>VZRL01003134.1:24930-80182 GCA_013397895.1 Origma solitaria | reverse complement strand
CTCGGCTCGGAGCGATGGGGAAGACCGGGTCAGCGACACCCGCCGGCCCCCCGGGAGCGCTGGCGAGCGCAGCCCGCCCCGCTACTTACGCGCTCCCCCGCCTCCCGCCGCCGCCGGTGCCGCCACTCCGCGGCCGCGCTGCCCCGCTATCGCTCCTCGTCTTCACGGACAAGACAATATGGCGCCCGCTGGCGCTCACCCGGAAGTGAAAGGCGTCACGGTGCTGACCTTCGCCTGGCACACTCGGGCGCCTGCCGCCGCCATCTTTGCTGAGGGCGGCCGGGCGGCGGTTCCCGTTTCCCGTCCCCCGGCGGGGAGCGGTAACGCCGCGCCGCCGCCATCTTTACTGCGGGCAGCCCCGGCGGCTCCTGCGGCTGGCGGCTCTCCATGGCAGCCGCGGCGGCAGAGGGGGGCGGGACGCGCTCTTGCCTGGGAGCGCTGGGAAGCAAGCGGGATTCACCTTTCCGCCTGCGATAGCGTGAGGAGGCCCCTGGGAGGCTCGTTAGCTCCGTGGCTCCACAGGTAACTGCTAGTCAGAGAGTGTGATCCCTGTTTCCAATACGGAGTCGACATGAAGAAGTATATAAAGCTGGTAACTAAGCGTGTAAGTGGTGTAAATATGTAAGTGGACAGGCTCTGGGCAGTGGCCCTACACTGAGGTACACAATGACTTATGTGTTGCTCAGCTGCAGAGTATCAGCGTTCAAAGGCAGGCCAGTGTATGGCTATCAGGAGTGTTTGTGAAGCGAGACAATTCTCCAAGTAGTTTATTCTGAATATCCAGATTCACTTTTGTGAGTTCTACCTTGAATTTTTCCTTCTATTTTAATGTATGAAGAAACAACAAAATCACCCGTGGTAAACAGCTCTTCTTGTATGGACACTGGGAATGATTCTGTAGGCAGGGACTGAGTAATTCCATTCCTTTGTGTGGAGCAGAGGTTTCCATTAGCTGGCACATTACTTAGCGCTGTGATCACTGCCTTCCCTTCCTTCAGCGTCATGGATGTAAATGCCTAAAAAATCCACAGTCTCTCTGATGATTGCATAAAGTGATATTAATACCCACACGGAGTAACAGAGTAAGTTAACTTTATAGATCTATAGAAAATTGAAGGCTTCAAGAAACTTTATGATTATTTCAGTGTAAGATTTGTCAGTACCACTTAGGCTACATATTATTGTTGTCTGAAGTGTTCTAGATTTTTCCCTTTTTGTGTCACAGAAGTGTTGTGGAAGTTTTAAGTCTGTCCAGTGTTAACTGACTCACAGCTGGAACTCTGGCGTGATGCTTATGGATGGATGAGCTTTCAGCTATTACTGAAACTGAGCATGTGAGGGAGTCCCATTCTTGGTCTTGCTCTTACCACAGAATTACAGAACTCAGTTCTTGTAAAGGGAACATCTATGCCCTTTGCCACAGGGTAAGGCAGGGGAAACAAGCAGTGTATCTTAAGTGTTCAAGGATACAGACTCTTATCTCTGGGGAGCTCTTCCCTAGGCAGTGATGATGTGAGACACAACAAAAGCAAAAATATGTGAACTCAGTTGTACAACATACAGCTTATATTTAAAAAACACAGTTTTCCAAATGGCTGGATATTTTATTTTCACCTTTTTCTAACAATATATAACAGATGAAAAGACAAAATGAATAGATGAGAAATGCAGCGATACTCTCAGAAACTTGTTAAAGCTCCTAGGATAGACTGGAAAACTGATCAGATTTGTGTTTGTTTTTTAAATAGTCTGTATGTAAGACCCTCTTTACTTAGTAATATTTGGAATTAGAAATCTACAAATGAAATGTATCATATATCAGCACTGTAGTAAAATTCTAAAAATATCATTTGTTATTTAAATACCTGCAGAGTAGAGTCAGACTATCAGTTCAAACAGATGAAAAAAGCAAATGAATGAAAACTAGATGAAACTTTTCACATGCTTGATTTATTGCTCACAAGTATTTTGGACTTAGCAACAAGATTTTTAATTACTTGGATTGTCTTTTGTGTAAATGCAGGTACACATGAACATATCAGGGATTATCTCCATGTATAAATGACAGTAGACTCAGAACTCTGCTTTGTGGAATGGCTAAATAGGGAATGGTGGCCATTGACTTGGTGGTTTCATTACAGAGTACACTACAATGATTCCCAAGTTACACAGCACAAAAGCAAAAAAAACCCTAAACTAGCAAAGCCATGAGGTAATTGTTAAAAACCATAAACCCACTCAAAATAAATACTCTTCTGTTTTCTTTTAAAAGTAGTACTGCACCTTTACATTTTGTACTAGAAAAATACTGGAAGTTACAACAGATGTAAGAAACATTCTTGACACTTAAAAATTAATTTTTCTATTGCTATCGATGACAGAAGTATTTATAACTTTATATAAGTGGAATGTACACCAAGTAGTTTTGAAGTGGTTGCAATGCATTGCAATAGTTTTATTATAACATATAAATTCACTTAGACTTCTTATATAATGTTGTGCAAGGAAAGTGTTTTGACTTGCACTAACAGACATCCTTCTGAAAATATATTTTATAATCTCATTTACAAAAAAATAGATTATGAATCATTTTGAATAATCACTTTTCCACCATTTCTGCAATTTGTTTATACACCAACAGGAGAGGTACCACAGCTAGAACAGCTGGCAAAATGACAGCCTAAGACATGGTAAATAGATACAGAAGCAACAATAATCTGTTTTAAAATAATTAGACTGAAATGGTTCTGCTAAAATTAGTGGCTTTTCTTTCATGTAGATATATAAATCTTTGTATAAATGCATAAATGTGTACAGGGTATAGCAAAAGAGGGTCCAGATATTGAAAACTAAGGAATATCAAATCTTTATTTAATCAGGGCTGCTGTAAAGTTGTTTTCTGAGGTGTGCCACTGCTTTTTAGTGAAAATTGTATTTTTTAATTTTTGCGAACAGAAGAGTTGTATTTAAATGCTTTCTTTGTTCCCATCTAATTTGTTCCCATTTTAATACATCTTAGAGTTTCTACTCAAGAAATTACTCCATTCTTAGTTTGTTACCAATATGTTCAAATAAGATTTTTATAATGGGTTGAGAACATAGATGCATTAATTTCATGTCCCTCTATGATTCAGTTTGAGTTAGTATAAAAAGAAGCTGACAGAGAAGCAAATGGTGAAGTTAAGGCATTTCAGCCTTTTAATGAATTTATAAACCACTCTCACCTGCTACCACTTGAAATCCATAAGCAAGAGCACTTCATTGATACACACAGAGGGTGCAGATGGGAAAGGGGAGGAAGGTTTGGCAGACTGCATGGATTTAATTTTCTAAACAAAGGCGATTACAGTGGGTATATTTTGGGCAGCAAAGTTCAGGGTTTGTTTTTCCTTCACCTCTATTTGTAGCCGTCTCTTAGGAGAACAGACTAATGCAAACGTGATGTCTGTACACCTACTGTAGATAGGTTAGCGTAATAAATCTCCCCGTCACTTTTTGCCACTTTCAACATAAATTATATATAAATCCAAAGATAACAATGCTCTTTCTTATAATCTGTACTAACTCCTTAGCTAGTGGTCCTTGTTGATGCCTCTGCTCTGAGGAAACTTGTAGTGGGTTCCAGTTGTCCATGCATGTAAATCAGGTTTTTCTCATAGGTGCGGTTTACTTACTGATGAGTGAGGAACTATTTAATTTGAATCCTTTGTAATTGTTTTACAGGCACTGTCTTGTGACTGGTCAGCGGAGAGCTGCTCAGGAGTCACAGCTTTTCTCAGGTGTTGGTATTGCAGCTTGTAGGCAGAGCCAGTGTGGTGATAGGGACAGGCCAGACTACAGTTACAGTAGCTCCTTCTGCAAGAGTTTTGCAAATCCACAGAACAAGTGATGGGATTGGGAACCACTATATTATGTTTAAGGATCAGTGAAAGCAAAGACATTGACACAGAAGCTTATGGAGACCCAAAACCCAAAAAGAACAGATGAGGCTGATGAAGAAAACAGTGGTGCCCTTGTGAGAAGGGTGGGATGAAAAGAAAGCCATTTCTAAACTATTCCATACAAAGATGCAGGCTACTGCACTTTCTCAGGGTGGAGGACCATAAAAGTATGGTGAAGCTCTGTAAAGAGTAGATGCTGTAGGCCTTAAAAGATTTTTGGTTGGTAACATAAGACATTTTAAGGAGAGTCTTAAACTTTCAACTTCAAACCTTCACTTAAATTCTGAAAACACATAGCCTTTCAATAGTGTGCAAACATCTGGCAGTTGCAGGGAACTGCAGGTTCCTAGACTCTGGAATCATATTTAACATTCTAGCACATATGGGATGTACACCCTTGTCTTCCCAGAATGCTCTGAGCTTCTTTTCCAGTTCCTGATAAGGAACTGTAACGAGTCTTCAGTATACAGATTCATGTAGTTTCTTTAGAGCCAAACTTGACACAAAAAACCCCCCAAAACCCATGTCTTAAAGGACATTGTGACTTGCATCTAAAATTGTGTGTGACATCTTGTGTTAGTCATCAGTTTTTTCATTTTGACTTCACCTACTGCCTTTATTTTTAGGGAATGCTTCTTTCTATGATATTTTCATACCTGTTTCATACTCTAGGCTTACTAGAATTCCTGCTAACACAGCTTTTTATTTCAACTCAGAACACCTCATCCAGAAGCAAGTGATGGCTGTCTCAGATAAAGACATTGGGTCTTTTTCATGGCACTTTCTCTCCATGTTCTATAAAATACCTTAATACAAGTAAATGTTCCCTGGCTGTTAATGAGAAAATAATCCTGCCAGCATCTTTTATGGCATCCTAGTCAGTTATATCCACTTGGGAAAATTTCAGCAGTCCAAACAGTTTGCAGACTCCGGTTAAAAAGAAGCAAAGACCACCTCAGGAATTTCCTGAAAATAGCATTAAAAATAAGAAGTAACAGGTTAAGAACCTTTTTCTGTTTCTCTCCTAGTTCTGCAGTCTAGGGAGGCAGTTCTAGGCTAAAAAGCAGAAGATTAATACAGGTACTTAAATTCAGTAGTTTTACAGCAGTCAGCAAAATGAGCAATGTCAGGCCTCAGCTACTCAGTCTATCTGCTTTAAGGTGGGGGATCCAGTGTTCTCCTACGAAGGTTGTGTCACACAAGTGACACTTAGTTGCTAAGTGCTATGACTGTTGCCTGAAGTAATTCTTAGTTTTGATCAGTTACATACAAAGAGGAGGAAGGTGTGTGTAGGTGGATGAATGGTATGGGAAGACAAGGAGCTAAAAGAGAATTAAGGTGTTTTAACCAACTGTCAGCTAAAGATTATCTTTCCTTCTTACTTAGTGTAGACTCAGGTTAAGATATTGTTAGCTGGAATACAGATGGCTAAAGCTGGCTGCTTGGTTTCTCTGAGTTTTACTACTTTTGGGTAAACTGAAACAATTTTAATTTGTAGAAGAAAAAAAAAACTGTTTTGGCCAAAACACATAGCCTAATTTTGATCTAAACAGAGGAGTTTTCCTATGGAAAATAAAATCCTGTGCAACCAAGGGCTCACTCCATTATGACAATCACTTGTATGGCCTAACAATCCTCAGCACCTGCACAAGAATGTGCAAGTAATGTGCCTGTAAGATATACCTCAGCAGTTTGAGCAAATGAAATTCTAGCAAGCTGTGCCATTTTCTTATACAAAAGAGGGAATACAAGTGGGATGAAGCTCTGAAACAGAATTAGAGAACAGGAGAGCCAGGCAGGTAGGTATGACAACATGTGATAGAGACAGTAAAAGGGACAGCATGTTTTTTCATTTTAAAAAATTACCATAAATGAAAACAGTAAGCATAAATAAACATTCTTTCCTCTACTAAAGAGCAAGTCGTACAGGATGGAACTGTTAAGAGAAGTAATTTGTATTTAAGTAACTGCATGTTAAATAAATTAATTACCATATAACTTCAAAATAGTCAGCAGGTCTTTACCTTAAATGTATCTGTTACTCTCTGGGATGGAAATGAGAAATTACCAAAGGAACTAACACCTCAAAACAGGGCAGTCAAACAGTCTACAGAAAGCAGTTCTGCCACTAGGACACTTGCTGTCCCCCACTGCTGACAAAAGGAAGTCCAGACATGTATCAGAGGGCAAAAGTCATCATTTACTGTCCAATTCACACACACAGTGCAAAAATAATTTATAGTTTATTACTCCTGTGAGAAAAGTATTCAGGAACAGATAAACAAGTTCATGTTTGGAACCAAAAGTAACAGAATTTACTGAATTATGCTTAAACTCTGTACATACACAAGCTTATATGCTGTACATTGTCATAATTGTGAAGTTGAAAAATTGCTAAATACAGAAATTATTTGCAATTCTCTTTCCTAGTACGTAAAATGACAATATCTATTGATGGATTTATGGTGTGTGTGTATATATCTTGGAGGATATACTTATGCACACCAAGTACATATTTATATTGAAACAGGAGTACATTGGTATACCAGTGCCAGTTGGAGACAGCTGAAAGGGTACTGGCTATCTGAGGATTCACTGTCACTATTTAGAAGCCATGTTTTCTCAATCTACTCCCAGCTCTTATCAGGAAAGTGCACTGAAGCATTACCCAGAGACAGATGTTTTTACTCCATTCTGGAAAGACTCTGCCTTCCAATTACTAAATACAGAAGCGACACAATTTGACAGGTTCTTGTTTGCAGAAATCTTAACAGCTGACATCCAGCCCAGTGATGGGAAGGGTCTGGACTGGATCAAATGAAGTTGAACACTTTGTACTGTTACTGTACACCAGCAAATCCAGGCACTTCGCGCTATCAGTATTTCTATTCTCAACTGTTCTAGAACTATGGGCAAAAGCTTATCTTTATTATAATCAAAAACAAACTCTCCCTAGACCTCAGTAGGATAGGACATCATCTTACATTCTAACGGTACTGCATTTTAATGAACCCAGGAATTTTAAATGTTTGGCAAAGTGCATACTTTAAGAGAATCATTCAGATATTTATAATAGCTTGACTGAACTTCAGAGTCAAAATATGATAAATCCTCTACAAGATAAAGGCACAATATTTACAGGTACTCTTATCACTGCAGCTTTAAATAAGATAAACTAAATAACTTCTACCATCTTTGAAATTAAACTGCTAAGAATTATAGTAATAATCTTTCATAAAAAAGTAGATATGCTTGTGCATTTAGTACTCTTGATTCTGGAACCATCTGAACATGGGCATCACTAACGTACACCCACTGTCCTCCTGATGCTCCCATGGCTTCTTTTAAACCTGAAATGCAGAAGCGAAAGAAGTTTTTTCTTGTCTTTCACGTCATCATCAAACAAATACAGTGCATATTTCAAAAAGCAAGAGAAGCTTCTAACCCACAAAAGTAATTCATTACTTAGATGCAGTCCACTATTCATAGTTTGAAATTTGAAATGTCAAAGAGCACTGTAAGAGAAATTGGTGGAAGACAATGCTTAGAAATGCATGCTGCCATGGCTTTTTAATATTTTTTCAGAAAGCCTAAGACATTTCAAGTACAGCTTGCTGAGTTCCAACAGTAAGTTATACTAGAACACAACCAGTTTTGACACAGAAAGAAAAAAGATCTTATTTCAAAAGCTGACCAGTGTGAAATTAAGAACACAAAAAGATCTAATCTGTTCTAATAATCATTGCAAGACAAGCATAAGACTCAAGGAAACTTTGATTTCACAAATAATGAAAAAGATTGTCTTTCTGGGAAATGAGCTTCAAATGCAAAGTATACTACACAGGATAGAAAGGCTTGGTTCTCACTTTCCCCCAAGAAGGGAAATAGTAAATATATTTACCTAACTTTGACAGCTTAACATATTATTGCTGCCACAAGTCTTTCACTAACAGGTTCTATCCTGGAATCTTATTTCATTCTGCACATCCATCAAGTATTAGTAAGAACTAGAGTCCTCTTCTCAAAATACCAACAGAAACCCTACACCAAATCACATATCCTCCATGGAAAAGATTCTTACTGTTCACTTACATTAAACCTGAGTATTCCAGATTTTTAAGCATTAAAAAATTCCCAATCCTAAGATACATAAAATGCTCAAATATTGAGAAAATTTAATTGAATTTAATGTCATGGATTTGACTGTTGTATAAATCATTTTCAAATACCAAATATGGCAAATAATTAAATCTTACCAGGCACAACTATTCATCTGGATATATAATTTCGACTAGGAAAGAGAGGAGAGTTTACCCTCAATTATCTGTTTAATATCTGAATCAAAATTCCATTATTCACTCAGCTCTATATAGGATTAATAGCAGAAGTTAGGATATGCATTGTGTGCAACAACAAAAAAAAGAATAATTAATAGAATCATAGGTTGGTTTGGGTTGAAAGGGACTTCAAAGATCATCTAGTTCTAACAGCTCTGCCAAAGGCAGGGACACCTTCCACTAGCCCACGTTGCTCAGAGCTCCATCCAAACTGGCCTGGAGCACTTCCTGGGATGGGGTTTCCACAACTTGTCTAAAAATCACAGATTATTCTGAGCTAAAAAATTATTTGCCATAAATGCCTGCAGACAGCTGTTTTTGGCTTACAGCAAAGGAAAGGAAGCTCTGTTTGTACATACCCAGAACAGTTTTAGTGGTAGAAATATGCTCTAGCAATTTCTTGGAGGATGTCCTGACTTTCACATACGCCGCATAATGACCACCTCTCATTGACCCACTGTGCTCCACTATTCCATAAAGACTATATAGTACTCTTGCACCATCCATAACGTTCTGCATTCCCAGAAACACAGAAAACAAAGGTGAATTATTTCACAATGAATTTTACAAGCATCTTAAGTAGCTATCAGCAGTATTACTTCAAGAGGCAAATACACAACTACAGCATTTCCAACAATAAAATACATCTATTACAAGAACTCAGTAGTCTTACTAATTTAGTTATCATAGAAGAAGTAATACTTGTCATTAATGCTGTTAGATACACCAACATCACCAGGGCATCACAGCTTAACTAATACTAGCTAACATCTGTGATATTCTTGATATGAATGGAATTGCACATAGTTACAGTTCTGATCTCAAGACACTATTTGAAAAATTCAATCTATAATTTCATTTAAAAAGGAAGAAATAATAATCATTATCATCATCATCAATCCAATTTAATTTGTGGTCAGGACAACAACAACTGAAGTACAATAAAAATTAAGATTTGAAATGGTACCTTGCAAGATGCAGCACAAAATGGTGCTAAATCTAAAATCAATGGGAAATCCACATGCCTGTTTACCTTCCGTAAACTCAAACCAGCCTTTAAAAGAAAAGAAAAGAAAGATTGTAAAACAAGTATTTTCACTAGGATGCTTTTTAAAGCTAAGGTGCACTACACTATTAAAATTAACCAAATCCAAGAGTAATATTTTAACTGATTTAAACATTCTTTGTTATGTTTTCAATACAGTGCCTGCTACACATAAGTGTGATGGACTCATTAGGGGTTTCCCTGGATACATCGGAATGGCTACATGCACTCTGTATTAGGATAATCACAACAAACATCAGCATGTTTCAAACAGTGTTTCTACCAGGTCTCCATCTAAAAAGGCAGTATTGGTATCCACAATGACACTTGAAGAATTGCTTGTCCACCAGTGGGGCAGAGGAATATACAAGAGGGGTTTGGTCTCTTACCTGGTGGAACCTTTTCAGGTGGAGAATAAGAATAGCAGGAACTGAAGAAATCAGCAGCTGTTTCCGAGCATTTGTGTAGACACCTTCCATTTTCTTTTCTGTATTTATGAATATCAAAATAATTTGTAAGGTGAAGACAGTCATATGGAATTTTTAAAGTACTTTTTAAACATCTGACAGAATAGGTCTATGCTGTGATGTTTTTGTACTTGTTATATAAAACACAAGGGAAATTTTGTGGAGTAACAGGAAAATATTTTCTCATTTTTCTAGTTATTAATAAACATAATCTGCAAAATCTGTGCATTATTTTAGCCAGTCTTGTGCAAATCAGATCAGAGATTGGAAGCCTGTAAACTATCTAGGTCAGCTTGCATACTGAGATACCTACATTGTCTGTTACTATAGCACCCAACTTTCCTGTTAAAACCTAAAATAAATGGATGATCCCTGGACAAAAACTGGAAGGCACCAGTCTCTTTATCTATGCGAACGTGCTAATCACTAAGAGTTCAGTTTTCCATTCTTCAGTTCCTTCTCAATGACTATATACTTCATACTTATTTAATAGAAAGGTCTGAGAAGGGCTGTCTACTTCAGGAAGCCTCATAACCTGCTGGCTTGAGCATACAGGATTGGGATATGTGGATTCCAAACCCCCTATGGTGCAGAAGGCACAGAACACAGGCCTCTTATCAGGTGTAGCACAGTGAAAGCTCCACAGAAAAGCTCCACAGTAAAAGAGAACATGCCACTAGCATTTATTTTTGCTGAAAAAAATTTATTAATTTCCTGGTTTTACATATGTTCAAAAGAAAATGTTTCATTTAAGGTATAATGGAGCATTTAATGTTTAATCGGGTGACCTCTTACATCTTTTGCTTTTGAAGGAAAAAATAAATAATAATTGTGAATTGATTTTCATTTTTCATGGTGCCCATGGAACCAAGGTATTATTTATGTAGCACTTACAGTCCAATGATGATTAAAGGAATGATTATAAAATACTATGTTTAGATTAATTTTTCTGAATTTACTTGTGCTTAACTTGTATATACATTAAAAAACCCCCAGTCCTCCAGTCCTTTTAAAATGTTTCTTTTTCATTAAATTGTTTTTCTTATTCAGTGAACTCTAATGGTCTGCTTGGGCTATACAAGCATCAAAGAAAATATTGTCACAAGAAGGTACGAATCTTTGGAAGTTTTTTTTCGTCTCTTCATTACAACGCTCTTTTTTTGCCCCTTTTCCACACATAATTACATGACTTCCCAGAGTATGTAAGCTACTGGGGCTGAATATTACAGCATTTATTTCAAAGCTTTGAGGATTGTAAGGAACAGAAACAACAGCAAAGATTAGTATCAGGCAATGCAGATACTCAGTTTATGGTCATCCTTAAATTCCTTATCTCAGATAGAATAAAGATGCAAAATAAATTCTATATCCATGATTATGTTCTAATATAAAAATTAGTCTTGTTGCCATTGTCTGATGAAGTTTTAGGTTGTTACAAGCAAGTTCTGCTTGGGGAGACAGTGAGGAGACCCATGCTGGAGCAATGGGACAGCAGCCTTTGGGAGGCTTTGGGAGGCAATGCTGGAAATTGTCCAGAGATAAAAGCACTTTACCTGTGGAGTTGGTTCTCTTCTGATATTTCTGTTTTCTTTCTGTGCAGCTCTCACATAAAAGCTTGTTGTTCCCCATTAAGAGCTCTACAGAGGTGAACTGGTAAAGGCAGGACTGAACAGAACATTCCTTTGAGCTAGTTATGTAGCTTTGGGAAAGCGTCTGGAAAGCATTTTGTGGGTTTTGGGACAGTGAGGATTTGCCTACTGAGAACATGGAATTATTCGATACACCTAATGCTGGATCTCCACAGCTTGATTTTTTATCTTCATTGACAGGATCACAGAAGCTAAGCTTGGATATGGCACTGGAAACCATCTCTTCATTGCTGTCGCTTGGTTTGTGCGGCATTTTAGGGTTTGTGTGGCTGACACGCACACCAGACACGCTGCTGGGTGGGCTCAGAGTTGTTTGCTTAGAAGCACTTTCGCTTTCTGAGGCTTCACTGTCTGCATCAAAGCTGCTTTCGGAGCGGCTGGCTTCCTTCTCACTGCCTTCCGTCTGGCTTCCATTAACAGCCGCCTCAGCTGTGGTGTCTTTGGAGTACAGGATGCCAGAGCTACCTTCCAGTTCAAGCTTTTTGGCTTTTTCCTGTATGATAACAGGACTTCTTTCTTCTTCCTTTGAAGAAGCTTTTCTGACAAGCCGTCTCTCATGGTTCAACTGATTCTGTAAATTATGGCATTATTAATTCAGTAATGGAGGGGAGAAACAGAAAGCAGATTTGTAAGCTAACATATCTTTTGAAACATTATAAATTCAAAGCAATTTATTGGGGAGTTATATTGTTTTATATTCTTTATCTCTCATGTTTAAGATAGTTGATTTCCTTAAGATGTTTTTAAACTAATTTAGGATTAGAAACCTACATCCCAGCCAGCTAAGAGTATTATACCTACCATGAGATCAATACTTCGCACAACTAATTACTTTCACTTTGTGACAGCTGTGGATGGCACATTTGAAGGGGTATACTTAATCTAATTTAAGCTTCTAAAAGGTTCTCAAGTTCAAGCTACTCCCCTGGCCTCCCATGAGAGACCTTACCTTAGCTGATGAGCAGCTCCAGAAAAAATTCAAATCACCTTGCTGGCATTTGTAATAGAATTAAATAAGACATACCTAGGAGGATGTTCACTGATTTGAAAATTACCTGAAGTTGACTTTTTAAAAATCAAGATTGCAAGAAGTAAAAAAAAGATTGCTTCTGCAGAAAACTACTCATATAGATTAAAAAAGCCAAAACCACAAAGCTGCCATAATTTTAGGTGATTTGCAAATGTTCATGATTCTTTTCTTGCCTTCTTTTGTTTGGCTACTTTCCAAAAGAAACTAGCAACTTTCCTTCTCCTTTTTTATTTCTTTTATTTGAATTGGATCAAAATCCCAGTGGTACCAATGGGAGTCCTTCAGCTCAATAGTTTGCGTTTTAGCCCTTTTCTTCTCTATCAGTTTATGCATTATTTCTTTCCGTCCTTTCCTACGTTTCTACCTCATGTCCTTTTTCTACTTCTGTCTCATTCTCTTATCCTATCATTCTTTTATATGGTTATTTTATATGTTGTATTTTTTCTTCACATGTGTTTAATGTGTTAGGATGTGATTCAGGGGAGCTTTTATGGTACTCAACAGAGCACAGATCCTTGCAGTATTCCCAAAAGTAACATGAATTGAAACTAGCCTGCAGATTTTTTTTCCTTACAAATGAAACCCTGTAACTGAAAGCTAAATGGCTACCAATGACTGTCATTTCTCACGCTTCTAATGATGACCTAAATATTTTAAAACAAGTCTATGTCAGCTATATGTATACTAAAAAACCCCACTGACATGTGTCAAAATTCCCTAGAAATTCCCAGTCACCCTAGAAACTTCAGAGTTAACTCAGGGTGACTGGTTAGTGTGAGTATTTAAGTTCTTACCTTATCTTTTGTTAAAGTGTGTTTCTTGACAATTTTGGGTTGATTATTCAGTGTACCGATAGAAGAACAATTATACTGACCAAGATCTGCCTCCTGTACACTTTTACTTTTACCTGTTCTTCCCAAGGGCACAGGTTTTGCAACCTAAGAAATTAGACAGGAAATTAGGAAAGGCAACATGTCAATTTTGTATTCCTTTGCAACCTACAGAAAAGATGAATGGGGGTGGATTTTTTCCGATATTTTAGAAAACAGTGACCTACATAAAACCAATTAAACAGCCCCCTGAATTGTAATATAAGACTACTGTCTAATTTTTTTAAATCATAAACTCACTGTCAATGTCTCTGATGGTTCAACTGAAAGCCACAAGGAACAGGAATGATACAAAATTTCTGTATGTAATACAATACAAAATAATCTATTCTATTATTGTATAAGCACATGCTTAGCTGTACCAAAAGGGACACAGATCCCCCAAAGTTAGTCCCCGGTGCAGCCTGGGACAACAGAGCTGCCGCACCCCCCATCACATTCCTGGCAGAAGCACATCTCAACTGTAAAGGAAAGCGATGACTATAAAGTAATGCCCATCCTCAAGTAAGTGCTGTGGCTGCTACACACCCACAGAAATCACTCTCAAACAGAACCCTCGAAGTTCCCTTGGTACACATGGGAGCCACGAAACACAAGGGCCTAGATATTCAAAACACTCTTTAAACCTTAACTCCCACAGGCATCTGCACTCAATGCACCAATGAAGACAAAGAATTTGTTATGAGCAAAACTGGTGTTTGGAGAAGAATACATTTTAAACAGAAATAAATATTACATTAATTACTCTCCCTTAAATATAGATGAATATATGCAGGATGGAGGAAGGACCACTCCCAACCCACCCCCACTAATCTCAAGTGAAAACCCCAAGTCCTGGAAAAACAGTGTATGCCTTCAAAGGAACACAGTTCCTCTGCAGCTAATGAAGGCAATCCATGAAATGCTGAGAACACCAAAATAAATATATTCAAATATCCATTTTTACAGTGTGTCATCCTGTAGGTAAATATCTTTCCAAGGGACTCAGGTTCTCTAGATACAAACCAATAGGCTGACTCTCTGGACCTCCAAAAATAAAAAAGGCTTATAATCATTCCATTTATATAAGTATATACTATTAAATTAAACTGATCTCAGACCTATATAGTCTGTAAGTTACTATGGGCATTTGATCCAAGTTTGGACTAATTTAAAGAGATATGCACTTATAACATTGCATGCCTCTACATATATATCTATAAAGAAAGTAATAAATGAACATATGGATAACAGTACATGTATTTATGGACAAGGTTATATTTTTAGGCTTGAAATCAAAACTGTGTGTATATGTATAAATATTTTCATAAGGGTATTAAAGACAATCCACTGGAAGCAATAGTTACTTATTACATATTCTGTTTCTTACCCTCTCCTCTATTATAGGAAGTGAAAGATCAATGAAAGGTTCTTTTACTGTTGAAATCTTGAAGAAAAAGAGAAAATGCACTTAAACGCAAAGAACAGTCTATGAGTTTAGTACATAGCTCCCTTTATTTAATCAATTTATTATCAAAAACTATACAAAAAGCTAATTACTTACAAGATGTATGAAACTACAATGAAGAACTTCCCACTAACTTTTTTAAAAATTTATTAAGTTAGCTCTAATTTTCTTTCTAACACTGCACAGAATTTCAGCATACAGAGATAAAGGGCGAGGCCATTCGTCTGGGCATGAACTAACTTGAAGCAGTGTGATGCTCACTTTCTCTGAGCTCCAGACAGATTTTCAGGTCACGTGGGTCTCTGTGGTACCATTTTACAGAAAGCTGCCTTTTAGAGTGTCCTGATTCTGGACACTTCTGCACAGGTGTTGGAGCTGTTACGCAGCAAGGACTGGTTAATGACGGTTAAGTGACAGGTTCTAACCTCATACTCTCATGTAAGATTAAGTCAGTCTTACTGGTTACAGTCAAAAGCTTTGCTAGATTTTTTCACAGAACATAGTAATTGGTGAAATAAATCCAATTACAGGACAAAAGGAGGTTGAAAAAAACCAACCTTTTTTTTGTACTGAGGTTTCATTTTGCCATGTATAAGCTGGAAGTATCTTGCAAAGCATACCTACAGACAATCTCTTTCAGCACTTTCCATCTGCCTTTATCACTAAATTCCTTAGGCTCTCTCCCTTGCTGTTCTTGAATTCGTTCCAAAACTGACTCATCTTACCTCTGGAAAGACTGTGAAAAACAAAACCTTAAAAAAAGAAGTAAAAATCATGTTGTACATTTAAGTCACAGTCATGCCATCAATTACTGTCACCGTATCCCTTCTCCTGTATTTGTGACCCCTTCTTCCACCTGTGACATTTGGTATGGACTGCAAGCTTATTTTTACCTGTTGTACGAGGGACTCGGGAACATTTAGGTTCCAGTAAAGCAATAAATGAGAACAAAAGCAGTGCAGCTCTGGTGACTGACTGCCTGGCGAGCGATGTTCAAACAGGGGTTCCTCTAAAGTGTTGGTTTGCATGAACAAACTTGTATCAAAAATATCTTGCCAGTGCAGGCAAAGGAAAATGAATGCTAAACTCTTCCTCAAAGGGCTACCGCTAGCATATTCCCAAGTCCTGTGCAGGCAGAATATAAGAATCCACCAAAAATAGATGAGACATGCAAAATACATACAACTTCTGTTTTTTATATAGTCAAAGTTCTTCATTGGTATTAGTAGCACATTGAAGAGTAATCTGCACATCACACACAGGGAAGTTTACCTGGCACTGCAGGGCTGTGCTTAATTTTTCAGATTGATTAATTTACTTAATCTCTATAATACGAAATATAACGTTTTAAACCAAACACAAATGTAACATTCAATTAGAAAAGTCATGCAAATAAGATTTTTCTCTTTCAAACTTAAAAGAAAATTAAAAGGATCATGGAAAGCATTTATGATGGAATGTCAGTAATATTAATTATGAAAGGAATATACTATTCATTAGGGTTATTATATTAATTATAAAAAATGCTTTAAAGAAAAAGTAGTAATTTTAGCATTTTCCCACTCATTGTAATTCAAAGTAAGTAATTTCCAATTTTCAGGTGTATCCCAGAAGAGCAGGCAGGAGGATTTATGTTTTAAGATAGGTAAGTGTTTCAAAAATGTCAAATAACATGGGCATGTAACACATATGATTATAGAATTTGTAACCTCCAGCCTTAAGTCAGATGTAAAATCAAGCCCAGTACTTGAATCCTTTTTGAATTCAAAGGATCCCTGTTCTTAGGTTTGGGAGGATAATGCTTTAAAGAAGGAATAAATCATTTCAAATGAGAAACTTTCAAGAAAGTCTTGTTTTTACAAACAAACAAACAAGTATAAAATTGGCAACACAATTTTATACTTTCACGACAACGTAATCAAACCAGTATGTGATCGATTCCACATCAAACCAAATTCCAGAATACCTACATTTTCACATTCCTCACACATGACAGTGCTAGTCAATTCACCAACAAAGATCCTATCTATGAAGTTCATCTTCACACCCTCTCTTCCATATGCTGAAAAAACATTGCCTTTTTTAAATGTGAAAAATAACACATCCAATGCCACACTATAAGTACAACAAAATTCTTTCCAAGATATATTATGAAAGCACAATTTTAAACATATTCAAAATGTTTTGAATACAATACAATAATGAATACATCATATACTGTGTTATCTCAACATTTAAAAATATTTTAGTGAAAAGGTTCCCTTTTATCCTTCCCTTCCCCATCTTTTGTAACAGAATAATTACATCGTATCTCTTAAAAAGAAGATTTTTAAATAAAATCTCAGTTTTCCTTTGAATACCTAATATTGCATTGCCTAGACACTGGGGTAAGCAGACAGGTTATCACCTTTTCGAAATGGTTTTTGCAACTACAAAACTCTAAAAAATGTAACAAAATACTCTTCTAATACATCTTTATGCCTTAACTTTTGCAGGTTTGGGAAGGATGACTTACAAAGCATCTTAATCATTAGGACTTTAATTAAAACAAAATCCTCCAAATTAGAACTATTGTATAAATTAACACAAGCAAAAAAAAAAATAAAACCTCTTCTTTTGAAAAAAAAAATCCTTCTTTAGAAATAGCTGCCTACCTTGACTTTGTAATTGTATTTAGAGTGCTCACAGTACCAGTCAGCTCACAGAAATCAGTTTTATTTATGGAAAGTGGCCTCTCTGAGTATAAATGAATTTTGACTATATAATAAATATGGAGCAGGCTATTTTAGAAAACAAAATTAAATTCTACCTATTATTAAAAGATGCATTATTATCATCGGGGAGCCTTTCTCCTGGATACAAAGATGCAAGTCAGCACATACTAAGCTCTCTATACTTTAGGTGCACGCTAGGCGGCACTAGAGTAACACCGAATAAAGTCTGGCAATTACAGCACTTCGGGTTTGCTGTTCGCAATAGGCAGTTCTGAAGAAAATGCTATTTAAAGACTAGTGCAGTTTTAGAAGTTTTCAATAAAGAGTTGCATACCTTTGACTTTTCTTCTAGTTTCTTCATCTGCTGTCTTAGTGGTTGGGTTATTAAATGCTTTTAAGATACCAGTTTGTATACGCTAGAAGTAAAAATAAAACCAAGCGTTTTAAGTGTAAACATTCTAAAAATTAGATTAGATTATAGACTTTATCTTATTTCCATAAAATAAGCATAATTTAATATTGTAAAACTACTGTTATTCACTAACAATGTCAAAACTACATGACCTTAACCTTAGTAGATAATCATCCAAAAACTTCCTTCCCTTAAAAGCGAACCATCATATCGCACTTCACAGGTTATCAAGAAACTATGGGATTTTCAGTGAACTAATACTATCCATTTCTTCCACTGCAAATGGATTAATACTGATTGACTAGGATACAAAACACCTGGAAGGCAGCTAAGGGTCTTTTAGTAGCCAGACTTCAGTTGATTGCATTTGGGCAGTATTTTTATCACTTCTGTTTATTTTCTAACACTGCAAATTCTAGAGGTATGTTAGAAAACCTTAGAAGAGAAAGAAAACTTCTTATGAATCCATGTAAATGTTATCAACATTTACTCAAAAAAAATTCCTAAACTCTACAGTTTTGAAAGAAGGATCAGAAATAAGCAAATTCATTAATGAGCTGTAGCTGCCCCTCCAGACAGGAGGTGCTTCTCCCCCTTACTTCTCAGCTGCCTGGAGGGGAAGAGATGTTGTATTCCTGGCAGCAGAACTGCATGGGCTGGTAGAAAAGCCCAACCTCTGACATGCTTCAGAGAGAGAAGCAGGAGGATGAATCAGGTCCCCTGACTCTAGCACGCATGACCTGTGCTTCCCCTTTTCCTGGCAAATGTCCTGCCTCTCTGATCCACAAACTCTAGTAACGTGTACGAGTCCCCCTTGTCAGTGTGCAAATGACATTTATAATTAAATACTGAAGTCATGCTTAGAGCAAAGTACCATTCTAAGAGAAAAATGGTCATACCAAACCTTCTGCAAGCAACTCAAACCCTATGTCCTAACAGGAAGATTAATAAATGGCTCTGGTTTCCAGGCAGCAAAGCACACTCCAAGCCACATATCACAGAAGTGTGAGGATGACAGACAGCGTCAGAGGTTTGGTTTCCAGTTCAGACACCCATCAGACCAAGTCATACTCCGACCTTATGAGTATGTGACCTGGCTTGTGAATTAACTCCCACTGCCCCGAGCTCAGCTTTGTTCATCTTAAAGCCAACAATATACTAAAAGGATTAATCAATAGGTAATTCATGAAGTTGAGCACCATAAATGGGTTTAGGGCCATAAGCAACCCTTTTGTTGGGATTAGTGCGTTGAACCATTTATTTAGGTCAAAGAAAGACATAGTCTTTGAATGGGCAGGGTGCCGTGGACAATGGCAGCAGACATTAATCAATTAGCAGCAGGGTTCAGCCACTTCAGGCCCCGGTGTGAAACCATCTCCAGCCCACATTGCTGGAAATGGCAGACGCTATATCATCTTTGTTGTTGTATGGCCAAGCATTTAGCTTAAAAATCCACACTTTCTAACTTTGTTCCACAGGAATATGAGAAAGCTCAGCACTGGTGTTAGATACAAACAAAACCACACAGAAGAGGCAAAAGTATAATGTGATTTTTGGTTAGCGCCTATAACTAGTGGCATGTTATGTATTATATGTATTTTTCATCAAAACTTAGGGCTTAGAAACAACTAATCCTGGCAGGGACAGGGAATCGGGGATGGCCATGTTCAGCTGTCTCATAGGCGGATGGCAAAGCAGCCAGCCACCTTTCAGCAGGGCTGTTCCCTCTTCCAAGAAGGAAG
Source organism: Origma solitaria (assembly GCA_013397895.1). NCBI lineage: Eukaryota > Metazoa > Chordata > Aves > Passeriformes > Acanthizidae > Origma > Origma solitaria. Next base: position 60,508 of record VZRL01003134.1, on the reverse strand, counting down.
TTTAAAAGCAGCATGAAAGAGGAAGTTTAGTGGCTGTAACCCCTGCTATGGGTCTGGGGGCAAACACGCCACTGCAGGCAGTGCCCAGCCAGAGCCCGCGTGGCAGGGAGGCTCCTGCCTGTGTCCAGCCAGCACAGGCCTTATGTTTGCTGTTTGTCTGCCATCTACAGACCTGAAACATGGGATAATTTTTAAAAAAACAGAGAGAGGGAGAGGGAGAGAGCTTTTACTAGAACTGTCGGTGGCAGAGCACCCCGAGGTGATAAAGATGTGTTTGCAGTCATGCACCATTAGGGCAGCAGTGAGGTGTAATTGCAGGGCAGGGTGGCACCCACTTCTCTCTGCCTGGTGATGAGGTGGCAGAAATACTGCCCAGAAAGTCACCATAAATTCTCACCATCTTCCTTCACTCTTTTGAGGTAACTACTGTAGCTGTCACTGCTCTCTAATAATAAATGATTCAAAAGGCAAATGCTAATGCAGGTTATTGCAATGATGCCACATCCACTGGTGAAGCTGACAGGAGACTGACTTGAGAGGAAAGCACAAGCTTCTCCTGGATAAGAAGCTTAGTTGTGGTAATAATCCTGCTTTTTGTGGATCTTCTTTTGTCAAGAAAATATAGTTTCCACTTTTTATTACATGAAAATAAAAAAATAAAATAATAAAGTTTCCCTCTGCTGCAAAAACACGACAACTGTTTTCTAACTGAAGTCAGCTGCCTCTGTTGTGTGCCCTGTTCAAGACATCATTTTCAAAGTGTGACAGTGTCAAGGTTCAACTGTTTCTCCTTGCAGTTCAGTTTTGTTTATAATTAAGAATGCCACTGACAAGACCAATAAATATTAGTATTCTGGCAGAATGAGGATTTGTTCAGCTCTACTGTAGTGCCAGGAACACGGCTCAGACACAGATTTACATCTTATCTGCAAGATAATTCAGCTCAGGATCATGACAGTCATTGGGTTACTAAATGAAAGGGAAGAGGAAGTACTCTGGTCAGTACAAGGCCTAAAAAAGGCTATTTACCACAAAGTATCATCTGAAAAGAAGGGTCCAAGACTAAGTCAGATAGATTAAATCTGATATGGTTAAAATAGCAACCAAACACACCCTGCCTTGCATGATCAATGCAGGAAGCACAAATAATGAAGAAAAAGAAACAAAAAATTCACACAGGGACATTTTCAATATAACAAACTGCTTCTATACTTCACATACTTGGATGTAGATTTTAAGCAATGAAAAGCAGCACCTTACTGATAAAACAAGGAGTTCCTGACACTTTCAAGAGATACAAGAAACTTCACAAGATTTTTTTTCCCTTCACAATATTCAGTGAAAATTTTCAGTTACAATTGTGGGTAGGCCCACGGCTAGGAACTGCTAGTTTTTGTCCCAAAGCTTTAAAAATTCACTTTGTGAGCTAATGCAGAGGTCCTACCTTTACTTTCTTGACATCTCAGATGTCCTTTTTTTCCCCCCTCCTTTTCCTTTTTTTAATGGCAGACAACTCAAATTCCTTACGTTATCATATTCCACTGACCATACTCCTTCTACTACTAACTGAAACTTTCATTCCAATCAACTATTTTAACAAATCAACATGAACATAATTAAACATCTTGACGAAAAAAATATTTTTTCTCCAGATAATGAAAATAGACACTCTTACTTCGTTAAGTACATCTTTAAAACAACGGGAACATGAAGGACATTGAAGCAATGACTAGTAGTTCACTTTAAAAAGACACACAAAGACATTACTTTTGTCTCCTCAATCCTGATTGCATCCAACAGGTAGTGCAGAAGCTCCTGGCTGTCCTGCTGCTGGAACCCCTTGAATCGTGGAGCCCTATGAAAGAAACAGTAAAGAATTTAAAATTATCTTGGGAGATTCTTTACAAGACAATGCCAACATCAGACACTTGGCAGATGCCAGGGTACAAATAGGTACAATCCCTGTGTCCTGGGGTGGCATAATGATATCTTGTATTCCCTATCGTTTTGTATGCTTGACCAGAAATATGGTCCTGTAGCTTTAACGGTGTCCCGCAGCTGGGAGCTCTGCCGCCAGCGCGGGATGGTTTGAAACTTTCCCCAGCTCTCCTACGGGGGAGTGAGAAGGAAGGGACACTGGTTTTTTTTTTCCTCCCTGGGATTGTTTTTCATCGTTCTGGACCCTTTTTCTTCGACTTGCTTTCTCATCCGAGAACCTGAGGAGCCCCGGGGGACAGCGGACGAGGGTCGTCCAGGGAGCCACCAGAGGAACTTCACCTAGCCCTTCGGGGCCCCCGGAAAGGGGAAGCTACGCCTGAGGAAAAGGACACTAAGTTCATCAGCTGTTTGTTCAGATTTTCTGACCCCTTTTCCCCTTTCCCTTTCCACTGTGTGGTCTGTTAATTAAACAGTTCTTTCCACTTTAGGCTGAGATATTCTGTGTTGTGGGGGGAGGGGGGCCAGAAACCTCTGCGGTGGGGGCGGCACCTGTTCAGAGTGCTTTCCATCTAGGATATTTGTCTCTAATCCAACACACCCTGCTGGACCTCATGGAGCTTCAGAAAACTCCTGGTGTGGCAGGCAATTTCACCAGCGAGGCCACACTTTAACCTGGGCTGCAGTTTGACTCTATGAAGTCAAAATACAGATTGACTGATACAGACCTGGGCTTGACTAAAACACAGATTTGCCAGTAGAGTCTCATCCATGCTAGCAGCCCTATCCCTGACAGACTCCACCAGTACTTCTGTAACACCAGACATTCCCAATGTCATGGAAGAGCAAGAAATAAGTTTTTCTAAGTGCCTAACTTCCTTTGCTATCTCACCCTTTTCTCAATCAAGGAGAAATCTCAAATGTGCATAAACAGTCCTTTTAGATCACCAGCAGCATCCACATAATCCTCAGAAGCCAAAAGAGGAAAAACATCCACTTCGGACTGTGCTCCCATTTATACTGGTGATGTTTTATGCAACTGCACAGGGGTAATGTTGCATCTGTTCTGAGACAGCCACTCAGCAGTATCAATCACTGCTATTCAAGAATTGTTGAATTCTTTTTTCACGATTCACAGCATCTAAATATATTCTAAATATCATATTTTTCAGGCATAGATTACATAGACATTAGAAAAACTAAACTTATGAGTACATGGATAGGTCCTTAAGGTGTTCTCCTTACAAAGATAACTACAGCTAGAAGGCTTCTAATAAACAATTTGTATCTTCGGGTTCTTGCAACCCCAAATGAGACTGTGTACGTATTCACTATTAACACATCTCTATTCACATTAACTGTAACTGACTGGCCAAACTATACCTGTCTTTCCAGGCAGGTTACCCTTTAGATCTTTAATTACAGTTTTGAACTACTTAATCTAAAATCAGATTCCACAGGGAGTTGGAAACGACCCCTTGAGGTCACCTAACCAACCTCCCTGCCCAAGCAGGGTCCCCTAGAGCAAGTTACTCAGGATTGCAATGGGTGGGTTTCTGAATTTCCAATAATGCCACTAAATGGCAGCTGTGACTCTTGCTGCAGACTGAGGTGATGCAGGCCTAACCATGGGCACCCCTTCCAAAACCTAGCACAGGGGATAATTGGATTAGTAGAGCTCAAACAGGAATTTTACCAAACTGGCAGAGCAGTCAGAAAAACCAACCACTCACTCAGCTACTCAATTTTATTAAACACGTTGAGCCAGTTTTCACATTGAGCTGTGGATTGTGTGCTGTGGCTAACCAATACACAGAGCTGCAAATACACATTGGTATTTCCCCTGGCACAATGATCTCACTTGCCCAGCAAAGCTCTTCAGCTCTTCCTAGGGCTCTTGAGATGAGGCTTCCATCCCACTCATACTCTAAAGCAGCTCAGATTTGCCTTGCAAGTTTGTTCTCATGGACATCAGAAAACACACCAGATGTGCAACATGCCTACAACAGTAAGATGTAAAGCTGGGCAAGGTGTCAAGATGCCAAGCTAGGGCACAGCAGACATGGGCTACAGGCAGGATAGTGATACAGGAGTCTCAGTTTTGAACTGCTCGCTGGAGGCACTTTGGGGTGTAAGTGGAGAAGGATTGAAGGTGACAAGGCAGATATCTAAGGTCAATGCCTAAAATTAAGTGGAACAAATTTGGACCTGCATATGCAAAACAACATGTTCACATTTACAAATAGGATACTTTCACATTTGCACTTCATACACAGTTTTTGACACAAAGTTGACAATATCCCTACTTAAAAATTATTTAATGATGCCACTGTACTGTGAGGCTTACTATACAATCTGGAATCGGTATAGTGGGTGATTTTTTTAAGCATTCTTTTGAAAGTGATTTTTTTTTTCATTAGCAAGTCAACCTCAAAAATTAATTTCAAATTTTAAAAATTGAAATAGTATTAAAAATTAAGTATTTTGTTAGTATTTCTAAAATGCAATCTTTTCTTCTACTAAAACCGTGTTTTACTTCTAATAAATTTGATTATAAATCGCAAATACTTTCTGAAAAGCACTGAACCTTTATTTTGGTCCCAATAAAATACTCAATATACTTTAAAAAAATAAATAGCATATGTAGCTACACGCACATGTTTGCATGCATGCAGAGTTTCACTTTTCAATTCACTAAAACAATTTTCTCTCATTGAATGCCCAGGAATCTAAGAAACTTTTTTTTTAACCCAGATGCCAAAATCAGTTCAATTCTGAGAAATCTGGTTAGTTAGCCATAGTATTATCATTAATTTATGAGAAATTTCTTGTTTTCCTGAGGCAGTGAGAATCAATGAGTATATTCAGCCCATCTCCTGCACTACAGGCACTTTAATAGCTCCCGTATAGCAAGAAAACCTTCCAATATACACACATTCTGGATCCTGGTACTCATAGGGATTTTATTATGTTTTGGCCACAAAAGCAGGACCTCTGTAAGAGACACTACAGTAAAAAGGACGAAAAATTAATAATTACTTGACAAAGGAGCAGGCAAAAACTCCATCACTATTACAGAAGGGTTTTTTCTTGCAGAGACACTTGACACAGCTAAATATTCACTGCAAATCAGGAAAAAGCCCCACACATACTTTTTGTTACTGCTTATGGTTTGCAGTGTAACCTCTCACTGATGAGTATACAATAACAATTTCAGATGAAAATCATTTAACTAATTTGTATTTCAAAGTAAAATAATTTACCTGCATGTTCTCCACAGTTTTATTAGCTTAAATTAAGAGGGGAGGAAATTAACTCAGCCATGGAAGTTTTTTATTTTGGTTTGTTTGGGGTTTTTTTCATTTTATTAGAACATAGTGCATTTACAAGTACAAGATTATTTAGGCTTCTCTGGGCCTGTACTAAATCTATATGCCTGAATTTTAATGGAAACAAGGATGAAGGGAATGTAACAGCTACTACTTTAAAAGTGAAGTGGCAGGGAAAGTGACTTGTAAAGATTCCACTTAAGGCTGAGTCATTTACTTGGACTGACAAATGATGTCATTGTTAACACTGCATAAGATACAGTTAATCTGTCATTCATCTACATAGCATGCTATGTAACATTGCATATAATTCCAAATATCTCATGTTTTGTGGAAAAGCATTTGAGATCAGTGCATTTGTTTTGGGGGGGAACCACAAGAGAAAACCAAAAAATAACTATAAAAAGGAGGGAGAGAATTTCACACCTCACAATGCATTTACTGGAAACTTCCTACACTTATAAACCAGTATTATAGAAGAAAAAGGAATTAATCCATGCTGATACACAGAAATCTGACAACTAAAAGATGTGTGCTCTCGTCTCCTTGAAAATATGCTTCAAGCAATATCCTTGGAAAAAGTGGGGGACTTGGAGATGGTTGGTTGAGTTGACCGCTCACAGATGTGCTGACATATGGAAGCCAGTGCCAATGCGATACAACCTGTTGTACAGTGTCAGCAGGATAATGACAGAACAGGTTGAACTCCTGCTAATGGCCATAAGTGGTGAAGGACAACTGTGACATCTACATGCATACTACTTATCTAGCCTCTCACTGCTCATCTGGAGACCAGTTATAACTGCTTGACTGTCCATTAAAGAAATACTTTTCATGATGATCTACGTACTAGAATGCTGTAATAGCAAAAACTACATAGTAACACAGTATTTCAAAGAAAAACCCTAATAGTTTTAATTCCTATATTATATTCATTTGAGGGAAATTAAATTATGCTTCAAAAGCAGAACTGGGATACAATTAAAGTCATTCAATCATACCGCACAGAGCTCTCATACTTTTCTGTCTCTAATAAAAATCTTCTCCAAAAGAATTACTGTCTTTGTGCAGAAGATAGCCTTATACCTTGGGAAACTGTAGAAACAACAATAAGCACTTGGAAACAGAAAACAGAACATACTATTTGATTTTTTCCAGTAGGGCAACATGCACAGGAATCATTTAATAATGCAGTACATACCCTACAGAGTTCTGCTTGGTAGAAGGCGCTTGGTAGGAGCCCAAACAAACATGGGCTTGTCCCCACATGTAAGTAACAGATAACACCAGGCACAACTGTACTATCTCAAGGGCATGGATAGGCAGCACTTAGCTCTCGTTTGGATGTGCTGGCTGATTTATTTCATCTTTTTTGTCTCACCTTCCCCCAAAAGGGAAAATGAGATACCTCCACTTTCTTGCAATGCACCAGATCTATTCTTTCTCTCTTTAAGTCCTGATAAGATTTTCAACAGCGCTCTGTGACAGCAAGTTCCACAGGTTAGCCCTGTAAAATGTTTAAATCTACTTTTTTCCCCCCCCCGGCTCCAAATCTGTTGCCTTTCCATTTCAGAGACAGCTCCTTGAACTCTTACAAGGGCAATTAAAAAAGCACAGCTAATTTATCTTCCACCATTCATTGTCTTCTCTTGCTGTCATGTCTTCTTTGCATGTTCTCTCCTGCCTAAACTCCCAACATTCAAGTCCCTATTGACATAAACACTTCCTATTTTTGTTACCTTTCACTAAATTCTGGTTAACCCCAACAGAGAATACACCTCCAATGTACCTAATAAAACTACTGGGTTTCTTCTTCATTTTATCTATAAGGTTTGCTTACATAGCTCACCAATACCACACACATTGCAAATACTTGTGTTCTCCAAAATGCTACACAGGTCTTCCTCCTGGGTAGAAGTGAACATGAAGCTCAGGAACATGTGCAGATGATTCCTGCTAAAACACACTTTTACATACAATTTGTCTACTTTGCATTCATAAACTTCATCCATCCAGCTTTTGCTAACTTCCTCCTAAAATTATGAAAACTCTGACAAAGTTTGCTGAAAAAAAAGACATGCAATCTTTCAACTGCTGCTGCACAGAGAAGCTGTAATCTCCTCTGTCAGAGCTCCTGAACATGACGCTGCACCACCAGCAAGGCACATGGAGGCATGAGGGGGACACAAAATAGTTCATAGCAATTGGTCAGGGAAACGTAAAATATGTCTTGTGCTGCTGTTCTACTCAAATGGTAGAAGTCAAATGGGAAAAATAAGCAAGCAAAAAATCTTTTCTGAAAAGATATTTTTCCTACAGCAATATTATTTCAAAAGAAAAGGCTCAAAAAGACTCCTTAATTAATGAGAAAAATCCTGTTTGCTTTATCTCTTATATCTTGTATAACATTACCTTAGTTTTCCTTAGCATTTCCTCTCAGAAGTGATAAAGGTGGAATTGTTTAGTTTTCCCCTTCAAAACTATAGTTCTGCTAATATCTATAGTCCTAACCACACATGACCTCCATTCTGCCAGTCCCACCTCTGCCTTTAGTTCTATTTTATGCACATGAGAAGGAAGGATGAATAGTCTTTGGAGAAGGAAGACCTATGTAGATTTTGTGAACACCAATAAAATCTTTGTTCGGGAAGTATTTTTTCCTGCATGGTAATGTAGCAATAAAATACCTCTGTAAATAATTACTTGATGGAGGTTTGAAGAAGCCAAATTCTGCAACTCCTTTCTGGACTCATCACTTACATGCTGCAACATTTACTTGCCACACAAAACTAAGATTTCTTCCATCAATAAAATTATTCAATCATAACAAATAAAGGAAATAAAATTTATGTCCTCTTAATACATCAGTGTTGCATTAGTCACTAAGTCTCCAGATAAGTCAGAAGTCTGCAGTCCTGATATTCAGCATAGTGGAAAACCAACAGAAGGGCCCCGTAGCTATGCTCACAATCTGTCCTCGCAAAACATCTGACAGCTGCAACACTAACAAAATTAACAGTGGATGAATTAGTACCAGACGCTAAACAGTTGCTATAGAAAGACTCATCCATTTCTTTTCTTTTTCTCCCCTTCTTTTTCTCCCCTTCTTCAACCTGGCTACCACACCACTGGATAAAATTAACGCTTAGTATGATTTTTTTGTAATTTAAATTTTTTTAAAAAGAGCACCACGAATGCCCTTTCATACACAAGATGATGAACTTCACACCACGATCTCCTCTGACTTTTAAAGAAGCAGTTTGCAGTTGAAAATGATTGTGTTCCAGTTCTCTTACTGCTTTTGAGCAGCGAATGTGTATCCACTGGCAGGTTTCTGGATCCCACTCAGGGACGTGCCAGAGCTGCAGCTGAACAAGGCAATCAGTGACTGCTCTCTTTTCCATCCTATACTACCTGTACAATCTCCTTCATAAATTCTTTACTGAAGAAAGGTATGGTGATATACTGTACACTTGCACTGAGACAGCAAGATCTATGATGGGGAAAGAATGAATATTAAAAAAATAAAAAAGAGGTTGCAACTGGAGTCAGCAAACTTTTATGCAATGTATATGAACCCAAAACATTACTATTAGAAGTTCTTCCCTTAGAGGGAGACTACTCGAAGGTCGCCCTTCTCCCTGGTAATTAACTGACTTGTCTTTCTCTAACTTATCTCTCTGAAACACAAACATTTTGTTTCAGTGTAGTTCTTCCTGTTACACATTCATCCTGTCATCTCTGTAGGAAACTTGCTGTTTGAACTTTGCTTGTTGAATAAAAAGAGTTCGTGCTAATGCAATGTGAAGACCACAAGTTGTGCCTGCATCTAGGATTACTTTATTAACACGACCTCTTGGCAGCATTCAAGAATCAGTTTTACAGAGAATGCTGCAATAACACAGACTTCTTCCTAGTTGAAATTCCTGCAATCTTGCCCTGCCCTTTCTTGCATTTCAACTTTCATGAAGAAGGACAACTTTAAAAAAAATAAAGAAAAAGGCTTTGTAAAAACAGCATCACAGAACACTGCACTCATACTGGCAAAGCGAATAAATAGTAAACACATTCAGTTTGCAAAGATAAAGACTTCCTATTCTCCTACTTTCACCACTGCATACTGCTGAATTTTCTGAAACTCCCCCTTTCCTGTTTATGTCACCAACAACTAGAAAACAATCAAAAGACCAAAACCTTCTGTCATACCTGTCCAGCCCCTTACTGCCCCTAAACACCTAACTTCTCACTAACAGGATGTGGCTGATACTTTTGTTATTGATAGAAGCACTACTAAAGGACTTGTATCTGAATTGTGCTCTGCAAGGATAACAAAAGTAAGAAGTAGGGTTGAAGGCAAGAGATGGTAGGAGCTGGTAGATACACATCTAAACAGCAAAAGTCTGCTGACCACATTAAAAAGCTTTAATTTTAGCTGTTAGTTAAAGTGTATGCACATCTTAATGATCAACACAACAGCAGAAGAACAACTAAATAGTTGAGATTTAATACTGACATCGCTTGATGACTACACAAACACACACAAAGCAGATGCAAAATACATGTCACTTTTTAAAATACCATGCCATCTGAAGAGCACTGCATTGTGATTATTTCACAATGAATTTGCTAAGGTGGGCTTCAAAACATCATCTCCTCCCTTCGATCCTTAATACATACTGAGAAAAAGCTACTATTATTATTTAATCATTTCCCTTCCATTTCTCAGCCAAATTTAATTCTTATTTCTTGTAATCAAACCACATTTGAGACAGCCTCGAAACGCAAGAAGGAGGACTGAGAAAACAATATAGTTTTATTCCCTATAAATTTTCCTTCCAGGTAGATAATGCTAAGCAAAGAACACTGCTGTTTGACTCAAAAATGCTGTAAGGTCACTTTATGCACATTTCCTTTTACAGTTCAAAAGAATCAAAAGGAAGACAATTACAATAGAAAAAATAAAATATTCTGTTTCTGAAGTTGAATTTTGAGGATAAAGAAAAGGTAATGACTTATTTCTTTACAGAATTAAATTTTCCCTGCTCTAGTCTAAAAGCTTTTCTTTCCTTATACTGTATTTTAAATCCATTCCTGCTCAGTAAGGTTGTCCTGGAACACCATGGTAGGAGGCTGCAACGTTCCTCCTAACTCTCTTGCTGCAAAATGCTTAAAGTTCCATGCAATAATACTGTACCAAATAAATTTTCACGCAGTATTTTTCTTTTTTAAATATGAGATTCATATATAGCATGCTCCAGTTACTCTGCTTCTACAGATTCTGTTACTTGTCAGTCAATATTCAAATATTTGTATCAACTTTTAAGTAGGTCTTCTACAGGTGTTTTAAAAAGCAAGATTGTTTGCATCATAACTGAAAGTACCTACAAAGCACCACTGTAAACATTTTCCACACCAAGAAACTGGAGTTTCTTTAGGGCTTGTAAGCTCTTTGCAATCTGGAGCCATATGCCATTTCAGTACTGCTTCAAGTCCTTACTTGTTAGACCCTTTTTAATTTTGAATTGATGCCAAGGTTAGACATCATAGCAGAGGTTCCCCATTTAAAATCTTACTCTTTTTTCACAAAATACCTACATACATTTTGCAGTATTAACACAGATTTATGCTAATAAACAACAAAACCTGGAAGGTAATCCTACTTTCTTCAGTTTTACCATGCCCTCTTCTGCCCCCCCCACAAAGGTTATGAACTGGGCTATACATTACAGGAAAAGCAGGTACAACCCTGGTGTGCACCAAGGAGTCCTGCAAGTTTAAAACATGAAGAAGCTGTTTTCTGGAATGTCCAGTAAAAATCTAACAGCTTCTCTAGAAAGGACAACAGACACTGCACACTTAGAAACACATCACGGGAAATTAAAATTTAAAAAATAAGTAAAATATACTGACAATACATACTTTTGACAAAGCTGGCTGAACAGCACTTTGGGAGAAAGAGGACCTTTTCCAGCCTCCCTCATGCTGTGAAGGAACAAGAACATTGCTGAAGTCAAAGGCCCTGGGCTGGAAAGGTTTACCACCAACGGATCCTTCAAAACAAAGGTAAATTATGCATCAGATTTCAAAGTTAATGACACACGACTTGTTTCAAGTTACCATATACACGATAAAGAGCAATGTAACTTTCAGTCTTAACAGTGTTTTGGGGTGTTTTTTTAAAAGTGTTGATATCACCTACTTGATTAGTTGAAATAGTTGAACAGCAAGCTTATTATTTAAGGAGTAATAGTTACAAAACCAAACAGTTCTTTTTGAGCAAGTTGGTGGTAACCAATAGCTTTGGAAACACACTTGTCAATGACCCAGCCTGGTTCTCACAAAAACAGACAACCTTTGTATTCTCTGCTTTAATCTTACCCCACAAGCACTGAAACTGAACTGGAAAGACAGCCCAGGTGACCACCTCCATGGGCCAGCATAATATTGTGCTCAGTGGCTCTGTGTTACTCAGGCTTAGAAATGGGGTGTCCAGCTTCTCTAGCCTGTGAGCCACACACTGAAATTTCCACACATCCGACAGCCACAGAAACACACCCTGTTCCTCCATGAACCAGGTGCTGTGAAGGCATCAGCTGTAGATCACAGCAAGAGCTGATGACAGAACCCACACGCCCCCCGTGGCACTGGGAGACAGGCACAGGGTGCATCCTGCACAGCCCCTCTTGGTATGACATTGACCCCAGCCAGCAGGTTCTGGCTCTGGAAGGGTCCAACCAGCAGCCACTCAAGCCACTCTTAATGCAGAAGACAGCGCTGCACTGCTTACACATCATGAGTCTCCATGGCCACAGATCATCAGCTCTCCCCAGCATGCTCCAAGGTTCATATGTGTCCCCAGTGCTCCCTACTAGCTGGCCTGACTCTCAGAAAAACAGATTACAAGTGCCTGATAAACTGTTAGAGAGGGTGCCTCGTCCAGAAAGCAGATCCGCACAAAACGTAAGCGCTATGGATACACACAAATATCAACTATTTGCTTTATATACACTACAAGAAGGTGAGAAAAGCCCCCCTAACCAAGCAGGAAGCTGCAGGTTTCTATATTACTATTAACTAGACTACTGCAGCCTTCTAATTCTGCATCGGCATACAAAGACCAGAAAACACAGTCTTTGCTCCAAAGACCTTATATACATCGTAAGCATTGTCATGAAACAAAGAATAAATCTTTCAGCCTTATGGCTGTGCAAGTTACACATCAAGCATAAGCCAACATCCCACTGGCTTTCTAAGCCTTCAGGCAAAAACAAGCTCCAGACCTCTGCTGTGGCTTAGAACTTAGTGAAACATGTTGCAGCTCAGAACTGTCACTGGAGGAAATAAAGACAGCAACGCAGTGAATTTCACACTGTTCTCGTCTGGAGAAGCTATAAGCATCACCTACAGCAACACACTGAAATCTTCATAATTTCAGAGGTATCTGAAACAGAATACCACTCCTCTACCCTCACTGCCACCAGAAAGCTCACAGCAAACAGCAGGAAAAAAAAAGAAAAAATTAAGAAAAAAATCTTCTGTAAACTGTTTGCTTCAGCTAGCAGAGGGAAAGGGGTATTATCTTTATTGCTAACAATATATAATGAAACCACAAGTCTCTAAGACATGACCAGAACAGCAGAATATTCTTTGGATAATAGCCACAGGAGTCACTTTCCCATATGCCTGCAATGAGCTTGAGGACAAGAAATTTGTTCCTCACTGAAATCTCACCTCTGTCATTTTAATCCCCCAGCCTGTGAAGCACATAATAAACTTCACAGGCCTTATCAATGAAGGGCTGGGATGGACTGGAATAAAATATTTCATGGACACTTTCTAGAGCCAAATAGGCTATTTCCTGTGTCATAAATTTATACTGAAGAAATTAAATGGCAAGCAAAAATAATCAACAGCCACTCTTTCCTAAGGTCAGGCATTATTTGATACTTCAATATCACAAAATGTGAAAGCAAGTAATTCCTGCTCCTCCAGGGCTGTGTAATGATTTTTGTAAAAGAAGTCAGTTCACAGGTAACATAAACCAGCTAAACAATTAAAATGCTAAAGAAATGGGAGAGTAACAGTATGCCTTTAGTGGGGATGTGATTTTCTGCCCTCCAGGTTCTTCCCACATTTTCCCAAACTTGTATTTCTCAGTGCATACTTACCAATTGAGAGTCTGAAGTATGACAGATTTTTAACTTTGTTCCTTTCTCCTTTATCTCATACATCAGTTCATTTAGTACATGAGTCTGTGCCAAGTTCTTAAAGAAAAAAAAAACACAAGAAACATGCTGATCATTCAATTACATAGCTTAGTTACATGTTCTAGATTCAAGGGTAGACAAAAAACATATATATTCCGTAATGTATAACAGGTTTAGATCAGACCCCTAGAAAGAGTACTAAAAAAAATCACTGATCTGACTGTTTCTAAAATTTCTATTTCTTTTTCTGTAATTTCAAAATAGTTCACTAGTAATAATTTTGTTGATTTTGTTGAACAACAAGATTCATAAATTATTTTTTTTATGATGAGGGTGTTATTATCAGAAACCATTTCCCTCTTTTAAACTCTGCAGTCCCTCTCATCATGCCCCATGAAGCACAAAGGCTTTGGCACACTGAAAAGTATTACCTCTCTGAATTTAGGGGAGAAACCAACTCAACATATCTCAGCTTTGTATCTTTATTTTTTGTCAACTCCGACTGCAGATCACTTAGGTTTCTATGACGCCCTAAGTACAGACAGATAACAATTTGCAGCTTTGCTGTCTGTTTGATGAGTTTTGTAATTGACGTCATAAACACATGGCAAAGTGTGCCAATGCAGAGCACCACCTTTGTAGCAGTTTTCTTTTATTTGTTCACTTCTGTCTGCAGACATAGAGATGTCTCTGCTCAGGTGACAATCAACAGGACGGTGCAATATAAAACCCACTAAGGCTGCTACTTTTTTTGAGGATGTTGGATTAGTTGTACACTAAACATCAACAGACATATATTAGTATAGCTCATTCCTCTTATTCTAGTCAGAGAAAAACCACAGTCAATAAAAGTACTTCTATAACTGCATCCATTGCAGGGATTTAAAATCATCCCAATGCAGAGTGCAGACATTTACATTATGCACAAAGTACCACTATTCACATCACCAATATGATAAATACCCTGCACTAGTCACGACTGATAATGCTGAACTTCAAATAAAACCATATGCTAGAGTACAACCCACACACATATGCAGTGTGTAAAACACTTGGCATTTTCACTTGTCTAATTACTGTGCAAAATGCTACTGATTCAGGAATTCTTTTTTATTATAACAGGAAACACTCCTTGGATAGCAAGGAGTAAAAAAGAATTTGAAAAGGACTTTCAAAAAGCAGAATGAAGACTTTTAACACTCAGGACCTTTTCAGAAGCCCATAGATTATACAGGTTTAGTATTTCTGAAATCTATTAAGAGAAATTGGCATGATCTTTCCATCTTACCTGCATGACAGCATTAAAAAAGCAGGTATTTCCTAAATTATTTATTCCTTTAACTGGAACTGATGAGGTTCCATTACCAGAGCTTTTTCCTTTCAGTATTTCACTTGTTTCACTGTTTTCTTCACGGAGACGTATGATTTTTGATGAACCTATAATTAAATTATAGATTAACATGACCACATAATTGCACAGTTTAATCAATTCAGTCCTTCCATGATTATGTTTATTAATTTTAACATATGTGGAAAGATACCTTGATAATACTCTAAGCTGCTGTACATAGTCTTAAAAAACCGAAAAACCAAAAAAACAGACATCATCAAATAAAGCCCTTGGGGGTAAAAAAATGCCCTCAAGAACTACATACATCCAACAAAACCTTCCACAATAATCATAATGTCCTATAAGACTGAAACTTCTACAATTACACAAGTAAAATGAGTTACTTCATTAATAGGCAGCTGAGATATATGATCATGAGACACATCAGAAACACCACCCAAAGACTGCTTTTGGGTGCATTTGAATGGAGGTAGCCAAAAGTTACCACTGAATGCTGCAAGTCTTTATCAACTACAGTGTTCCATTCCAACAGCCTTGTCAACAGCCCAACTGGACTCATTATCCCTACATTTGCTCCTCAACCCACCTCCCTTTGACACAGCCTGAGGAATTGCTAATGCAATCCACATACATACAATGCTAGTGTTTTAATTTCAAGTAACAAAAAATTGATAAAACTATGCTATAACATCCACATAATTCCCTGTTTCCCTTATTATTTAAATAGATGATGGGCAGCAAAGTTAGACAGTCATTAACTTGTAGCCTAGAGGTAATGGAAAGACTTGAGATAACAATATTTAGCCTTGAATTCTACTAGCAACTTTCATATTGTCATGGTTGCAGGACTAAATGTGAACATTACTGACATCTGCAGTGTCTTAAATATTGATTAACAATGCACGTCAATGTAAACGAGTTATGGACTTAATAGATGCCAAGAACTGTGATGCTACAATCTCTGTCTTGACATATGAATTCATGTATTTGTTCTAATGAGTTTCACATTGAAGTCTCATTAAAGTGTTCTTGAGAAATAACTAACAGACCTATTTACGTTAATGAAATTCTCATGCCAAAAGGTTCTTTTATGTACACTCCTAAATACCTTCTTGCTTAGAAAATGAAAAGAACATAATTAAATAAAAAAGAAGTCATTAAAATATCTGTTGTATCTGGCAACAAGCTTCTGACGCAGTCTGCCTGCACCCTACAGTGCCATCGAGGTGCAACTATTCTTCCAAATGGTATCAGAGTTTTTCAAAACAGAGTTAGAGATGCTTTGCTGTTTAAAAACATTTTTAAAATGTACTTGTTAACTGTGCTTACACAGCTTTAAATTACTCTCCTTTCCACTCAGGTGGAAAATTGAGACATTACAAGGGCAAAGTAAAAGACCAAGTTCTCCTTGAAAAAGCAGACAAAGTGGTTTTGAATGCAACAAACAACAAATGAGCTGCTCATACCCTGAAACAGACACTGTTTTATGGGCTCCATGAAGGAACACCTTTTAATTGGCATGCTTAGAAGGGGCATGCAACAGTGGCTGAGGCTCGTCCACCCACAGAGCTCCAGAACAACCACAGCATGGGAATGGGAGATCTAAGTATCGGCAACTCAAAGGCACTGCTCACTCTCAGAAGTTCAATATTATAACTGGAGATGTTTTCCCCTCAGAGAAGTGGGCCATCCAGAGTAGTGCTGGGGAAAAGAGATCGTTAAAACGAGAAAAAAAAAAGAAAAAAAAAAGAAAAAAAAGCCCAAATTGTGGAAATAATTTGTGTATTAGTATACCACAGTTGTTGCATTTATCCATCGGCATTCAAAAACATCTGGGACAGCATCTTAAAGTAAACAATGTTCACAAGGCCATCTGGACAAAACTGCAGGCAAAAATTAAAGCATAAGCATATGGAAAAGCAGATTTTTCTCTTCCCTTTAGCAGTACAGGATGACAAATGTCAAACCTAGATCTGTCCACGCTTCACTGTGCTATGCTTTGCAGCACCACCTGGCTCTCCTTGCACAGCCACCAAATATGGACAGCACTGCCACAGCGGACCATATCTGCAGGGCAAACTCAATAAAAGCATTTCACTTCATGGTTAAATGGCAGCTTCACACAAGTAGCAAGGTTCCATTTGCTGAACCTTACATATAAATTATTTAAGGGAGGGAAAACAAAGCCGAAGCACCCAGCTTTGTGCTAAGAGCTGGACGAATACACAATTATAAAACACAATAAATGAGAACCAGACATCCGACTGCCACAAAGCTGGATAATTAGTATAGGGATAAGCAGAAGTAGTAGGAAGTCAGAAAAATGCCTGGATGTCGTTATCAAAGTTAGGAACCTCGTTTCATTCAGAAGGTTTTAATTACTGCCTTTTGATTTTTTAATCATTTTAAAAACACAATCCACATGACATTTTACTATGTTTTTCTTATCTGTCAAAAAGTCCTGACAGAAAAGTGCTGCTTTGCCATTACAAATATTATCTGCTGCCTTGCTTACAGCACACAGATATTTTTAAGTACATATACAGAGCCAGAGGAGGGACAGGAGTTTTTAATTTAGCTCTGCTCAGTGTCCCCAGCTCAGTGATAAATGACAGACAGGCCTGAAGCTGAATGTTTACTTGACATGTGAAGAGTTGGTCAGTCTTAATAGAACAGGCTGGTAATGACTGTGATAGCTAATACTTCTACAGATTGGGGCTGGAGGGTCCTTCTGCAAGATTAACCCAAGGCTACAAGTGTGTTATTAATCAAAAGGCTAATATGTAATTTTTTAAAGTGAATTTGCACTGAACAACTGTTTCACGGACCCCTGCCGACTCAGTCTTGCAATCCTGTAATTTAACAGGCATGCTTTTGGGTATGTAAAGTGATTTTTAAGCCAGTATAGACACAAGGATCCCAGCAGAAGGATTCCATCAAAATGGCTGTCATCTGCTGCTGCCCACAAGGACCTTCAGCTCCTGGCCAAACGGGAAAAGTAGTCCAAGCCATCCATCCACATGCAGTAATGTTTGTTGTAAAGGACCTTGTTACCATTAATGAGAGCAAGGTGGGTGAAAAGCACATAAGTAATTAAATTCATAGACTGATTTCTGTCCTTAGTTCACTATCACATCTTTTAGAGAGTTGATGGTGGCCCTTAAGCTCTCTGCCTTTAACAGGTAGTGTGGACATCAGCCCTAGGCAGGCCTGTCCATCCACAGCAGGACAGAGCATCCCACTGTGGGTGGGACTCACACATTCAGACCATGCCCCTCTGCCAGACTCTTCCTGCTGTTTTGCTGCAGAGGTGGCCTTTTTAATCCAGCCATACAAGGAAAACTCTCATCTAAATTGTGCCTTGATCACCAGAACTTTCTTTTCCTTTGACAAAGCGTATCTGGCTGCAGAGACATCCTACTTTAGCACTTTGCCAAGACCCATTGCCCAGCTCTCCATCCAGACTATCACACCCTGCTGACCGCCTCTCTGCAGGCACCAGGTCAGTGCCTGCCTCTGGTCCCACCATGACATCCAGCTCCAGCTCTCAGACAGCTGCTTTTGTACGCAGACACAGCCTTCATGGCTGGCAAAGCTTCCCGAGTTCACCCTGCTCTCCCCCATGCTAGACACCCTTTCCCACCAGAGCCGTGGGAAGGAGGACAGCAGAGGCTGATCCTCTGCTACAGCTCTTGCCTGGAAAGCACCCTTTTCTTGCTGCTCTTCTCTTCAGCTTTTCTTGTGCCTGCTTGGCTCACCTGTGGCCCTGTCTGATAAGCTCTCTGGAGGCAGGGAACACTGCTTTGTCCCACAGCTGCTCAGCTCCAGCCTCCTGGGTAGGCACTGAGATTCCTAAGCCCAACATCAGCACAGACAATGATTCATCCCACAAAGCAGAGCCGCTTACTGGACCAGGTGTACAAACACACACGGTGCTGACAAATCCACTTGCAAAAAAGAAAAAACTTATTGTAGGTTTCCTATCAATTTGTTTTGCCAGTATTTCAAGCATTTGCAGCGCACATGGACTTCTGTATCACCTCGGCTGAAACTGAGCTGTGTCTGGGGGTGCAGATGGTATGCAAGCAAGAAGATAAATGACATCAAATTTTTCTTTCAGCCAGGGGAGTTAGCACTTTGGCTCATCTTTTCAATGCAACTTTTTTTTAATTAAAAATGAGGGTTCCAGGAATATGCACTTTTATTCCAAGGTCAAGCCTTTTCTATTGAATACAACTCTGGTACTTCAGCTGAAGGTCTTCACAGTAAAAGCAAGGTTAATAGACTGCCTTTCTTTTACCAAGTTCTCATCAGGCTGTACTATGAAATGCTACTAAAGTGTCTGGCACTCCTTTTTTATCTAAAAAATTTAGATTTTTTTTCAACATTGTACAACAATGAGAATCTAACCCTTAGGAAAACAGCATGGTTTCCTTCTGAAATGCTCACTAGCTTCACATTTTAAAACCCAATTTCTCTTGCAGTGTTACAACCCTACCCAATCAAAGATTATAAACTGCAATTTTATTTCTCTGAGTCTTGCCACAATGTTATAAACTAGAAAAGACATCTGCACAGTGTGAAAGAGCAGCCTACTCAAGGACTGCTTTTGATCCTCTGTGCTCAGATGACTTGTGTTACACCTCACAAGTAAGTAAGTACATGGACAGGAAAGGGAAGAATCCGTGGATAAAAATGACAGGGTGCCTAAAAAATTTTTTCTTAATGATTCACTTTTCATTCCTTTGCAAGGAACTTACTAACAAGTAAGCCAATTTGAAAGAAAATCTATGACCAATAACAGAAATGTCTTTTTGCCAAAGTGTATTTCAGATTTGGAAAATCAAGATATTCTGTTTTATTTTGCAAGTTAATTTTAAGTAAATAGGTCTTCTGTGACTCCAAATTACATGTAGTAAAAATCACTTAAGAAAGAATACCATTTTTTTTCAATATGATCCTTTGTCAACTGTTAATATCCACAGTGGAATGCAAATCTGAGAAATTATTTATCACACTATACATCTTTCCATACAAGTCAACAACTCTCATTGTAATGTAAAATTATATATATTTTTATACATCAGTTACAGCCATCAAAATAAAAATCAAGTTTCTAACTTTCACTTATTGGCAAATCCAGGCTGCTGAACTTACTAGCAAATTCTCATTCCTCTGCTTGCCCCTCCCAACAATAAATTTAACTACGAAATTTGAGAATATATCTTCTTCCTTCCCATTCTATTGCCACACAAACCAATTTAATTAACTGCTCTATAAAACGTATGCAATCTTATGTTTCCATCAACATATAATTTGGCTTTTGTAAAGGAAAATACACATAAGATTCACTTTTAAGCCTGCAAAACAATTTGTTTTCTCCAGTAAATGAACAGACACACAGATTGCAATGTCTCAGCATGGTTCCCGTGTACTACATGTGCATTATGTCCATGTGAAGCTCACAAGTGTGCCACACGGACAATACTGCACCTGCCTTTCTGTGGAAATCATCATGGCCTGCTAACCTTTTCCACAAAACAAATTTCTGGGTGGTACACCCTAGAAAGCAATCTTGCTTTTTTCTTCCAGCTTGTGCCCAACATGACCTCTTAACCAAACAGACTCCTCTAAAAAAAAAGGGGGAGAAAAAAAGAGAAAAGAGCAGGCATTGCTGGGTACAACAAACCATAGGATCAGATGTGAAAATCACACAGCTGCAAGCATTCTTTTGGGAACCCAGCACTGGGATTTATCTCAATCGCTTAATGTAATTACAAAAGTCAGTCATGTAGTAGTAATGTAATTTGCACATTTTTACAGCTGAAGTGAAGTTGAATCTTTATGAGAGGCCGAGTGAAAAGCAGGGATCCTGCTGCCACACTATTCCACCACATTAGTACCAAATGACAAGCATTTTGCTTTTGTTTATTTTCCAAGATGCATTAATTAGGAAATCTATATAACCCTCCCTCACATGTTTCAACCGATTATTTTATCTTTAAATGAATCCTGCACTTTTGGGAACTGAAAAAAAAAAATCCTAGCAGCCCTCATTTGCTACTTATATTCACATTTATACTGCATTTCTACAGAAATTTCTACACAATGCTATTTGAATTTTAATTATGCACCATGCCAACCAGTTGTTACAACAGAAAGAAATCCAGACGTAAGATCAATTGTTGCTACAGTGCCACACTCAGCTATAAGAGCTGTCTTCACTTTGACTGCTTTTTTAGAAAGAAATGGAAAAGTAATGGGGAAAAAAAGCACAAGATTGATTTTTTTAGTGAGAAATATGAATTCAATTAATTGTCAGTTTTACATTACTTGTTTCTCAAAAGTTATCTTTCATTTTTTTAAATTAGCTTATGTTTTTAAGTGCTTCAAAACGAATTTTAAAAATCTACACCGATTAATAATTCAAAGAATGACAGTTACACTGAAAATACCAGTGGAACATGAAATAAAATGCCACACTAAAAAAAATTAAACCAAAACAAAAATAGAGTTAATTTTCACAGTTATACAACATGTCCTTTGTGTTCTGGACAACAGCATGAATTACATTTCAATTTCAGATTTTAATTTTTAAGAATCCCTAAATGTAGTCTAATTTAAAGAACAGAAAGAACTTTAGATAGGTTTCTGTAGGGGAAGTACCAAGTCTGTCATTAATCAAAATGATCCAAGAGTGCCAATTCTGGTCGGGAGCTCCCTGTCATGCACACCAATCATTTACGAATACATGGCTGTTTTCCAGCCTCGTCCAGAGAAGAGCCTGGCCCAAAGCAAAAGACTGTCCTGGAAAAGAGCTCTTCCATCTTTTCCTTGCCACTTAGGAAAACCCAACAAATCATCTCTGGGCCACCGTTCCCAGAACTTTCAGGAGCACAATCCAAACCACTCAACACAGACACAGTGGAGAGGGTCACAGACCTCCACCTTTAAAACATCACTGGAAGTATACACACACATTTTATGCATGAATCCAAGCCTGCACTTGAGCCTCAGCCCTTTCCCAGCGCAAAGCAGGAGACACAACTGCCCTGCAGGAGTAACCCTGGCATCTCAGACCTCTAGCTGCCAAGGCAGGCACCCTGCAAGGCTATGTCTAAGCCCTAAACAAAAAAAAGTACCATTTTGGTTCCAGTTACAGTGAAGTTTCCAGTTACATCAGCAAACACTTACATGAAATATATGCATTTTCAAAACAGAGTACCAAAATTAAGCACAAATGCATACACAGCAGAAACATATGCTGCCCTGCTCTGCTATAAATACGCTTACTTTTCCTGAGTTAGACTGGAATTTTAGTTGCTTAATTCAAGACATTTCATTGAAAATTTCTAAACTTCATACTCTGAAAGCTTTAGATGTTTTGAAGCTTCACCAATTAAGAATCTAAACGACGATGCGCAGCAGTACAGCAGTATCCAGCAGTACAATAATGGAATAATATTGTTTTCATTACATTAACTGAAAAAAAACCACCACAGCATTTTCATCTGCAAGAAAGCTGCAAAATCCACTTACTACACATAAATTTGAAACTAAAGCTGTGAATAAAAGTAAAATCATATGCTGTATCTTCACTGCTCCAAGAAAAAAGATGCAAAAGGTAGCAATTTATTAAAATTGAGTAATATAACATACAACCTGTGACTATATCAAAATATTGCATTTTTAAGTAGCCCTTTATTTTTATCCCTCAAAAAATATGTAACACCTCTTAAAACCAGTAGGATTTATGCACCTGCAGCTAGAAGAATACTTAATGTAATTGAGTAAGGCAACCCTTCTCTTTTCTTACTTCTAACCAATTGATTATCTCTGCTAAAAGATGCAACCAGTTATTTCAAAAGTCTACTCAAGCTGGCTTTTGAGAAGCAAATCTGGAATTAAATGCACTCTCTAAGTCACAGACCAAAAATGCTGCCAAGTGTGTTACAGCAGGGAATGAATAATGTTAACATTATCAAGAGTAGACAGCTGAGGGCCACACATACAAAATTCTATCAACTATCACATATATTGAGAAGGCATACTGGGCTCCTAATATATGAAAATAATTTAATACTATCTTCTTTTAATAGAAAGGAGCACTCTATCAATCAAAACCAAATAGCAGAAATGGGCATCACATCCAATAACAGAGTACTAGAAAATCCACTTAAACAAATCTAGTTAGTGGAAAACAAATTTAAATCAGAAAAACTTAAGCTGTGATACATCCATACCAAGAAAATTAAATTCATTTATATGTGAATGGATACTGTACACTTGGGTATATTTTTAGGCATTAATTTATATGGCCTTTTCTTATTTAAGGCAACAACTCCTCTATGGTAAACTTTCTTTGTTAAAATCTGGAAAAACTGTCCTATAGTGTCCAAAATATTTTTAAAATGTGATCATACTGTAGAAAAAAAGTGACATTATGTTTTGACAGGTATTGCATCTCCAAGAAGCTTTGCAATTACAAATTACATTATGATCACACTGTACATAATTTTTCAATTGTATTTTTAACATGATTCAAAATCTGAAACGCTTATTTTTAGAGACAGTACATTACATGTGTCTCCAGATAAAATTATTTGGGCAAACTTACTTGGTTCAGCCCTGGCACCATGTTTTTGAAGGAAGTCAACTATCTGAGCCAGAACCTTTTTGTTGCAATGTGTTGACAGCTCTTCATCACATTCATAACACCTAAACAAAAGGAGAAACAAACTGGTATTCAGGGCTATATGCATGCACATCCCAGCTCTAGCAAACCTCCCAAACAACCTTACACAAATTACTTAAGCTCTCAGTTTCAATTTTTCACACTAAAAAATTGAATAGAATTGAATTCCTTCATCTTATATATGCTCTTCTATAGATCAGTCCCAATTTGCTGCGGTCCTTACAGATTTAAATAATTTCAGAGAATGCAAAGGACAAACACACTTTGTCTCCAGAAACCTTGCCTTTATAGAAAGCATTAATTTCATCTGTCAGAATCATTCTTTATCATGAGAAGTCACTGCTTTAAGTTATGTGAAGTCCTTCCATAAAAGCACCCCGAAACACCTGCATACTGATTCTTACCATATGATCCATGTGCTGAGGTTGATAACGATGCAGTGAGGTTCTGTCCGTGCAGTTTGGAAGTGTTTCAGAGAATGCTGGCCTTCCGAATTCTTACTACATCCCTAAAAATGGAAACAACAACCCAGTCAGGGGGGGAAAAGGGAAGAAGGAAGAGGCTATATTATCAGTCTTTTCTAATGACTAAGACTACAAAAGTACAAAAAACTACAAAACCTTCACTTTTTAAAATTAGACAAGAAGCTATTCTGCCCTACTCATTTAGCATTCTTAAGGATTGAGAGGATTTAACATTCTCATCTTTTCCACTTGGAAAAATCAGTTAAAAATAGAGAGATTAATTAAGTTTGTTTTAACTGAATAGAAGGAATTCCTAGCTTTTGGATAAGTATTGAATAAATATCAATAGACAAAAATTATAATTATACCATTCACAAAAGCAAGAATGCTCTAGTGATTGTGAATGAAACTACGTAGTATATTTGGTCCACAGAATATCAAGGAAAAGGACAGCACAGGTAACCCTCACTGCTCAAGAATGTCAAATGCATTCAGACAGCAAAAGAGAACAGTACACAAAGTGCTTTGCATTACAGAACTACTCAGAACACACCATTTATGTACAGCAACTTCAAGAGAAAGCATTTGCCATTGCTCAAATATGAACAGAGTGACACTTAAGATTCAGGGCTGGTCTCTGAATGAGGCATGAGTTTTAGAAGCTGTTAACAGCATGAAGAAGCACACAGAATTAACTCCTCTTAAAAGCCCTCCTTAACTAAAATTTTTCAAACAAGTTATGAGTCCTCCTCAGATCTAGTTAACTATCTTCTGAACCCTGTGAACAGCATGTTTCTTTGCAAAATCAAACCTGGTCATATTATACTGGTAGGAGCTGGCTTCTGTCCTTACTATAGTAAAACCTACTGAAAGTCCAATAAAATTGTGAAATGCTTTGTTCAGGCAACTGTTGGCTGAACCGAGCCTGACATTACCCATAAACTGAATTTTGCTGTATCAGGCTTCACTTCATTCCCAGGGCAGAAACCTGTGCAAGCCCTTGGGGTCAGGACCTGCCATTTTAAACTCTGAGGCCGTGATTTGACATTGTAACTGATCCAATCTAATGGTTAGCTGCCACAGAAGCATCATTCTCACTCCAGCACAGTCCTTTCTCCCTGGTTTCAATCAAATCTAGCAGCTGAATGTCTACAGTACAAGCTCATTCAGCAACACATGTTTGGTTTTTCATTCATTCCTATTTGCGGGACCTTCTGACCAGAGGAGCCAGCTGAACGGATGCATTTTGCAGCCGCACAGTTCCTGGAGCCAATTCTCTCTAAATGGCAAGAGCATGCAGATAAGAACAGAGAAAAGGCAGGACCATCACTTACTAATCGTGATGCCAAACTGCACCATGACACGTAAAGCTAAGCCCAAACACTGCCAAAAACGAGCCAAGAACATAAGGTCACATCCCACTTCCTGAGGAAGCTGAAGTATGGACTCTCACAGCTAAGCACTTACGTCACACCGCTCCACCGGAGCTAATGAGATGCCAAACAGACAAGGGCACAACAGTCATATCCTTTAGAAACTCCTCCTCTGTAAAATGAGTGCACAAGCTTACCTGAGAGCCACATTTGAGACACAGCCAGATGTCTGAAGGTGCCACAGGCTCACCATCGCTCATCCGCCTCTCCTTCAGACATTCTGCACATATTGACCACACACTCTGAGCCACCGCTCTCTTCACATGATGCACGTCCACCGCCTGGCTCACGTGCTGGCAGGTTAAGCCTACAGGAAATAACACATAGTCACTCTCACCCATTAAAAATAATGGCTATGAAAGGGAGCACATGTACACTGAAAGAGCATAATCTTCAATGAATTCAGCATAAGGAAAAAAAAGCAGCAAAGAATTAAAGTAGGAAAGATCAGCCAGCTGCTCCCCACATACTGAATTTTATGAAGGAATCTCTTTCAGTCTTTCTGTAATGGAAATTCTTTTCAAGTCAATAAATGCCACCTCTTAAAACCAGATAAACTACTTTGTACAAAAGTACAAGGATTATTATTGTACAAAACTAATTTCCCCGTTTTTTGACAGTAAAATAATACATAAATCTATTTTTGCACATAACAAAGGCCACTGACCTCTTTTCAACCCATAAAGATTTTCAAATACCCATGCATCCTTACTATAACTGCTCATTCTGAACATGAGTATCAACCATTCTTCTCTGTCATATTTTTTGCACAAATTCCACTATATCACAGAATAAGCTAGGTTTAAAGTAACTTCTGAAGGCCATCTTGTCCAAGCCCTCCTTCAAAGCAGTGTTAAATACTAATCTAGGTCTGTTTGCTCATGGCTTTGTTCAACTGAGTGTTGAATGTCTTCAAGGACTGAGGGTTCACAAACTCACTAGAAATTAGGTTTCTGTCTGACCACCCTCAGAGTGAAAATAAAATAAATTTCCTCACACCTACTCAAATTTTCCATGCCCTGCCTTTGGTCTGTTGCCTTCAGTCCTCTCACTGTGGACCTCCTAGAACAGTCTGGGTCTGCTTTCTCTGTAACTACCATCAGGCAGTCCATGAAAGAAATTATACTTTCACTCCTTTAGCTAAACAAAGACATTCCCTTCAGCCCCTCTTCCCGCATCATGTTCTCAATCTCCTTAAAAACATGGAGGGGGTGAACCACTGGCCTCATTCTGACAAGTCAGTCTTTCTTGTAACAGGGAGCCCACAGCTGGACACAGTACTCCCAATAAAGTCCAAGAAGTGCTGAAAAGATGGAAAGAATCAGCTGCCCGCCCTGTGCTCTCATTAATGCAGTCCTTCCTACAGTAGGCACAAACAGCACAGCTTGGTTTTATTCAGTGTGTGCATTAGGACCCCCAAGTCCTTTTCTGCAAAGCTGCTTTCAAGCCATTAATTCCCACCCTGTAATTGCATGTGGCTATTGCCAAGTGCCAAACTCTCTACTTGCCTCTGTTGAACTCTGAGAAGTTTCTGCCAGCCCATTTCTCCAGCCAAAGTCACTCGGAATGGCAGACCTACCCTCCTGCATACCAACTGCTCTCCTCAATCTGCTGCCATGAAGAGATGGCAGAGCATAGCCTCACAATGACATCAACCAGTTCTCTCAGCACCTTCAGATGCATCCCATCTGACCCCGTGGCCTAACATACATGCAGATTGTTTAACAGTTCTCAATCTTCTATGCTGGACAATGTTTCTATCCCACAGTCTGCCATTAAGCTCAGGAGTCAGGGAGGATCGGGTGCAGAGCTTACAGGTGAAGACAGAAGCAAAGGTAGAATTGAGTTCCTCAGCCTTTTCCCACATCCTGTGTCCCTAGGATCCCTGCCCCTCACACAGCAGGTTTGCACTCACCTTAGTCTTCATTTTACTATCACCGTATCCACGCAGGCTCATCTTACTTTTCACACCCCTCATCAGATCCACTCTAACTGAAGCTGCTTTACCTAATCCCTAATCCTGCACACTCCAGACTTCTGCAAGGGCAGCCCAAACCTCTCTCCACCCTCTGCCGTTCCCTTTTTCCCTCTGACCTCATGGAAACTCCCTATTCAGCCAAGCAGACTCCTGCCATATATCCTTGACCTTACATGCAGAGGAAAGGACCATTCCACTTTGAAGAGGATGTCACTGAAGATAACCAACTTTCCAGCCCTTCAAGGCAGTCACGCAGTGTAACAACTGATCATGTCATAAACACTTGACTGGGGATATTTCTGTTACAAATTCAAGTACAAAAAGTATTTCATGGTACCAATGATTTGTGGTTTTCACCAGTTAACATGGAAGTTATTAGCCCTAAACCTCAGGACAAACATCACCTAATGTATTTACCTGAAATATCATCTGAAGAGTCCTCATCCTGTGGCCTGTTTGGCCTTTTGCTTCTCTTTGGCTTCTCAGGGTTGGTTCTTGATGGATCTTTCACCCGCATCTGTTGCTTACTAGGAAAGAACAGAAGTTGCTTTATTGTTATTGCTAGTGAAATGTTTCATCGAATGAAGCAAGTTTGAACTCTACAAGCACAAGATCAAATCACAGGTTGGAACCTCAGGGACACAGTTTCAGGCCTGGTCTAATGCCAGCTACTGTGCAACAAGGATTAGGAATGTGTCAGGAATGAAGTCTTAGGAATGTCACAAGATCAGTTACACTACAGGACATTATGAATTGTATCTGGAGGAAAAGGGGACACATGCACACACACTTCTAGGCAGTGGTGCTAAATATTTGAGCTATCAAGATTTTCTTTATTTTTGTTATTGCAAAGCAAATTATTACAGAGTTACAACTCTAACATACCAGAAAAACTTCATCAAAATAAATGCTTCTCTTCTTTAACATATATCCCTTTTGAAAGGTTGAAGTCATTATTTATCCTTGGGACATTCCCTAGAAGTTTTTGAGCCATTTCAAACACTTTAGGAAAATAAGAAAGTCTTCCAAATCTGTTTAAAGTGTTCTATCCTATGAGGGATGACAGATTGGAGTGCAAGCTGACCCCTCTATTAAACATTGGAGAATCCATAAAGATGAAGTCTCTCATAGGAAATTTGTGTCATTAATCAAGGAGTCCTATGAGGAACAGAATCAAAGCATAGATATTTACCACTAAGCTTTAAAAAAAATCCTCAGAAATTTCAGCACACCAGTCATTTAATCAAAATCCAAATGTGAATTCACTGAAGGAGTGTAGTTGTCCATCATACAAACAGTTGGTGGGGCTTAATTTACAGGTTGTCTTTTAACAGTGTGCTTCATAAAACTAGATTTCTGTTTTCACATACAAAAGCATATGAATGTAAAATAGTCAAACATTCATACACTGCAAACACATGAGCCATTCTGTTTAGAAATAAAATGACATCTTGTTGTGTACCGGAAAGAGGCAAGTAATGTCACCTGAGCCACCAGGACCAAAGATTCTCAACTGTGCTACCACATTTAGGTATAGGAAATCTCTCAAATGCCCTGTATCTGGGAATAGCAAAAGGTATCTTCTTACTACAGATCAATTAGTTAAGTTTGCCGAAGTTCAGCAAGTTTGCCTGCTCAAGGTTTTCTAATCTTTTCTGTATATGCATTTAGACATTTGTACTACTGAAGCTCTGAGAAACACAGGAATCAAGCAGCATATTGAATTCAATACTCCCTCTCCTTACTTATCCATTAAGCCGATCAGCAGAACAGTCATCAATATTGATATCAGAGCACCACCACCACTGGCATCTAAACATCCTTCCCTGAAGCAAAGCAGGCAGTCTACCTCAGAGCTCCTGTTCCAGGTTCCCACAGATATGGACAGACATCCCTGCACCTGCCACACATACTATTAGTGCTGGAGGTTTTCTGCATGAACCTACCCATCAGAGATTTACTTTGGACAAGTCAAATTTTTGTAGAGTATGAAAGAAATCTTCACTCTCTGCTTCCTTGCATCAATGGCTTCATATTTCCTCAAGTCTTCAAAATACAGTGCATTTTTTTTGCAAAAGGCTACATTTACATAGAAATTAGCTTATACTGTATTAAATACCATGATGTTCTTAAATTACAGATTTCAAATTTTCCTGTATGTATGGTTCTAGAGCTGAGACATGCAAGTGAACAGTGCCACTGAGTTCAGCTTTGCTGATTTCATGGGTTCACAATTCCGGTGCATACAGTAAGAAAGATCTAAATATTCCAGCTCTTGACTATGTATTTTCAACAGATGTTAGCATGCTTCATGTCCATCAAGAGCCATGCAACCTGGCATCCCTAGAACATGAGGAGGTTCAAATAGCTTCAACTGTGTCTTTCTGCCTTGGCAGCTTATCATATATACCCAAGTTTCATGTGAAACTACCCATCACCACTTGTCACACTCCCACTTAACTGAACACGAGATTCATCGAGACATTCATCAAAGAGTAAGGCCAATACGGCTGCTGTGAGAAAACCCCAGATTTTACACTAAATTATGTAAAGACTCAATAGCAAAGACAGCAAAAATGTCCTCCCTAAAGGAACATGGTTGTGTTTAGGTGATTCAACATTGACATAAACAATCTATGAGTTCATTTCAGCATAACAATTTTGATCTCTTTGGACAGATTATGTAATACTGTCCAAACCACAGACTTCACCCCAATGAAAGTCATGTTTGTATCAGTACATTTAGAGAGCTTGAATAAATAACTGTGGGCCCAACCAGACGAAATACAAGCAAGTCTTTACCACCTGTGAAATCCTGTCCCCACAGCACAGGTGATACGACTTGGATCAGGGCACAGAAGCCCACCTCTGGACCCCTATCCTAGGGACCCTCAGGACACGGGGAAAAAACAGCGTCAGCTGATACCCACAAAGACTGAACACATGGCACTTCAAGCCCAACATAATCAACACGGCATTAGAAATGAACATGGGCATAAGAAGCTGCATTCACACTGCACAGCCCAGACACTTTTCAGTCTCCTTTCACTAAGAGCAGGCAGAGGAAAAGACAACACGGACCATTAGATTAATTACTTTTCACGGACAAACACATAGATGGACATCCATCAGACAATGTTTACTGACCTGTGAGCTCTTGGAAAAAACAGAGCATATCAAGGACTTCGACAGCCGAGGTTTGTGCCTGATTTTGAAAAGCACAGAAGTATGATGGAAGGGTAAGAGCAACGAGCTACTCCACATGATGCAAGTAGCACAGTATATATGGAGTACTGTCTGTCCTTTTCAGTACATTTAGGGACAGAAAACAGTATAAATTAAAGATCCCATTTAACAAAAACATGATCAACATAATTTCAAAATCAAAATGTTTATGCCACGAATTTGATTATTATATTTAATTGAGTTAAACAAGGAAGAAACTGAAGGTGCTTCAGAAATATTTCCGTTTATGGGAAATAAAGGATTTGAGATTTTATTGGAATGAAAATCCTGAACAAACATAGACTCAAGAAAGTAAAAAATGTAGCTAAAAAAACCCAAAAGGGATGCTCTATAGCTTATTGTTGGCCACAGGTACAAGCCATTCAGAACAAGCAAGCAAAAGAGAAAAGAGTAATTTAGACAAAATGAACTTGACACACTGAAGATTAAAAACTATGGTAGTATCCCCATGATATGCCTCTTTCCAACCAATTATCGTATTTTTTTAATATGTCCAATAAGTATTTTGTGTCTACAGCCACCAGCTATGGAGTATCCTAAAGGAGACAGACTCCTATGCAGAAAGAAGTCACAATGAATCCCTGCTTTAAGTTTCCTTTTGTGATGGAAGAACAAACACGGTTAAGTTTTTCATTTTGTACACATAAGATCAAGTCACAGTGTACATGATAATGAATCTGACAAATAAAAAGACACTGATTTTTATAGTAGAAAAAGCTGAGTTCAGAGGGTATGTTAGCTCTACCCTCATCTCTACTTGGCACACAGTAAAAATCTTAAGAAGAAATTATGCAGTTTCACTGGGAAAAATCAAAAATACAAAAAGTTAGATTAGAAAAACCTAAACCTTTTCTGTTTAAAAAATAATTTCATACAAAACCAAGAACTCGTCCTTGCCAAACATGTTCAGATCCTTAGAGCTCGGTATACAAGAGTTTGAAGTGTAATCATCACCATCACTAGATATTCTGAGTTGACTTTTTACTTCTTAAATGACTTCTATGCCAACCTTCCTACAAAAGGCTGATTGAGATCAAAACCTCCTCACTCAACTGCTCATTTCCACCATCCTAGAAAGAACAAACCACTTCAAAAGCAGCAGAACGATCTGCCTATCTAATTTTAAAAGCTTCAGATTTGACAGAGTGCCAAAAATGAATGTGCTGAATTTGTTAAGTTAAATCTATGGTATGCCTAGACTATTTTAAATGTAAGATATGCTTGAAATAGTCTATATTTAACAGCATTAATATTCCTATATTTAGAAATTGACCCTCTTCATAAAGCATATATTTAGATACTTACAAGAGTTGAATTTAGTTCCTAAAATAAATAACTGCTACTTTCAAAAACTTTTACATTTTACAGTAATTCAGTAGAGCTAAGACCAGTAAAAGTTACAAAGTTAGTATGAACTAAAGACCACTTTTCCCTGGGAAACCAAACCAAATCAACGAACCAACCAGGTCATTCCTCTTCACAACATCTTTATGCAAGGGAATTGGAGAAGCAAACTGTCTTCACTATCTCCACTTCTCAGAACCTTTTCCCATCTTACCATCTTGCACGTCTTACTTGGAAGCTGAGTCCCTCCTCCGAGAATGTCTACAGTTCACTTACTAAATGCTGGAATGTGTCACGTTAGTGAGTCTTCCCATGCTGTACTTTCACCACGATGTTTATAAGAAACACAAACCAGACCACCAGTATGTTAGAGAAATAACCTGCTGCACTGTTTAATACCATATCACTGCTTCCATCTGCCTAGATACACTTTCCCCCTCGTGTTATAATTAGGGTATGAGCTCTTTCAAAAAAGTGCTACATTTTTGCTCTTATCTGTGTAATACCTATTACAGTATTTTTCTGATTCTTGCTTAACTAGGAGGATTACAGTTGCATTACTAGAATGCAAACATGATAAAAATTATGCAAAACCCACCAGCTTATCTAAGCATAATTACCCTATGAAATGTAACCAAATGAGTCTACAGATAATCTTCAAGTACTATTCTGGATATGGGTAATGCTCTCTCAGTAGGACTGTCCATTAACTGTGAAACCAGTATCGTTATTTATTTCATCAGTGAGCACCTGAATTCAAAGAAGCTGGGGCAAATACATTTACCTCAATCCCTCAATTCAGCTGAGGTATCCTAAATTTCAGCTGTCTCACCACTTGTTGTCAAACTTTCAAGTTAAAATTGTATCATTTTACATTGCTAATGCAAAGAAAAACCTGGGTCACACTAAAAGGGCAGAGCACACACTAAATACTGGGAAAAATAAGCACTTTCATGTGACTTAACAGAACTGCCCAGCTGTCAACAGCAGCCTTGAACCAAAGGGGTTAAGGAACAGCACAGATGTGCAGATTAAGTCCAAAGATGCTTCAAAACACATCTGTAGAAGGTCCTTATGGACATCCACGTAACTGAGGGCAGAAAGAAATGTCTTGTATGGATCAGTACTGCCAGATCCTCCGCAGAACTGCTACATGTTTTGATGGAAGCTGCAAGTTGATATATTCTGGACATCTGTTCCGAGCATTACCTGTGGCATTTTGGCTTGCTTGCCACTAGACCAAGTGTCACCCAATCAAAACAGGCACCACATCCATCACGGTTAGCAGCCGGGCAGTGTCACCCATCAGCAGACCAGCAGGCTCAGCGCTCTGACAGCCACCGAAACCTTTGCGGAAAACAAGCCCCCGCTGCCTGTGAGAGCAGTAAAAGGACCAGAATTGCTGACTGGTAGTGGCAGCGAAGCTTCTTTCCCTGGAAAATGTCATCTGAAATTCTGAAAGCGTCATCTCCAAGATTTCCTAGCCCAAAGGCACATCACACATCCTACACCATCACTGGAGCTCAAACGCCAATCCTGACATTATACTACAGTCCTAAAAGGGTGAGACACTGATGTACTTTCTGAGCAAGGAGTGAGACGGAGGCTTTGGACTGCTAGATACAACTTTCCAAGTGACAGTAAAAATCTCACTTTCATTAATCCACTTTATCCAGCTGCCCATGCTAAACATGTTCTATCCACTGTCATGTTTGTATCCTGCACAATCCCCCTCAGATTTCCTGAAAAATTTTCTGAAACCACTTGCCACAGAAAAATTTTCTCTAAGGATGAACAGCAGCCAGATGTGTCCAGAAACAAGAAAAAAAAGACTCCGTAACTGGGTTTATGACTTAAGTACATTAAAGCATTGAGTGGGTAAAAAGAGTAGCATTTTGATGACGTATTTTTGCTAGTATCTTATAGCAAAGGTCTTAGGGAAAATTTCAGATATACCTGTCAATATCCAGCCCATAAAGCAAATTGCAACTTTTGTTAATGTTCTCTATGCCACATTAAATGTTTGCGGGTTCTTTGGAGCATACCAAGAGGGGAAAACATCTGGGTAGATGCATTAGGGGTCCAACATAGGTCTTCCTAGAAAATTCATCCTTTGAAAAGCAAAACACCTAAGTGCCATAAAAAGAGCCATAGCTTATAACTAATGATGTTGGCTTGCAAGTGAAAACTTTGTATGTGAAAAGGCAGTCAGATGACAGACTGTGCACTGCCATGATACAAACACCAACGTTACTGTGCTACCACCACAGAAAATCTGAGGGCATAAGAACTGAAACAGCTGAAGAGTGACCAGTGAACTCACAGTACCTTACCAGGATAACCATTTGGCCAAAAACTGGGGGAAAAGCAGTCCAAGGTGTCGTAACAGAAAATAAAGGGCAATATGAGCAAAGGAGGAACTTTAGAGAAATGCTAATTCCGAGAATTTAAAGAAATAAAAAAGGAATTGTGGTTGCAGCATGTGTGTGAGACATGCCTGCCAGAAGGCTGAAACCCACACAAGACAATACTTTAAGCTAAGACTCCTGCTATACCTCTGCCTAAAGGGCTGAGCTGGAGCAGATAAAGGAAAACAACGGCTGCACATAACTTGCCATCTACTCTGGAAGGGTGTTATGGGAGTTGGTTAATCAATGAGGGCAGAACAGACAAAACAGTACATTACTACTAGATTGAGCTCTTTGAAAGTCTAAGTCTTTGTAAGAACAAAAAATTTCATTCCATTTTCTTCCTCCACACAGACTGCCCCAGTTTGCTTTGATGACATGTCTGAAGTGGAACAACTTGTCCTCGATCTACAATCGATGCTCAAAACAGAACTCCTGAGACACTAGCTGCAGTTCTGTGAATCTCACAGAAATAAAGCTACAGAGCACCAGTTCTTCAATATTTCATGAAGAAATCTGACAAAATATTTACAAATGTAGTAAACACTAGAACAATTTCACAAAGGCATATTCTGCTTCAATCTTGCACATGCCTGTACCATTACTATGCTTCTGTTCAAAAAGCTAGAAAATGAGTGCAGAAAGAATCCTTTAAGTACAACTCCGCTCTATATGCCTGTATGAGAGAATTATTTAGTGGAATTGGGAAATACTTGCAGATAAAGATGACATGAAACTAGAATACAGTGCTACACTTGCAGCTATTGCCATCTGCTTCTATGCTCTTGATGTCTTCATTCTACTGCACCTATGCTTAATATGCTGTCGTGCATATCCTGTTTAACAGTGCAAGGAGCAACACAGCTATAGCAAGGGCAGCACAAAATCCTAAAGTAAGGGACATGACAGCAAAAGAAAGAAAGAAAAAAAAAAAACAAAAACAAACCAGGAATCAAATGAGAGAATCCCAGTAATAAATAAAACGCGGAGAGTTGCAGCTAAGGGCCTAGAATACCACGTCTCACATTAACCGAGACGACCGGCACGGGGCTGTCATCTAATCCCCGGGCACGGAGCGCCCCGCGCCCGCCGAACAGCAGTGCGGAGGCCGCGGCGGCGGCAGCGGCAGGCCGGGAGCGCAGCGCGGAGCCGGGAGCCCAGCGCAGCCCCACGCCAAGTGACCGGGGC
>VZRL01003134.1:0-22064 GCA_013397895.1 Origma solitaria | reverse complement strand
GGCCGGGCTGACCGACCGGCTGTGCCTCCCCGCCAGGGCCCGCCTGCCGCAGCCTCTGCGCCGCCGGCGCGTTCAACGTCTCCTACCGGGAGCTCAAAGACTTGAAGAAGGCAAACGTCCTCCACATCGACGTGCGGGAGAGGTGGGAGATCGACAGGTTTGGAAAAATCCCAGAGTCAGTCAACATACCGCGTAAGTTGTGAGCGCCGGTCTGTGCAGGCGTAGGGTGTCCCGTGTTGCTCTTGGCTGGAATGGCCAAGGCTGCGGTCAAGCGGTGGTGACTGAGCAAAGAGGACCGGTGCTAGAAAGCTGCTGGTGTGTAAGGAGGCTGAACTTGTCCTCCAGAGGAATTAGAAGTCTTGCAATGTAAACCTGTCTGTGGATGGAGAATAAACAATACCTTGTTTTCTGTATTTCCCAGTGGGTGAATTAATGGAAGCTTTACAAATGGACCCAGCGGAGTTCAAGGAGCAGTATAATCAAAACATGCCATCCAAGTCAGACCCTGTGGTTTTCTCCTGTTTGGCAGGAACAAGAAGTAAACGAGCACTTGGTTTGGCCATGTCCTTGGGCTTCAGCAGGTATGACTTTGTGTAAGGATGGGATTAATGCTGCTTCCCCCCATGAAGCAGAACACATTCTCACCTTGTGGGCAAGGGTAAAAATTTACACGTGGAATATGAACAAAACAATTGGTATTTGAGTTAGACTCCTCCTCTTACCTCCACTGAACCTTGAAATATGCCATTGGGTGTTCCAGCCAAGTGAGGTGTACCACCCTCTGTTACACCCATCTTTGGAAGGTGCCTCCCTGTCTTGAAGACTGCAGATAAAATTTAAGACATTGGTTGTTTGCTCATGTTTTCACTGAACTGGAGTTCATGAACTAGAATATTCCTATTAACTCTAGTCAAAAGCATGGAACCATGTTCCTCTTTCAAAGTGCAAAATATCCTCCATTACCTGTTTTTCATGCTGCCCAGTTGAAGGAGTCAGTATTGTTTTGCTTGGTGGAGTTTTGTTTTCCAGTATTTAGTTTTGCGCAGGTTTATGTCAAACCTATAGTGTAGGTTTGCAAGGGAGTAAAGATTGGTGTGCTGGGTTTATTTGGTGACATCTGAAGTATTAGACATAATAACATGTAAATCTCCCACTGCTGTGAGTCTGTTCTCACTTTTTTAAGAAAGAAGTGGCAACAGTTTCATTTATCCAGCTGCTATTTCTTGGTTGATGTTTGAACTCCAGCACTGTCCTTTGGAAAAAAAGAGTTACAGAACGTTGCATGGAAGCAAACAGTATTAGAGTACAAGGAATGTCCATCTGGCTCATTGAAGCTAGGTACAAGTGTATATGGTTGCACAGGATTTTTGTGTTTTCTCTTTTTTTTAATCTGTTTTCATAGGGTATTTTTGTTTGTGAGGTTTTAGGTTTTGGGTGGTTTTGGGTGATTTTGGTTTTTTTGCTGTGTCCTCTTAAAAGACAATATTAAGAAGGACTTCTCTTGAGAAAGGCATCTTTGCATATTTTCAGAGTGCAGCAGTATGCTGGTGGCTTTGACGACTGGGTAAAACATGAACCTCCAGAAAAGAAATGACAATGACTGCCCCAACCCTTAAACCCCATCAAGGCTTCAGGATAGTTTGTATGTTTTAGCAAACCACATGCATTCCACTTCCATAATAAAGCTCACTACTGGCTTCTCATGTAAATGGACATTCACCTTCAAATAGCTATGCATATCAACTGTTTGGTTTAAATTATACCTGAAGACTATGACATGAACAGAGGACATTAAATTTGCTCAACCCCTCAGCCTTTACATTGGGTTATGGTTTTGGTGAATGCATATGAAGAGAACCTAAGTGCTGATTATGTTTACTTTTTTGTATGATGTCATTTATGACTGTTTAAACTAATGATGGTAGGACAAATAAAACTATTGTTTCTCAAACACCTGTGTCAGGTAGTTTGTTTAGAATAGTTAAACTGCAGATATTCCAGTGGAATTGGGGTGACTGCCCTAAGCACAGATTTATTATACTTCACATGTAGATGTTTTTTTATAGTTGCTGTGTCATCAAAGAGTACAAGTAGAGTACAAATTTTTAGGTTTGTAATATGTGACTGTAAGGCCAAAACACCATTACTGGTCAGAAAATATAAAAGGAAACTGTCCTGATGCTAGAATACTCATTGTTGAAAATGCTGTATGATTCCTTATTTTTAAAGTCTATCCACTTTTATATGCAGATCTGCTTCTGAGCCCAGAATGCCACAAGATTCAGTCAAAAACTTCTGTTCTCTCAGCAATTCTGTATCAAGTGAAAACGTACTATAGTTGAAGTTACTGTTACAGAGATATTATTGTTTTAGGCTGGAAAATTGGAGGTGTCCAAGGAAGTTACTAAACTTCCTTCCTTATGTACAGTAATTTTCATATCTTATCTTTAAAAAACATACCAATCCATCCCCACCTAAAAATTTGCATAGTCATAACCTTAAGTTTGGGGTTTTAAAAAAAAATTTATTTAATACTGCAGCAGCTCGGAGAAACTTGCACAGGTGAATTGCTTTGACCTCTAGAAAGCTAAAGTCCTAACACGGAAGTTCAGGACTGCGTAGGATGTCTGGAAAAAGGAATTAAATTTCTGGTATTGCAAGCAATATGTGCTTATCCTACAGCTCTTCCATTCCAGCAGTGCAATCTGCATGGTTAGAAGAGGACCTAAAAAACACACCCTCTCAAGTTTAGAGAACCTAGAGGGAAAAGTTACAAATGTTACTAGAATTTTATTTCTCTCCAGTCATTGGTTTATAAAGAACCCCAGTGGCACAGCCAGCTGTGTTCACTGTGTTGCCCTGAGGGTTTCTCTTGCAGGGGATTCTGTGTTCTCATCTTTGCTAGTAAGTAGAGACCCTTTGGTGCAGCAGTCACAATAGTGAGTTGTGAGTGCAGTTTTCTTCAAAGTATCATTGACTTTTTAGTAGTCTTATTGCTATACTTTATTTCCAATCCATTAAAAAAAACCCAAGATCTTTTAGAATTTAGACTAATTTCCAAAATATTGGTTTAGTTTAACTGATGAATTAATGCTAGTAAAATGAAACTAAAATGCCAGGATGAGCTTAAGTATTACCTTGCTGAGATCAATTACTCTGCAATTCTTGCAATCTTATTCTTGAAAGCTCTTTTTCAGACTGGATCAGGAGGAGTAATGGATGCCAACAGTTTCCCTGGAGCTGGCCAAATCCTATGATCTATTAATTTTACCTGTTTAACATGACCTAGACTGACAGTTTCACAATGCTATGCCATGTAGTCAACGGGACAACAGAAACCCACTGCTGACTGTGTTGTGCCAGGCCTCATCAGGACTAGAAATGCCTTTTGAAGATAATTAAAGTCAGACTGTATAGGGGATATCAGAGCCACTGAAAATATTTAGCTAAATATATAATTCAGTATGCTTAGCTGTATTGATCAAACCACCAAACTTCAGCATACAAATGAACAAAGCAAGGCAATCTAATCAACTAAACAGCACTTAGTCATGAGCAGCCAATGCTTCCTTCTGTAGCTGCATTAAAATTTGCTGGGAGCACCTAAAACTACATAACCAAAAAAAGTAAACAAGTTATACTGTGTCACACCAAGATCTATCTCTCCCATTACCTTCTGTTTGGTAGCAACTGGTAATAAACATTTGAGGAAGAGCATAAAAGGGGCTTAGTACATAGGGATACAATCCCCAGACTACTCTCATTTACAACTCAGAGTGCTTCAATACTTCCTTCAGGCTTTGCATGTCTTAATATATTTGGGTATTTGTAAATTTTCAACGAAAACTCCCAGCAGACACCACAGTGGTGAGGAATCTTTCCTTTTGTTGCTTCCCAACTTGTCATGTATTCATCAGCTGCTCTGGCTTCTTCTGTCATTAGTGAGCAGTTGTCACCTCATCAGTATTCACACCACCCATGATTTTTCTAGACCCCCCTGCTGTCTTTTCTGAACTGAGGCGTTGTGGGTTAGGTTTTTCATAATTGGAAAACCACTGTAATACCTCTTTTTATTTTCCTTTTTTATTAATCATGGTAGTTTTTTGCAAGATGTTTTGCAAACTGTTTGTAGCTTGTCAAATTAGATGATCCTTTCTAATTTGCTTTTCAAATTATGGGGTTTGAGTTAAATAGCTTGTCTGATCCAGTTTGTTTCCTTTGAGAATTTTGCTTAATTCTTTTGGCACAGATGGCTTGTGTTTGCTTTGGCACTTCATAGTCACCTGTTGCCATATGTGAAGACTTCTGGCTACCGCTCTTTCAATGAGATACCACATTTTTATGCACCTCTCATTTGAAATGAAGCACAGGAAAGGTGATTTTTTTTTCTGTCTGCTTGATAGCAAGAATGTTAAATTCACATTATGTTCCATTTCCTGTTGTTCAAAATTACATCTTTGTTTTTAAAACTGTCATCACTGAATCCAGCTCTTTTGACTGCACTTTACTGCCTTTCACTCTTTTTGCTGGAATCAGAGCTGGTAAAATTAGCCTCATCTTCCCAGTAGAGAAATGCCTTAAGAAACTTCTAAGTACCATCAAGAAATGCCTGACATTTTAGCTCTAAAGTTTAGGTCCCATTGTGATTTAGGTGTGAAGTAAAGTCTGCAAAGGCCCTCAAGCAGCAAGAAAAAATTTAATCACTCTAGCCAGAATTCTTCATTAATTCCCCAGCTCCAAAACATGAACTTTCGTGGCAAGTACTGTGATATATGTGAGAAGACTGATGCTTAGCTAAAGAATAGTTCCTGTTTAAGAACTCCACACAACAGAGGTCAAGTTGCTTTGATTTATTTCTATTCCCCAAGTCCACATTACAAATAGCACATTTTAGACTTCAAGAAATGAAAGCAAAATAGCCAAATTCCACTTCATCAATCAAGTGTCTATAAAAGGTATGGATCAAATGGCAACCAAGTAGCAAAGACGAAAATGTATATATTTCCCATCTCACCAAAGTGGTTGGGCTGGTTCACTTAATGGTTTATGGAAATAACCTGAACAGAAATAAATACTAGCAGCCTAATGGGCTACATACAAAACCACTTCAGTTATATTTTACTGAATGACCAGCCAAAGACAGGTGTTTGCAAAAACAGGTGGGGTTTTTTTAAGGGGCCAGTTTTTTGAACCAAGACACATTACAGAGCACACGTTTTCAAAAATCTCCCTCCAGTATTTCAGACCAGTGAATTGTGTTGTTTCAGAAAAACAAAAAAAGAAAGAAAAAAAAAAGTTACTGAGCTTTACCATTCAACTTTTATACTTGGGCAAGTTGGCATTATCATTCAAAAAAAGCCATACAGAACTTAATTACAAACAAAGTTATCTAAAAAAGTCAAGAAATCAATTTAGGCCAATTCCTGTCTTCAGTGGGATATCTGCCTGAGTAAGGAATGCAGGATATGGCCTTCTGTTTGAAGAAATCTCATCTTCTCCAGCACAAAGTTAACCAAGGAATCCCATTTCAGTTATTCTAGAGTTGCTCCTAACATCCCAATTAAAATTAGCCAGTATGAAGCTCACCAAACACTTGATCCTCTTAAATAAACTCTCTAATGAACCACACAAATTCACACTAACAGTGAAGGCAGACTAACAGTGTTTATATTTTCTACAAAAAAATCCACCATAAAAAATAGCAATAATATCCAGATTTGTACTTGATTGTGAAATACTCCGATTGTACCATACAGTACTTTTATTTGAAGAAAAAAAAATCAAAGTATGTTGGGTTTTCTTAATTCCTAACACTTGAAATGTTTCAGAAAACTGCAGAATCACTATACATATTGCACTTCTCTGGTAAGCCGGGCTATTATGTATCATGGCAAAAACAACCAAGTAGATATACTGAGGAATACAGCTTTTTTAAATCCAAAAATAGAAACTGACTTTTTTTCCTGCAGATTTCATTAAAACTGTAACAATATTCTTTACAGGCTCTTCTAGGCATTTGTTTCTGAAGGATTGTGTGTTACTTGTTGAAGAATCCGTATTTACTTTTTTTAAATCAACAAAACTGAAGGTAATGGATAGATTCAACATACAGTGCACTATCTTCCTTCAGTCACAAAATGAAGACAACACAAGTCATTAATACAGTTACGCTTAGGCCTCGGGTTACTGTCGCTCTAAAAATAGTTCACTTCAATGCAAATAAAACCAGTAATGAACTATTTGTTTTGAGTGAAAAATGTTAATCTTTTGCAGCTTGGTTTAAAGTTTGATTCCTGACACTGAAAAATCTTAGCACATTTGCTCCAGCGTCAGAGAAAATGATGTAGTTTTAGAGAAAAAGCTTTCAAAATGCTTGACATAAACAAGCTATTTATTCTTCGAGTTCTTTGTCAAAGATGTTACTAAAACCTTCTGTCCATTTCATGAACACAGGAAAGATCCCAGGATGTCTTGAGTCAAAGTGGTCCATAAAGAAATTCTTTGGAATGCCTTAAGATTGGCTATAACTAGAGTTCTGGCTACCATTTGGACCCTGTTCTCCTTCACTGTTGAAGAAAAAAAAAAAAACATGTCTCTTCAATAAGAAGCATCATATTACATTTTTATCCTTTTCTTAAAATTAAAAAATACAGTATTCTGAAAGTAATAAAAACCTTCTGAAAGAAAATACTTCAACATATACACAAATAGGTCAAAATATTCTGTTCAGTTTCATAAAAAATGCAAAGGTTATTCTTAGCATGCATAAATAACTTCACTATATTTATGTGAATAATAATTTCAATATATGCCATGAAGCTGCCCATGAAGCTGCTGAATCTACTTCTGAAGCCAACATTGCAAAATTCACATTACATAAGCATGCGCACAGGAATTTGCATGTGCAGATTCCCAACAGTGATATTTAATCACAGTAACTAAATACGACATCAAGCAGGCCCAGTTCCATTGAATCTGGCCTGACACTCACACTGGGGTTCCTTACATTTGCTGAGCTGTATTGATCACATTCTAATCACATTAACACTCTCCATAAGACAATGAATGTTATGCTTCTCACTGGCTCCTGAACCATCAGACTGGTTTTGCATCAGAAACATCTGCACTGTAAAAACATACACTATACCTTGAATTAAACATTTACACATTCTTAAGATAGTAATCTAGTTTTTCCATATGAGAGATGTAATAAGGAAGTACAGTACCTGTTTGGAGGTGGTTTTGGTTTAGGCATTTTACTAAGAATAGTAGCCATCTCTTTCCTCTCATCAAAGTTCTTCCACTGCTCATACAGCTTCAGAATAACCCTGATTATTTCTAAAATCTGTGTTAGAAAGAAAAGAGATCCTAAGATCAGGCACGATAGTGATTATATCTTTGTCATAGCCAGTTTAAGTGTGCAATTAACTAAACATACCCCAAATTGAAACTAAACAACACAATTTTCATACTATAAACAGAGCTGACTCACACTTAATCTGGTCATAATAAAGCATTTAATTAGTTCTTTTATTTAATTGTGAATCAAAGCTTGAACAGAATACTTTCCCTTTCAACTGTATTTACTGCTTCTCTTCCCCTGCAAACTAAATACAAATTTATTTATTTATTATTTATTTGCAACTACTGTCACATCTTATAACTAAGCTCCTGGGAAAAGACAGACACCAGGCAGCATGACTGTAGCCCTGTGACCATGGAGTATCAATACAGTAATTGATGATTATCAGTGTTCTATGTG
Source organism: Origma solitaria (assembly GCA_013397895.1). NCBI lineage: Eukaryota > Metazoa > Chordata > Aves > Passeriformes > Acanthizidae > Origma > Origma solitaria. Next base: position 14,302 of record VZRL01003134.1, on the reverse strand, counting down.
TATTACGGGCACAGTGTGGGAAAACAAAAGCTCAAAACCACAAAACATTAATCTGAATTCTTTCCTTCCAAGAAACAGAGCCAAGGAGTTTTTAAATACTTCTAATAGTCTTACAGACATATAATGAGAATTGTTGACACTTCATGTTCCACTTCTGGAAGCATAAGCATTCCATACCAGTTTGGACACTTCCTATCTACATTAATTTCCTATTAAATTTCTAGTGCAATATTCTATATAAAAGCTGGAGAATGTTTCGTTCATAATATGCTTCATCATTCTCTAAATTAATAAAGTGTACTTCTTTCTTCTTTTTAATACATGAACTTTGATTAAGTGCTAGAGCAATATATGTCCTTGAAACAAAAGTCATAGATGGTGAAGAAGTCCATGGTGTTCATGTGAAAAAATCAAGCTTAGACTGACATGTATCACTGACATGGGAACCAATACATGTAAACATTCAAATATGTTCAGTATCAAGCTTATCGTAATTTTATCTATTAAATATAGGTTGGTTGTCCTCTGCTGTTTATTATCACCCTGCCTTTAAATGCATGACAGCATAATTCTCAGAGCTCTCAATGCAGCATAGCATACACATTGTGTTTAAGTTTTAAGACAAATCCTGGAATACAATCACAATGCCATGATAACGTCAGTGGCATAAAGGGCAATACCAAGGGTACAGAGGGAAATGGTACATCTCTTTTATTTGAAGCTATTTATTTCCAGACACTCCGTTTCTAAAAAAGACTGAAAAAAAAACGTGCTAAGTGAAACAGTCTGATAAGGAATATGCCTCTTGGAGCTAAACAAAGGTTAAAGAAGCAAACCTAAAAAGTAAAAAAAGAAACTAATGAAGATGATGAAGAACACTGTAAGTATAAGGACAACTGCACCCAGAAACCTAATAAATTAATGAAGGGGATTATTTGACATGGACTTCACATCAGCAGGGAACTCAGCTGTGTCTCCCTGTTTAGCACTGACTGAAGTCACGGTGCTGGATATCCTGAAAGTGTCAAAAATGTTCTGCACTATGCTATATTCTGCGCATGCATGGGGGAAAATGAGAATGGTATGTTGGCATGATGTTGAAAGGTGAATCAGAAAATCACTTGAGCTTAAAAGTCAAACTCGTACTGGCAATCTTGTATGATGGAAAGATGCTGGGAATTCTTTTTCTGGCAAGCAACGTGAAAGATACTGGGTTTACACTTCTGTCTGGAAAATCGCAACACCAGCAATGCTCTTCTGTTATTTAACAGTTTTGTCTTGACTTTCAGAACAGGGTGATAACCAAATAACTCGACATTGTCTCCCTTCCAAAGAGATCTGCCTAATTGCAACAGCGGCTAACAAGATCACTGAATTAAGTTCAAATCAGTATCGAAGATGTGTAAGACAACCATGACTACCATTTCTGGTCAGTCCGTAACAAATGGTGGGAATAACAACAGAGTAAGTACCTTTTCCATATCAACAGACAGCTCAGCAAACCATTGCCTTGCATCCTTCTGCTGGACAACACAGGCCACATGTAGGCAAGCTGCAAAGACCAGGTGACAGGGATATTGAACAAAGATACACTCTCAATACAGTTAGAAACATTCAGTTTTTTATAAACCCTATACAGTTCAACAGAGAAAATCTGGGATTAATTATCTGACTTTTCTTTTAGACTTTCTAAGTTGCAAGGCTACAGTGTCAGTGCTGCATGAAATATAACCTGAAGCACCTTATGAGGGCACTCCAAGGAATGCCTGTGATGGGACAGTGCACAAGAACACAGCCAGTTAAACATGACAGGAGACAATACTTGTTACTTACCTAGAGCTATCATGAAAGGAGGGTACAGCAGACAAAGATCAGTTCTATATGTGTCATTCACTATCCTCCTGTGCAAAAAAGAACTTGTAAGTGTCTTCCTATTCACCTTTAGACTATATTACTTCAAAAACTGCTGTCGGTTTACAAATATTTTGTCCGTTTTCCAGATGGTCAAAGCAATGAGGCTGCAGGGCAGAACATCAAGGAAAGAGATATTTTCTCTTGTAAAAATCTCTTAAAGCCCTTCCTTTTTTTTCTCCTTGTAGTCACACAGTATTTGGAAACACTATTTTAGTACCATAAATGTCTTTCTGCAGCAGATGTTGATGTATACCATAAAATAATATCTCTTCTACAAATAAGTAAGGGTATAAAAGTAGTATTTCTACTGTCTGTACTTGAAATAGTTCAAGAACAAGAGTCCTGCTAACACAGCTAAAACCCTATATATTATTCCTACCTCCTATGACAAGCTACAACAGGAAGACAATGCTGATAGGAAAGAGATTTGCTCTACTCATAGTCTCCATCCAGTAATGTTAAAACTGTGCTATTAGAGCTAGTCTAAAAAATAAAAATTAGACCACTGCAATGTAAAATCATTACAGGATTAAAGACAGAATAAGCCAAGTCAGGGACATATACCTGCACAGGTTAACTAGGGCACCCTTTGTATTCAAACATGGCTAAGCCTGCTTGGTTCAGCAAAAGCTTAACCACCTTTGAAGCATAACTGTTAAACACTTGCTTTCTTGATGAAAGAGGAGCTATTTCCACTGTCTTCATTACCATGCGAGAGGTAGCAGCATGTCTTCTTGGCCCATATCTTGCACATATTGGAGCAAAGGTCTATAAGGGTGATATACTATCAAACAGCAGTCCTAGGAAAAATGTCAGTGGGATAGAAGTTAGATTACAATGCAGAGCATGTTGTCAGTTCATATTAAAACATTTGGTTTACAAGTCAATTACTGATTATTTTTTTAAGCAGCATTCTGACACCTAGCCCTGCTCTAATGAGGGCAGTGCTCTCTCTAGAATACCATTACATAGCACGGTTGCCAGTCTGTCAATGTCCTTCCCCTAAGAGACCCAGAAAGCCACATCTGCAGCACACTGAAACCTCATTTGCTTACAAACCCGTAATTCCCACTTGGAAATACAAAACGCTGCCAGAAAACAGTCTGTTACTAAATACCATACATGGAAAGCATGCCAAAATAATTGAGGCTGGTTTGGAAAGAAAGAAAAGAAAAACTCCACTGCTCTCAAATCCCCCCATTTCAGGTCCAGGTAAACAAGAAGGAATAATCCTCTTGCTGAAAGCAGCCAACTGTATGGATACTACAGGGAAAAGCCTCATTAAGTTACATGTGCTGAACACTTAGTGAAATGCTGTTTCTGCACACACTATATATTGCATAGCATGCTGGAAAAATTAGTAAATCACCAAAATATAACTTATTGTAAATGCAGTTGCTTGTGCTAAAACTCCTGTATACAAAACTCAAGAGTTAATGCCATGTATAGCAGAGGTATCAAGGACTAAATCTAAACAGGAATCTAAAAACTGTATTAAAACAAGTTATTGTAGGTACAAACAAAAACTTTGATCTGACCTCCTCTGTGTTCAGTTCCCAAAACATATTCTCTTATCTGCTGTCTAACTCACTAAGCTGCTTCCTGGTTTCTCTCTCCTTCTCTCTGCACCTGAGCAGAACTCTAGTACAGTAGTACTAGAGTTCAGTGCTTAACCCATCCAAGTCCAAGCCCTATGAAGAAATTAGGCACCACTTTACCCCAGAGCCCCCTAAGAAGCCTGGGTTGCACCCTTTCAGCTACGCGAGCAAACACAGCAATGGGATAGCAATGCTTATAAAAAGCAGGTATGGCTCCATTCTTTGAAAAGGTCTGGAAGAAAATGTCACACCGTGTTCCTTTCATCCAACAGCCTAATAGTTATAGCACCATCTCAGAAAATGGGAGGCCTGAATTCCGTTTCTTCCTCACAGGATTCAAACCCACATCTCACTTCCTAGAAGATTAATTATGAGGTTGTTATAGACTAGGCTGAATGGGATGGTACCCACACCTTCTGCTATAACATGTATGTGTAGCCCCAGATTCTTCCAGGCAAGAAGAGGGCATAGAAAGAACACAACTCTTTATGGTCAAGACTGGCCATTCCATCCAGGGAAATAAAAACACTGACATCCCAGTCTCTGCATCAGGACTTAGACAGTTACCTCTCTCCCAGAAACAGAAGCAATTTCACCAAAAAACCCAACCTACCATTAATTCTAAGAGATAGAATTCACATTCTAGTATCTGTAAAGAAGCAAAATCACAATTAATAAGCAGCATGTTTCAGGCAGCAGAAAGAATTAACTGGCATCACAAACGCATGGGAATTCTTAACAACTATTTCCAGCAGTCCTAAATGCATTTTATCTGAAACTACAAAACCAAATAAAACCAAAACTATTATTATCTATTGCCTTACCACCATTGTAACTTAACTCCAGTCAAAATAACAATAAATTTAAATATTTTGCATGAAGTTTGCTATGAAAGACCGCTTCATTGGCAGCACTTGTCTGATTTGTTTCAACACTTGGTAGCAGCAAATTGCTCCCAGTGTATAAAAACTTCACAGCATCAAAGAAGTTTTTTTGTACAATTAGAGCTTCTTCATCAGGCCACTAACATGCCAAATAGCGTTCAAAGCATTTTCAGATTTAATTTTATATTAAATATTCAGTCCAATTGCAGCAATTAAATCAGCTCTCACTCTCAATAGAGAAGGTGACATATTAGTAGACTGGACTGCTTTGGCTATATGAAAGCGGTACTCCAAAATGTATTTCCATTTGCCTTTATCTGTAAAAGAGCAGTGCAGTTTTATTCTAAGGTCATAGGTATTTTATATTCTGATGTATCATTTGGCTTTCTAGATTGGGTGAAAAGCAAAACAACAAAAAAGTAGTATTTGTTACAGTCAAACAAATTAGATGTCTAACATTCAAAATTCTACAGCACAGCTCAAAATTGGTTTTAAGAAAAACTACAAAACTTCTCAGCATTGTGACTGAAAATGCCTGGAAAACCACTGGTAAATTTAAATTTTAAGCAGTAAATGAAAACTATTTTTCAAGAGCCATTAAATTTTACAGGCAAAAATAAAACTGTTTTCTGTAGGCCAACTGCTCATGTGTGCAAGCTTGGAAGCACTCCAGGTGCAAAGGCCATTTACTTTCCCTGGAGCAATGTATTTGTAACCAAGAATATTCAAAAAACCCTGAATCTCTTTTATCATCATGCTATAGAAAAACTACCATTTCAGTCACCCTATCACATCACTTGTCTTTCCTGTCAACAAAGGAGGTTATGGAAGACTTTATTATTTTTAAAAGTAACTTTCTCATTATTCTATACAAAACTAATAATGAACAACCCTGACATATGAGTATGAAAATACTTCTTTCTTATAATTTAAAGGACAGAATTTCCTGTTAACAATTATTAATTTATTTGATCAAGTTGTATTTCAAGTAGCATACTTACATGGTTCATCCTATATGGAAACTCCTTTGGAAAGGCATATGAAAACCTAGTTTTCACTACAGTAAACAGAAAAAAGTATGTTAAAAATTATGTAATACTTCTACTTCTTTCTATTAATTCATCTGTATATAGCCCTTCAAATCTCTCTGGCACCAAGATAAATTACAAGATTTAAGATCCTGAAAGAGAAATACACCTGAAACCCAGATTTGCACAGGTACTCAGTCAGATATTTAACTGCTGCTTTGGACACTATTAACCCTTCTCGTTAACCACCAACTGACTCACCTAACTTCCCACAAGTTATCATTCACAGAGCTATCCAGCTACTGACATTCAGGATCTCAGTTCCAGAGTTAAATCCAAATGGAATTTTCACATGGGATTTTTTACATAGGTTTGATCCTTCAACATGCAAGACTTAAAATGAACTATCAAAACCTTAGAAAAGCAAGCCGAAGGGCAGGGTGAGGGAGCATAGCCAGCCTTCTTACAGGTCTATGATGTAATGATGATCTCCAATTGAGATAGCTAATTAATCTTTGCGTATTTTACAAGGAGAACAAGTACAATTAGTGTACTGATAAGAAGCACGTTAATATGCAAAACCAGAGGAATCTCATGTTAGAATGGTGAATGAACAAAGAATGAACAACAAATGAATGGAATGAACAAAGAAAAACAAGAACACTCGAAGATGTGGATTTGAGATTTGTACAAGTGAAACATTTAAAAATCTATTTTAAGTCCTTGTCCTCCAAGGAAAACAGGTAACATTTAACATCCTGGAAGTGGACAATATTCCTTTTATTGATGACAGACAGTATATTATTAAATTATACTATCGATACTACTTCCAGAAAATCAGTATGACATCCACTTTGAAGAAAAGACAGCACCAGCCCTCTGGACCAAAGACTTCACCATTTAGACCTATGGTGGACTTTGCTAGAAAATTTGATGTAGGACACCAAGACTGGGCTACTGGTTGGAAATTTTAATTATTTCAAGAAAGAGAAGAAATAATATAAAGGGTTTCTCAAGATGTATGCAAATTGAAGAAGCAAATGGTAAAAAAAAAAATATCGCTTTGAGACAGAAGATAGGGAGACAAAGCATTTTTCCCACAAAGCAAGCTGCAGACAATTACCATATGGAGCTGTCCTTTTAGTGAGGTGTGGAAACAGAGCAAAAACCTTTTGAAGAGGCTGTTGGAAACCAGTCTGACATTATCTTCCTTACAAAGGAAGCAAGTGTTATTAACTTCATGTTTCTACCTAGCTAAAAACAAGCAAACCACTTAAACCAGCCACTGTAAGTCATCCCTTTTGTTAGCTTGCTTTTGCTTGTCTTGCCTCATCTTTTTTTGCATTTTTTATTAAGACCTCCCAAAAACTGCTGTGCTCTACTGAAGCAACTCTGGTAAAGGAAGACCAGGTAGAATAAATGAATAAATGCTTGGAGAAAACCTGTTGCATTTTTCCCCCACTTCTATGAAATGCACAGTATTTATCAGGGCTGTCAGGACTTCTAGGTCTGAAGGAAGAGCGGTGGGGAAAATCTTCTATAGGATTCTGAGACTGGAATTTTGAGAACCAGCACAGCTAAGAACTAGATGTCCAAGTAAAATTGGCTGCTGCATATTTACCAAAATCCATCTAACTTTCTCATTGATGCATCAAAACTTCCATACAATGATGTTTCTGATGTAAAAATAGCAACTCTCAGTGCTAAATCCAGTACTGGTCTTGGTCATGCTGGCACTGAAGATGTGTTTCAGTTCCTGGTGGCAGAACTGTCACATAGCCAGCCCCATGGACTGATACACTCTCTGCATGTGGAGGCTACAGATGCAGCCAGTCACCTGTCGCCTCAACGGCTACGAGGGATTTTGAAAGCACTGACCTACATTTGGAAGAGCACAGCCAGGAATTGGCTATTGAGAGCAGCTGGACCTTCTGGGTCAGATAATAGCATTCAGCTAAGGAAGACATCACTTTAAGACTTTGATGGATGAGGTGTAAGTTACATGAACCGGCAAATACAAGGCAAGTGGGAAAGATAGAGAATTAAGTAACTACAGTGTAATTTTATTGAATTTATTGTGAACAATAGATAGGTTATAAAATGTATTTTTAGAAATAAATATCATGTGCAAAGACTAATTTTATGCTGGAGGAAAAGGATTTTTAAAAAAATTGAAGGTATACAGCCTACCAAAAATTCTCAAAACAGGTACTTCCATAGAGTCATACCTTTTATTAAAAAGACAAATAAAGCCATAAATTTCCAATTCTATCTTTGAGTAGTTCAGAATTCAATTTACTACTCCAGGTTGTTTATAAATTTCCATAGTTTTATTACTTTGTTTTCACTTATGCCTGGCATAAATTCCAACCATAATCAACCAAAACTAATACAGAAAGGATCCTTCTGTCTCTGTATTTGGAAACAGAGGCTATTTATTCTAAATGGTTTTAGCTGGCTCTTATAGTCCTCCATGATTTGATAAAAAGTTGCCTTTTAAAAACAAGCAAAGAAACCAACTGATCTCCCTACAGAGATACCTAACTAGAAAATAAGGAAAATTACTGATACTTACATACAGAAGTAGCAGCAGAAATCAACCTTGTATTTGAAACAACACCAAATTCCTGAAGAAAAAGAATGGTAAATGAGGTGAACCACCTAAAACACCATACACTCACACTGTTATCAAATTAAAATAATGGCTTCTTACTAAACTGGGCATCTTTATACAGTACTGTAGTATTTGGTTTTTTCCCCCATCCCTTTTTTTTTTCCCTTATGGTGAGCAGGTAGTCTTAGGTAAAGAGCTATTCCATTGATTAGTATCTTGGTTGTTTGTGAGGAATAGTAAAGATTTATGAAAGGTACTAAAGCCACAAAAGCTCAGCTGGCTAACACTCTTTATACAAAATAGACAAGTGGGCTTCAAGAAGGTATATCCTTTTTCCTTATCCCATTTGGAGAGAAAACTGTCTTTAGAATCCCACCATTAACTACCTTTTAAAATTATGTTTTCATGAAATCTTAGCTCCTGTGCTGAGACCGTCAGCAATCTGAAAATTTTCTGCATACAGCATTCTTTCAGAGAAGTCCATAGCTGAATCAATAGTGCTACAGCTGCCCTCTAAAGCTGCAGAAGCTTTAGTGTAAGGAAGGCTACACAGACTTCTAATTTAAGGTACATCTATGTATATACACTCTGTGTCTCTCCACTCTATTCCTGTACCTTCTTAAAGGCTTATTTAACAGGTTGATAAAAAAGCACTCTCCAACACTCTCTCTTTTCCTTCATGTCTTCCAAACACTGGCAAGTGTCACAGTACTTGTACAGACAACAGTTTCACATGTCTACACTGGTTTAGGAGGACTGTTTCTACCATCCACTTATTATTTGAGTTCCCTCTGCAAAATTCTTTGGTGCTGACATATCACAAATTGGCCAATTTGACTGTTTTCCATTACGCAGACACTTCTCAAACAGCTGTAAAACTTGCTGCATTACAAAGGACTAAAAGCAGCACCCAGCTAATGCTAACTCTTGGCCACATTCAAAGTGGAGTTCCAATGGTGGAGGCATGGAGCCCTCTCACCACTAGCCCTAATGGGTCATTCCTTATGATAAATTCTCAAGGACAGCGCATGAGCTACAACATCCTTTTAATTCAAGTTATGAAAGTGTGGTAAACTCTGAGGATCCCTTGCTATATGAAATAGAACAAGATAATTAGGAAAAAAATTCCAATTACATTTTAAAGTTTGAGTATTCATAAATAAGGAAAAACGCACCAGAAAGGAGACACTGCATAATTTAAGATATAGTGTATGTAAATATATGAACACTGTGTCACAGTAAAACAGCCATTTAAAATATTTTTTTCAATTTTCAGAGGCACTTCAGGGTTAGTAATTCAGACAAAATTGTGAAAGATAACATTTGAAGGCCTTCTCTGTCTCCTTTTCTTAAATGCTATAGAAATCTATGCAAAAAAGAGAAGGTTTCAACCCCCAAAGCATGAAGAAAGACAAAAAATTTAAAAGCCCTAAACGTTTTCTTTCTCTCATACATCACATAATTTTACATTAAAAAATTGTAATACTTCATACCTCTACTTTGGATGCCAAAAACACACACGTAGGAGCCATTAATACTGGATCTATACTTTTTAGGGAATATCTGAAATGTTACAACAGAATTATAATATGTTGTTTCATACATGTAGAACGATTAATCTATTAAGAGCACCACACTTCCTTTTGAAAAAGCAAAGCTTAAGTTAACTTTATTAAAGCATAAAAGCTTTACACCATCCAGAAAACAAAAGTGGCACTGTTTTTAATACAGAACTGCATTTTTAAAGGGCTACCAAAATGTGCCTGCAAATGTTTTATTCTTGTACCATCATAGTAAACAGTCCTACCTGGCATAGAATCTCTTGAAGTAGACTGTAGCAGTGGCAATAACTTGTTGTCTTAATTTAAGATGTTCACCTAAAGCCTGGATAACTTAAAAAAAATGAACAAAAGCTTGAGTTGAGTTGTTTTTAAAACAATTTGACACCAAATAGCAAAGGGTCTCAAAACATGACTAGTGCTGGGGATTGTAAGGAGCAGCACCACAGTCTTCTCCCTCAGTTCAGATATGTTGCTCTAGTGAGACAACATGCTGCTGAAAACCTACAGACCTGCAGGTGAAGAACCGCTGCCTCCTGAAGCTTGGGGACACCTTCAAAAAGGGAAAGGTACCTTGACTTCATAGTGTACAAAGTGAGTATGACCTTTAAGAAGATGACAACACAAATCTCAGAAGGGTAAAGCTCAGGTATTCCATTTTAGAGCAAAACAAGTTCAGATACAGAAATATAAACCTACAGCTTTCCAGTGCCACACAAAATGGATGGGTTTTTTCAAACAAGTAAAGCTGCCAACACAAACACGGTCATTAAATTTGGCAGAGGCAGCAGGTGTTAAAAAAATGACATATTTAGTCTAGGGAGAGGGGGTGGGAGACCAGAGGATGCAGTCAGCTGCTCCATCACGGTGGTCCTCTGCCAGTTGGCCAAGAAACAACCCTGGTGTCATCTGTGCAGGTAGCTCTTGTTTGGCCTCCCAGGCAAAGGAAAGGTGCCAAGCAAATTAGATGCATCAAGCTGGGATTAAGAGCAGGGGTTGGATATAAAGAATAGCACAGTGAAACATAAGGTTGTTACTTGTTATTTTTCCCATACTTCTTCGCCGCCATTATTCTGAGCACGGCTTGGCTGTGTGAAGACTCCCTCTTCTTTTTTCCTCCCTCACGAGAAGTATCAAAACCAGTATTTTTAAATACACTTAAGTAGATATTTAAAATATGTACAGCAAGACCAAGACAGTGACCACTGGTGGGAAAAGCAAACAATTCTGTTAACAGTCATCACTAAATTCTTAGATCCTCAAGTAGAGATTTTTTTTCCCCATGTTCTTGTCACGCATCCCCTGGGAACAGTCAGGGTACACATTTGTCACCCACTGGCAATGCCCAAAGCAATATTAAATCCCTGTCTGTGTCATATCATTCTTTTTCTAAAGAGAAGAATGCCAAATTGGGACTAGTTTGACAGTGACAGTAGGACAAGCAATATTTCCAAAAAGGGGTGTTAAACCAGTATGCAATGTCTGTTAAAGACATTTAAAGATTTTATCTCATATTTTGGGAGGTTTGGAAGAATTTTTCCCTTTTAATTTGACCATGGGGCTAAAAAGCTGTCCTACTACTAGGGCATCAGAAAAATTCAAGTATTAGGCTAAACAGAATTCTCCAAATATGTTTCCTACTCCCATGGGATTTTCAGGAATGGTTAGGCCATCTGCTGTCAGAGAAAAATCAAGTGTGGTTTAGGGAAAAAAATGGACAAGAGCCTAGAGAGACTTAATGAAATGGAAGCTTGTATATGCTGGGAAAAAGTCCAATACTTGTAATTATTTTTTTAATATTTGAAAAGAAACTATAGGACGACAAATTGCTATATGTTTACAAAGTAAAATGATTTCAGTGTTTTGGTTTCTTTAATAAAGATTGTTTTAAATCTGAGTATTTTGAGTAGCCTCTAACACAAACATTACAGCTTCTGCCCAAAAGTAAAAATGGGAAACAACTAATACACTTCTCAACCAAAAACAGTTAAGACTTGGTGATCCAAACAGGGAAATCAACATCAGTTTCCTTTTTCAAACTACTTTAGAAGATGATCTTTTCCCTTCTCTTCATAGCTGCAGGGAGCCATACAATCAGTTAGTGATCTACTGCATTTATTTTCTAAAAAGGAAGCAGCAGGAAATTGCCCCTCTCCATGCAGATTTTAATTGCTTTAGGGAACAACCATCTCCTGGGCTGACACACACTGAATGTGACATGCTGTGGCCAAGACTCATCTGCTCTCAGGTAGTACAGATGGGAGACAAGGGGGACCCAAAGCAGGGTCCCTATTCAGAGGCAGGCAATGACACAACACAACAAGGACTTGAACACGGCAAGCTCTGCCTGAGCACAGAGCAGCCCCTGACTGTCCTGCCCTTTTTGCTAGAGAAGGGGAGGATGCCCAGCACCACTGTCTCCTCCAGGGTAGGCTGTGTTCATATGTGCACAGGGGAGATGCCGGCAGAGCTGTTCTCCAGCTGCCCCCAGTCACTCGCCATACCTTGAGCGGAGGCATGGAGTGCCAAGGAAAAGGACCCTGAGAACCACAGACTAAAACCAACAAACTAACTTGTTTACTTTGTAAGGCTTCGTTTACTCAAGAAAAACAACGAAGTGAAACATTTAAAAAGCATATTTCATAGTTCAAATTAACACTTGTGAACATTAGCATAAAAATAGTTTTAGAAATATCCATAACCCTCCTTTTGTCTGTTTTTGTATTATGAAGCTATGACACTTGGTTTTAACCTTAAGGAATTTCAGGAATGGGTCAAATGGGTAAATCATTACTAGCTTGATTTCCTGGTGCCCTATAAGTAATAACACAGATGTATCTACAGTGATCGTGTTTACAGCATATGTAATTGTTACAAAAATAACTAAGCTAAGAGAGAAGCCGGGATAAGTATCGTTCACAGATATCATTCCAGCACTGACATAAGATCTTCCAGTGGCCCCGGGAAAGTCACTTCACTTCTCTGTCTAAAGTCTGGCCAGATAGCTGAAAAAATAAGCATTCTGTACTTTAAAGGACTGCTGCAAAAATATTTAAAGATCTGCTTGCACACAAGTTACTAGTGAGCAATATCCTTTGCATAAGGAGATTTTTTAAAATATTGAACAATTGCACAGCGAAAATTTTAAGTGCCTGTGTAAACTGATATACGCAGGTGTGGCCACTCATACAGATAGTTTAAGGCCTTGCAGGATCAAGTAAATCTTAGACAGCTTCACATACAAGTCTCAAATTCTTGGAGAACACGCTGCCTGACAACAGCTCTCAGAAACTTGTGGACAATTTGAAAGCCACCTGGTGCTGGGAAATCAGTGAGAAGGCAAAACACAGGCTGTGTTGCAGGTTTTAGAGAATCTGAATGAGCACAAATAACAAGTTTCCAAACTCTGCTGTTTAACAGGATGGCACAGATCACCTAAAGTACTTACCCCAACCTAAGAACTCACCAAAAACCCAGGCTGAGTACTAATGCTTGACATTGAGCCTTTAATACTTTAGCTTAGCAGTTTCTGCTTGCTTCTCCTCCTTTTATGTTTTTGGTAATAACCTCTTGAAAATAAGAAAATTTACTGTTTCATCCTATCACAGGTTAAAATGTTATACAAGCAGCTAATTAGTCTAAAAGTTATCTTGGAATTGTGCTAACATAACTAACAATGATGCCATTTATATTCCAAATCTTTGTTAAAACAGGCTGTGAAAGGATATGTAAAATCACAATGAAAATATTACATTCTCTAAGCAATTCAAACCTGCATTTAGACATGGTAGACATTGCATAGATTTTATGGCAGAAATAAAAATAAGTTTTACCATTAGTAAAAAATATCTGTAGCTTCCAATATTCTTCTTCAGTCAGAAATTTCAAGTCTTTCTGGCGTTCTTTCAATAGATCTTGTTTATCCAAAATCCATTGTAAGCTAAAGGAATGAAAAATAATTTCAGCAACTTTTTATCAACATTATACTGCATGTCTCCTGTACAAACAGACTATGGATTAAGGCTTGGGGCTAAAGGGCTTGTTGCCTTTAACAAAGCCACAAACAATCTTCTCAAGCAACTATTCTTCAGGGTTTTCAAAAGTTAGACAACTGAAAAGAAAAAAAACCCAAACCCAAACAACGTAACATGAACTACCAGGGGCTGAGATTAGCCTCTCCCGGTAGCAAACTGAGCTACCTGTACAGATCTTAGACCCTGACAGTCACTAAGAAGGTTTATGTTTCAGTCATTACATTATAGGCACCATTCAAAACTTGACGTGCTCAGCATGAGGTGTTTTAGGGCAGAATCAAAGAATGAATTAGGTTAGAAAAGACCTCTGAGATCGAGTCCAACCCATGACCGAAACACCACCCTGGCAACTAGACCCGGGCACTGAGAGCCACGTCCAGTCTTTCCTGAAACGCTTCCAGGGACGGTGACTCCACCACCCCCCTGGGCAGCCCGTTCCAGTACCGATAACACTTCCTTATGTCCAACCCAAGCTGAGCCCCGGCTGCCGCACCGCTGGGGACAAGCGCGTCAGGGACCCACGCGCCCTCACGCCGCCGCTGGAGCCCGGGGTGGCGCGGGCTCCGACACCGGGACGCGACCCCTCTCCCGGAGCGCCCAAACGCTTCCCAAGCGGCGGCTGAGCGCGGCCGGCTCGGGCTGCTCCCCACCCCAGCCCGGCTCCCGCCGGG
>VZRL01003131.1:318758-367429 GCA_013397895.1 Origma solitaria | reverse complement strand
AGTCACTCACCCATGGGTGCAGCCCTCCAAGGCCAGGCTGCTCCAGCCTGGGAGCAGGGCCCTCTCTCTCCCCTGGGACTCCCACAGGGTCACAGCCTCCTCCAGGCACTCACCGCTCCCCAGCCCCACGGGCTGGGGGTGATCTCTGCATCCCCCCTGGACCCCATGGGCTGCAGGGGCACAGCTGCTCCCCCATGGTCCTCACCACGGCCGGCAGAGGATTGTCAGCTCCAGGGCCTGGAGCATCTCCTTCCCCTCCTTCTCCACTGCCCTTGGTGTCTCCATGTTGTTCCCTCGCATGTTGTGACCTCCTCGTCCTTCTCGGGCTAGAAACAACTGTGTGCTCGCTTTGTTTTGATTTCTTCTTAAATATGTCGTCACAGAGGCGTAACCACCAACTCTAACAAGCCCAGCCTTGGCCAACAGCATGTCCATCTTCAGAGCCATCAGGGATTGGTTCTGCTGGACATGGTGGAAGTTTCTAGCAGCTTTTCCCAGGGGCCATCTTTACGCAGCCCCCACTACCAAAACCCAGGCCCAGCAAATCCAGCACAGCAGCCCAAGCTCTGAGCTGGATAATGAGCCTCTCCAAGCTCAGGTGGCCTCTGGCTCATGGCTGGGAGGTGGGGAAGGCTCCTTGGTGGCCGCAAGCTCTGCCAGGATGCAGGAGATTCCCGCTCTGAGCAGCCACCAGCTGAAGACACCCAAACACGTGCGGCACATTTCAGTCACCCGCTCCAAACTACTGATGCCATCTGATGTTTTCCCTGGTTTCTGTGGGGTGATGGAGGTTGGAAGAAACCCCAAAGTGGATTTTGAGGAGCTGCTTGTACCATTGGAGCAGGACCAGCCACCCACATCCCATCTCCTGGTGCACCCTGCGCCCTCCAGCTGTGATTATTGAACACAGAACGAGAATCACCCATGGAATTATTGCAACTGCAACTCCCAGCGACCTCGTCCTTGGCTCCTCTGCCCAGGAATGCCCACTGGGTTCATTGCTGGTGATGCAGGGGGTGCCAGGCAGGCAGCAGCCACAGTGACGGGCACAAACCTCTGAGTACCAACCTGATGATGTAGCTTCTATAAAAAGAAAAAATCCATGTAAACCATGCCCATAGCAGAACCGCTCAGGGATGTGTGAACTTTCCTGGAGCTCTTGGATGCCACAAGGCTCCTGCAGCCTGGGGCAGGTTTGAGGTAGGGAGGAACAAGCCCAGAGCTGGGTTTTGGTTTGTTCTGCAGCATTGAAGTGACAGCACATGGGGCAGGCAGGAACAGGTCCTGAAACTCAGCAATAGATCCTGGGGGAGCTGCACCTCCTGTCCTGGGGTCAGTCAAGGAGGACATTGAGGGGCTGGAGCGTGTCCAGGGGAGGGAATGGAGATAGGGAAGGGTCTGGAGCACCAGGAGAGACTGAGGGAGCTGGGAGGGCTCAGCCTGGAGAAAATGAGGCTCAGGGGCAACCTTGTGGCTCTGCACAGCTCCTGACAGGAGGGGACAGGCGGGGGGGTTGGGCTGTGCTCCCAGGGAACAGGGACAGGACAAGGTGAAATGGCCTCAAGCTCTGCCAGGGGAGGCTTAGAATTGGATATTGGGGAAATTTCTTCATGGAAAGGATGGTCAGGCCCTGGCACAGAGCAGTGCTGGAGTCACCATCCCTGAAAGGATTAAAAAAATGTGTGAATGTGGCACTTGGGGACATGGGTTAGTGGTGGCCTTGGCAGTGCTGAGGGAACAGTTAGACTCGATCTTAGAGGGCTTTTCCAACCTTTCCAATTCCATGATTCTACCTGGGGATGCAGGAGCCCTCCATGCCATGAGCACCGCTGGGCTGCTGGTGCTGCCCCACCCAGCCCCACTGTCCCCAGCCTATCCCGCTCCTCCTCTCCAGCTGCTCCAGCAGCAGTTGGCACTTCCAAAGATTAATTTTGCCACCACATAACGAGGTCATTAAGGCTCATATTAAGGTGGTTGGCATTGGACTGAGCCCTTGGTTTAAGCCCAGATGGCAAAGCAGCACAGCTGGGACATCGCACCTTGCCAGCAGCCTCATGCCAGGGATTTGGGGAGCACACCCTGCTCCTGCCTCTGGTCAGGGCTGGGAGAGCTGTGGGCAGTGCCTGGCAGCCCTTGGAGCTGGCCCTGGCATGTTGCAGCCTCTCCTTGCAGCCAAAGTGACAGCGAGGAGATGAAATGTTTAAAATAACCCCAGCGATGCAGAAGCTGCGTCACGGGTTGTTCTGCCTCTGCTCCAGCTCCGCCGTCCCTGCACTTGGATGGGAATATTCGGGCTGGCCCTGCCCCCTGCCAGCCTGGCCAGTGTCACCCTGGCAGGAAAAGCAGTGCCCAGCACGGGAGAAAGCACTGAAAGGGATGCGATGTGTGTGATCCCATCCCTCTCCTCGGTTTAAAGTGGGAGTGACTCCTGGCAGAGAAGGAAGCGCTGAGCACGGCCCGGAGGGGCAGAGCAGGGCTGCAGGCAGGGGCTGCCCAGGGGCAATAGCATCACACGGGCCACCTCCCCTGCGGGTCCTCTGCTGCTCCAGGCCCTCTATTTCCACACCGGACCCCCTTCTCAGGCACAGGGTGGGGTGTTGGGGTTCCTGTGCAGGGCCAGGAGTCGATGATCCTTGTGAGTCCCTCCCAGCTCGGGATATTCTGTGACTCTCTCTCTGTCCCTGCAAAGAGATCTTCTCTCTCTTGCTCCAAAGCCGAGGGAGGCTTAGGCATCCCTCCCATTTCCACCCGTGGGAGATACCACGTCCCCCACCCCCTCCTGGCCCAGCCGAGTATTTTGGAAAGTGTTGGAAAGGCAGCAGTGAGTCACGCACAGCTGCAGTGCCTGGCAGGCTCGGCTGGCCCCCGGCCACCCCCGGGGTCACAGCACCCCGCGGGCACCCTGGGAGGGAGCTGTGGCCAGCTTCGTGGGGTGACGAGCTCCCCTTTCTCTGCCCAGCATCTCCAGCAAAGAGCTGACCGAGCTCATCGAGCGCCTGCAGAAAAATGCTGACCAGGTGGAGAAAAACATCGTGGAGACCGACTCCCGAATGCAAAATGTAAGCCAGGCACGGTCCCACGCTCACAGGCTCCTCCCAGCAGCCCTGCCTCCCTCTCCCTGCTGCCCCAGCCCTTCCCACTCCCTGGGGTGTCACCTCCTCTGCTATGGCAGGTGTGGGTCCCTGCCCAGCCCTGCGGTGGTACCCGGGTGGTGATGGTCTGTAAGGTGGAGTGTTGGGGTCCCCCCGCTTGTGGGAAGAGTGTGGGAGGGTGTAACAGGCAACAGGGCACCGAAATTCCCCCCTAACCAGGGGGTAGTACTGTGCAGAGTGGGGATGGGCACCCCAGCAGGGAGCTGGGATGGGAGGAGAGGCCCAAACCATTCTCCTCCTCCCAAAGGATGCACCCCAAGGTGGTGCAGCTCCCCAGCCCTTCCTCAGCAGGCCAGGGATGGGACTTGGAGCAGCCTCATCGAGTGGACGGTGTCCCTGCCCGTGGCAGGGGAGTTGGAGCTGGATGGTCTTTGGGATCCCTTCCAACCCAACCCTTTCCATGATTCTGTGGTTCCACGATAGGCGAGGGGAAAGCAAAATACATCCCAGGGGGATGGGAGACAGCAGAGCTCCTGCCATCTCCAGCGCAAAGGGAGAGGGGGTGGCACGACCTCCTGGAGGTCACTTCTTTTCCCCTGGTGACCCTTTCTCCCTGTGCAGGACCTGCACAAGATCAAGGCGTGCCAGCTGGCGCAGTACAAGGAGCTGACAGCACAGAAACTCTCCGAGTCCGACAAGCTGCTCTATGTGCTGGACGGGGACGCGGCCGTGGCCCGGCACATGAAGCACCCCCAGGGGGACATGATCACAGAAGAGTGAGTGCCACGGGGACACCTGTCCCCAGAGCCCTTGCAGGAGGGGGAGGCCTCTCCAGCGGCTCTGCTCAGCTGCTGCCTGCAGCGGGGGCATCACCATGGGCTCCTCTGCATCCCAACTCCCGTTAGGGCGAGTGGCCCACACCCATCCTTGGGCACATGGAGTGTGAGCTATGGCAGCATGGCAGGGTGGCACCCGCCCACTGTGCCCCACATTGTGCCCCAGGTCCAGCCTACCCCGAGCTCACAGCCACGGGAGCAGCCTCTGGCAGAGCGCAGAGCACAGGAACCTCTGCCCTCTCCCTCCCCAGCTCTGCCAGCCCCCCTGGGCTCTCCCCTAAGGGCAGTCCCCCACTCCAGGGGGGCCTGGCAGAGGATCATCTACACCCACCAATGCTAATGCCAGCCCATGCCCACCTCCCGCACTCCACCCTCACCTTTCCCTTCCCACAGCATCCGGCAGCTGAAGGAACGAGTGGCAAACCTGCGTGTGAAGCACGACCAGATCTACAACTTCCCCCTGCAGCACATCGAGCCCCAGGTCAACTGGTCAACAGTGATCGAGGAGAAACAGGTACCGAGGGGCCACCAGTGTCACTGCCTGGCCAGCAGCACCAGCTGGGCCAGACCTCGTGCAGCTCCCCATGGAGAAACCAGCTCCTGGAAAACTTCTGGGCAGCTTCATACTGGGAGCAGCAGACATCTGGGTGGCAGGGGAGGGGCAGAGGAGATGGGACAAGGCCAGCTGCTGTGGCACCAGGAACCACTGCTCGAGGTGGCACCAGTCCTGGCCTCAGTGTCCCCAATGACCTGCTTTAGGCTCTACTCCACAGCCCTTATTTTTTATTTTATCCCACTCCCTGCACTCCTCCAGCCAGAGAAGGGTTAAACTCCCCAAACTGGTTTTCCCATGGCTGCTCTCCAGCACAGCTGACTTCATCCACGTGCTCCTGTGGCATCCATGGACTGCAGACACCAGAGCCCATCCGAGCCCAGCTCCACGAGAAGTTTCCTGGATGTTGGGATGGCCCTCACCCCATTCCCCCATCACTAACCCCAAGTTCTGTGCACCACAGGATGCATTGAGCAGCAAAGGCTTCGGGACTGACCTTCCGCTGGTCAACAGCCAAGTAGAAGAGCACAACATCTTCCACAATGAGGTCATGGCCATTGGGCCTCACATCGTCAAGGAAGGCAGCAAGGTCAGCTCTCCTGCCCCTGTCCCTGCCTCCCTGCAGGGTCAGCCCTGCCCCGAGCTGTGGATGAAGGGGAGGGCATCCCTCCATTCCACCATCCCACCTGCTAGAGCCCGGAGCAGGTTTGGGTGTGTGCCCAGATCCACATCCAGCCTCAGAGCTCAGCATCGCTCATGAGCTCTGGCTCTACAATGAGGCAAATCCCAAAAACCCACATCCCCTTCCATCATAATCCCACATCCCTCTGCACCCTGGAGCCCCTGCCAGAGCACCGCTCTCCAGACACCACTCCTAACCCTTGCCTTGCTTCTCCTCCAGGAAAACATGAGTGACTTCCAAACCAAATACCAGAAGCTGCTGGTAAGAGCTTCTGGGATGCTGGGGGAAGAACCCTCTTGCAGGGGTCCCTTGTTGGGGTGGCCAGACACCCCTGGGGGACCCACGGAGAGGATCCAGGGCTGAGCTCTCTCTGTGCTCTCCGCAGGCCGGCTCCCAGCAGCGGCAGCAGGACCTGAACTCGCTGCAGGACTACATGCAGCGCTGCACCAACAAGCTCTACTGGCTGGATCAGCAGGCCAAGGACAGGACCCATTACGACTGGAGCGACCACAACCTGGACTACCCCAGCCGGCGCCGCCAGTACGAGGTCCGTGTGCTCCCGGCAGCCTGGCCCTGCGCCGGCTGGTGCTGGGCAAAGGGGAGGGGGGCACGGGGCCAGGGGGGCTGGATGGAGGCAGGAAATGTTCCTTCCCCTATGCCTCAGTCTCCCCCAGCCCATCATGAAGTGCTTGGAGATGTCCAGCTGATAGTACAGGGATAGGGATGTTAATCCTTATCTCTGCCAAAGATAATGAGATGGGAAAGCACAACAGCTCTCTCACCCTCCTGTCCCTTATCTCAGTGCTGGCTTGGCAGGAGTCACATCTTTAGCAACATCTGCAAGGGAAGGGAAAGTGAAAGCTGCAGTGGGGGAATATCACAATGTGTCTTGTGGAGCTGCTCAGCCCCAGCCTGCAGCCAGCCCCTCCCTTTTCATGGGGATCAATATCTCACCTCTCACCATCCAGAACTTCATCCACCGGAAGCTGGAGGAGAAGGAGGAGGCCATCAACAAGCTGCACGCCGATGGGGATCAGCTGCTGGCCCAGAACCACCCCGGGAAGAACGCCATCGAGGTGAGCACCAGGGATGGGGCTCAGCTTCCTCACTCACTCCGGAGCGCAGGAGACCCACCCAGCCCTTCTCCAGAGCAGGACCTGGTGCCAGCATCACTCGTGACTTTAGTTCCTGAGATGCCAAATGGGAAAAAGCCTCCTTCACCTGCAGATGTGTAAACACCCCTGGAGGAGCAAAGATAAACCTAAGGAGCTCTTCCCATCTTCCTCATTCCTGTGGCAATTAGCCTGTGCCCACCTGGAGAGGATAGATTATGGTGGAACGCTTCCCTCTTTGGTGGGAGGATGGACACAAGGATTTGCCATATCCACACAGCCTATGTTCCCATGGGATCATCCCAGCCTTGGGTATTCCCATCCTAGTTTCCCCCTGAGAGCATCTGGGAGGCTCCAGAGGCAGCCAAACTGTTCACTCAGGATGGCAAGTGGCACTTTCTGGTGGGCAGTTCAGGCTCCCCCCCTGCTGTGGAGGTCCCGCTGATGTCCCCCTGCCACCCCTGTGTTGCAGGCTCACATCGAGGCCGTGCATGCCGACTGGAAGGAGTACCTGAACCTGCTGATCTGCGAGGAGAGCCACCTGAAGTTCATGGAGGACTTCCACAAGGTACCACATCGTTGGGGGCAGCGAGTTGTTGGAGCCTGGGAAGCAGGTGCTGTGCTGCAGGAGATCCCAGAGTACAAAAATCCCTGCTACTCTGAAAATAGCGGAGAAGAGACCAGGTCCTCTAAAACCAGGATTTTTAAGGCTAGGAGAGCACTTTGGGCCGATAGAACACAAGTCACAATTGCTCAGGCACTAAAGGTCACTGGTTGCTTGGCCAGAGCGTGACTTGTAGAAAGGTTCTGAGCTCCATGAGCCACAGTCGGTGTCAGCATCCTTGTCCCCAGCACAGGGAGATCCCTCAGCCCAAAATACGGCCTCGCAAGGGGACACCTTGCATGCTCTACTGGGAAGCAGGGCAGGTCCATGTA
This sequence comes from Origma solitaria, assembly GCA_013397895.1. Lineage (NCBI taxonomy): Eukaryota > Metazoa > Chordata > Aves > Passeriformes > Acanthizidae > Origma > Origma solitaria. Next base: position 360,218 of record VZRL01003131.1, on the reverse strand, counting down.
GGAAATCCCAGCCGCCCCAAGCCGGGCTGCCCCCGGGGAGCCCAGCAAAGGGCTGAGTGTCCCAGCTGAGCTGGGCAGACAGATGTCTGCTGGATAAATGGCATCCGACAGCCAGGGAGGCTCTGCAGGGGAGCAGGTCGGGCTGGATTCCTCTCCCACAGCCTGGGCGTGTTCACCACCCGATGAGTCTCTTGCCAAAGCTGAGCTGTGGTGCCCAGCCCAGGCAGTGCCTCTCATGGGGATCTGCCAGAACAGCTGCCCCAGGGGATGGTTTGTGTGCGGAAGGGCTTGGCTCTCCCTTCTCCTGGCGCTGGCAGTGGAAGCACCACACACCATGGGGATACTGTCCCAGTGAGAAAAAACGGGGGGCGAGGAACGGTGGGATTTAACAGCTCTGCATGGAATAAACTTCTCCTTGTTTCCTTCGATCTGATGTCCTGAGCATGGGAAATAGTGATTCCTTGCTTTTCTCCAAGTATTCTGGGTGTCCAGATGCCCAGAGTAGCTCCTGGTGGCTGAGTGAGGACCATGGGGGTCTGCCCCATGTTTCAGCAGGACCCTCTCTCACAAGAAACTTCTCTTTCTGCAGTTTCAGAAGGACACTAAGGATGCTCAGGAGCTTTTGAAGAAGGTGGATACAGACCTGGACCAAAAGTTCAGCCCGGAGTTCAAGGACCGATACCAGCTGGAGTCTCTCCTGCGGGAGCTGGATGTGAGTATCAGTGCAGGCAGGACTGCAGGGGGGGCAGCAGCAGGAACGGGTGTCCCCATGGCACTGGCAGAGGGATGTCCCCGCCCTTGTGGGCACCTGGCCCAGCTCTCTCCATGGGGAGCAGCAGGGCTGTGCTGCTGCCTCCCGTGCCTGGCCTTCCCCCGGCTCTTCCTTCCCCTCTGGCTAGAGATTGCCTCTCCCCTAGCAACGTAATTGCTCACTGGGCTGGTTTTTATTTGTTCTCTCATTGAGTTAGCGCTCGTTAAGGGTGGGAGCATAATTAGACCTGCTGCCAGAGGAGGTTGTGGAACTCGCTGTGCTGCCGGGAGCTGGGCTGGAGATCGCCCACTTGGGAAGGGCTGTGCTGAGCCCGAGCCTAAGCCTAAACCTAAACCCAATCCCAAATCCAAGCATGCTGCAGCAGGCCCCGATGATGCTGGTATCCCAGGACACCTGATAGCTCTCTCCAAGAGCTGTCCCTTCTCCTCCTGCGTGCTCCATCCCACTCAACATCTCGGGATCTCCACCTGTAGGGCTAGAATTAGAGCAGCTGGTGGAGAGCCTTCTGACAGGGCTGTAATCAGAGCTGGGAGTGGGGCTATCCACCAACACACAGCCATGCAGATGCGGGCCACGCACCAGGGAACCCTGGCACTGCCCCTGGGCACAGCCCCAGCCTCAGCCTGGCTGCAAAAGGAGGCAGGAGAGTGCAGGAGCACTTGGAGCAGGAACACAGGGCTGCAGGAGGTGCTTCCAGTAGCATGAGCATAGAAGCTGCAGTCTCTGCGTGGGAATGAGCTCCTCCCTGGCTGTGAGAGCCCCGGAGTTCGTTCTTGCCCTCTTTTCCTACTGATTCTTGCTGTTGCCCGTGCCAGGACCAGGAGAAGGCCTTGGACAAGTACGAGGCCGTGGTGAAGTCGCTGCAGGAGCGCAGCCAGCAGGTGCTGCCCCTGCGCTACCGCCGAGAGACGCCGCTGCAGCCCATCCCCGTGGAGGCTCTCTGCGAGTACGAGGGCGAGCAGGTACCGCCATCCTCATGCCGGGAATTCTGCCGGGACCGTGTCCTCAGGGGGCACGGGAATGGAGCAGGTTTTCCCCGTGCCCGAGCAGCGATGGCTCCCGCAGCGAGAGCAAGGCAAAGGTCGCGCTCGGCCCAGTGGGAAGAGCAGGTTTTGCGGCAGAAAGCAGGAGGGGTACGGGGGAAACGCGGCCTCCCTGCCTCTCGCACACCCTCGGGACGTTGCGACAGCACAGCTCTGTCACGTTCCCACGCTCCCCGTGCTGATGTCCCGGCTTGTTCCCGACCAAAGGAGCACCCCTCCACCGCCGGCCATTCCCGGGCCGCATCCCCTCATCCCCACACCGCCGTGTCGGTCTCTGTAGGACTGAGCTGTTGGCCGAAGGGATGGGACAGCAGAGCCGCCCGCGGGAGCGGCAGGGTGGGAGTGCAGGCAGCAGCTCCAGCTGACTCAGCCGCCGGCTTCTCCCAAAAGGACAGCCGGGGCACAGCCTCGGAAACGCCTCCTCCTCTCTGCCCGAGTGCGAATTCGCTTGCCGTGGCTGTCGCAAGAGGCATGGCTCGGTGCCTGGAGGCTGCGGGCAGGGAGGAGCAGGCACATGAGTCGCTGGCAAGCGGCAGGCGCTCGCAGGAGCCGGGAGAAGGGGCTGGGCTGTGCCGGCGCTGCCGGGGAGCGCCGCGCTGGGGATTCCTGCCGCGCTGCTGTGACCGGTTCTGTCCCCCAGGGCCAGATCAGCCGCGGAGCACACTACACCCTGCGGAGGAACAGCGGAGACGTTTGGGAAGTGGCCGACAGCGCAGGAGACACGATCAGCGCCCCCGGGGTCTGCTTCATGATCCCCCCGCCCGACCCAGAAGCGATCGCCCTGGCAGAGCAGTACGTGTCCCCAGCCCTGGGCAGGACCGTGGCACTGTCCCTCCGGCCTGTGCCCTCCCCGGCCGCGGGCCCTGCCGCCAGCGCTGCACCCTGTCTGGTGCCCCAGGGCTCCTGCCCTAATTCCCACGGCGAAGCCCTGCTTTCTCGAAGCCTCAGGCTTCCTCCAGGAGGGGTTCCTGCCCCTTCCTACTTGCCCACAAGATCCCACCTGGCAAAGAGGGGCGGGGTCAGAGCCAACCTGGTCCCCCCTCCTCCGGGGGCCATTATGGCAGGGGAGCTTCCCACCCCTCCCTCAGCAGGTGGGCACCTGCCCGGCTGCCTCTCCCCTGCTCTGGAGACACTGTTCTACCCCGACATAGGGTGAAGGTGCTTTTTCTCTCAGCTGCTTCATGGCTGCCTCGAGGGAGCAGCCCCCACACCTCCTCCAGAGCTGGAGCAGCACTGCGATGCTGACAGAGCTGAGGGTCTGACTGACCTCCTGCTGTCCCGTTTTGCAGAATTGCCAAGCACTACGTGACCGTGAAGGAAAAAACCAATAACTGCAAGAACGTCCTCCAGCAGCGCTACGAGGGGCTGAAGGCAGACAGCATCGGAGGTGCGGGGCAGGAGGACAGCCTGGGGCACAAAAAGGCCTGAATTTAGGTGGTGGAATATTTTATGGGGATGTCCCCACCTTCTAAAGGTCCTGGGGAAAAAGAGTGCTGGATGGGTGCAGGGGCAGAGCAGCCAGGCTGTGGTCACAGCAGGGAGTGCAGCAGTATGAGGGTTTAGCCCTCACCAGTGGGACTGAGCCCACACGCAGCTTCCAGCCAGCTTTAACCTGGTTTCCCCTCATTTTCCAGATGCTGCATCGGTTCGGGGACGCCAGCTCCTGGCAGGGCTGGAGAAAGTCAACAGTGACCTGGACAAGCAGGAGAAAGCGATAACAGCAAACCTCCGGCCGCCACTGGAGCAGAGCCGCGCGGTGCAGGACAGCACCGAGCGCTCCAAGGAGCTCAAGGCAGGGCTGTGCAGCTGAGGGGTGGTGCCATACAGGGACCGTGCTCCCAAAGGGTCTCCAGGGTGGTTCTCAGTAACCAGGGGTGCTGAAAGTGCTCCCCGAGCCTGGGAAATGGGGCATGAGGTGATGCTCCAGTGGAGGTGGGGAACAGCTCTATGAGAAGCCTCAGAAGCCAAAACCTTTGCCCTGCTGCTGGCCCTACTCAGTTGAATGGGAAAAAGGTGTCAGCAGCAGGTGGTGGCTGTGAGGCAGAGAGGGGAGCGCTCAGGTTTGGCTCCTACCCACAGCCTGAGCACAGCAGGGATGTTAACTGTGCCACCATCACCAGCTCAGAGAGGAACAGGAAAACCCTTGTGGTCCAGGGCAGTTTCTCCTTGTGGACCTGCTCCTCCAGGCTCCAGTGCCAGTAGCATCCAGCTCTTTTCCTGTCCTTCAGACCCCTAATTAAGCCAGGCCCTGTGCCACAAACCTCCCCTGGTGCAGGAGGAAGTTCAGGCCCTGGTTACAGCACTTGCCCAGGGCTGTGTCAAAATCCAGGTGCCACCACAAGTGAAAGCAAATTGCTCCAACTGCCTGCAGCACTTTGGTGTCCAGGCAAGGATTCATTCGTCAGAGCCCAGCGGTCCAGGTGAATCCAGCGCGTCCCTGACAGAGCTAGAGCTGCTGGGAACCACTCCCCAGCTGCAGTTTCCTTGCTGAGGAGAGACAGGTCAACAGAAAGTCAGCCAAAAATATCCTTCTGTGCCCTGCAGGCCTGAAAGGCACCTTCCATCTAACACAGATCCTCAGCCCTGACCTCCCTCCTCCCCCGAACAGCCAAGGGTGGCTCCTTTGTAGCTCAGCTGCTCTAAAGGCTTTGTTTCTCCTGCAGAACATCACCAACGAGGTGCGTCGGATTGAGCCTGAGAAAACGAGGAAGATCCAGGAGTGTGAGGCCTTCATCGAATCCGTGCCCAACACGGGCAGCGCCAGCCTGGTGAGGAGCAAGGTGGACAACACCAACAAGAAGTACGAGCGCGTGGTGCAGCTGCTCAGCGCTGCCCAGGAGAAGTAAGTCACGGCTTAAATCCCGGCTGGAGCCCGGCCCAACGCAGGATCCTGCAGGAGGAGGGTGCAGGTGTGCTTAAACTCCTTCCTCTCGTGTCCCTGCAGGGTTGAGGTGGCCACAAACCTGGAGAGGAGCCTCCAGCAGGGCCGAGACCTGCTGTCAACCTACGAGAACAAGCTGGTCATCGATGACACGGTCCCGGAGGACCTGAGGGTGGTGGACAGGAAGAAGGAGGAGCTGCTGGTGAGTTCCCTGCCCTGTTCACATGCTCCACATACAAAAGCACTTTCCAAAAGCTGTGCTGATTCCTGCTCCTCTCACAAGCTTGGATGTGTTGGTGACAGCACCCCAGCTGGGGTTGAGAGCCCATCTTGACTGCAGTGGTCCCCACCCACTTCAAACACAAACCCCTGCCTGCCCCAAATCAAATCACGTGAAATGAAATGCCACTTGAAGCCTTGTGATTTGACAAAAGGACTAATGCAGATTCATTCCCTCTCTACTCTGCCCTCGTCAGACCCCACCCACAGTGCTGTGTCCTGCTCCGGAGTCCTCAGCAAAAGAGACACACGGACCTGCTGGAGCAGAAAAATGATCTGAGGGCTGGAGCCCCTCTGCTCTGGAGCCAGCCTGGGAGAGCTGGGGGTGCTCACCTGGGGAGGAGAAGGGTCCAGAGAGAGCTCAGAGCCCCTGCCAGGGCCTAAAGGGGGCATACAGAAAAGAGGGGGAGAGACTTTTTTACACAGGCATGTAGTGATAGGACAAGAGGAGTGGTTTTTAATTAAAAGAGGTTTAAATTAGATCTTAGGAAGAAATTCTGCTCTGTGAGGGTGCTGAGGCCCTGGGACAGGCTGCCCAGAGCAGCTGTGGCTGCCCCTGGATCCCTGGAAGTGTCCAAGGCCAGGCTGAACAGGGCTTGGAGCAGCCTGAGATAGTGGAAGGTGTCCCTGCCCATGGCAGCGGGTGGGATGAGATGAGCTTTAAGATTCTAACCTAAAACCTTCTGTGATTCTTTGAGAAGTGAAGGATAAAATGGTCTAGGAAAAGCAACTCAGTGGGCTGATACTGGAAAGATGGACCTTGCAAGGCTTTGAGAACAGTTATTGCTAGGGATAAACTACCCAAACTGGCAATTCTTCTGCTGTAGAAAGACCAAGAACTGGCCAGGCCAGAATTTTCTGTGCTCCTTCAGCTTTTCCTTGAAATCCCAAGTTCAGACTAGCACAGAAGAGCTTTCACTGCTCCTTCCAGAGCTGCTGCACTGGCAAGAACAGGATCTAAGTCTTGCATGAGGAGCAGCAGCTATTTTGCACATAGTATGGTTACTTTTAAAGGTCAGCAGGTTGAGGAGGGAGTAAGAAAGAGGTCACTTTTCTCCCACTCAGGTTTACGAGGTGGTTCTGCTTACCATGCAAGCCTTGAACTTGGTTTTCTCCAGACCTGGTGGCACTGCTGCAGCTCTGGTGCAGTTTCTGGAGCTGATGTGGCTGACTGCAGTGACAAGAACCTGGCACATGTGAAACCCCAGAGAATCCCTCCCTCCTGCTTTTTTTCCACAGGCCATGGGCACCGAGCTCCAGTCCAAGAAGTTCCTGCTCAGTGAAGCCGAGCAGAACCTGCAGAAGACCAAGACGTGCTCCAACACCCTGGCCAGCAAGTTCCAGGAGCACTGCCCCGACATCGAGCGCCAGGAGGCCGAGCTCTACAAGCTCAACCAGCGCTTCAACAACCTCAGCAAGCAGATCGACCACAGGTGAGGCTCCGGGCAGGACGGGCCCGGAGAGCCGAGATGTTCTCTGGGGAGTTGGAAAGTGGAGGAGGCACAACGCCATCCTGGGAAGGAGGAGCTGCAGAAGGGCTTCCAGGGAGGTCTGAGGAGGAACATGCAGTGGCTCAGCAAACTTTAGGATTAAGTTCTCATGCAACAGACGTGCCAAGAGAACAACTCTGGCTCAAATCCATGTTTTAAGGAGCAGGGGAAGCGGGGATGGGTTAAGAGGCGTCTGCAGCAGGCACAGGAGATGTGACAGGACTGAAGCGGAGCTGATTTTCCCCACAGAACGCAGACCCTGCAGAAAGCAAAAAGTGCCTATTCCAACTACCGCACCAACTACGACAAGGTGAACGAGTTCCTGTGCAACATCCCCAACTACGAGCCCCAGGAGACTGACAACATCCAGCAAGTGGAGATGAAGCTGAAGAGCCAAGCGGTAATTCCCAGAGCACCCCGGGCTCCTCAGGGGGAGGAGAAGGAGCTAAAAGAAACAGAACTTAGGTAGCTCCTGAGCATCAAACAGAAAAATAGAAATATTTACTAGATTTATTCTTGTGCTCTAAGGTCCTGCTGTCCCCTTGTGCCTTGTTTGCGCATAGCAGGGCTGCTCGAGGAGAGTGGAATTTTCAGGGTTGTGACTTTAATGGTAATCCCCCAAAAGGCTGAAGGACGCATTTGGATGTTGTGCTCCCTCTGACCTGTGTCTCTGTGCATGCAGGCACTGCTCAGTGACATTGCCAGCAAGGAACAGGAGGTGCAGAAGGTCTCTGCCACAGCTCAGCAGTACCAGCAGGCAGTGAAGGTAAGGACTGAAATTCTGCCTGTGAGAGAACAGAGAAATGAGGTTGTTTGGGTTAGAAGGGACCTCAAAGCTCATCCCGTCCCACCCCCTGCCATGGGCAGGGACACCTTCCACTATCCCAGGCTGCTCCAAGCCCTGTCCAGCCTGGCCTTGGACACTCCCAGGGATCCAGGGGCAGCCACAGCTGCTCTGGGCACCTGTGCCAGGGCCTGCCCACCCTCACAGGGAACAATTCCTCTCCAGTATCCCATCCAGCCCTGCCCTCTGGCACTGGGAAGCCATTCCCTGTGTCCTGTTCCTCCATCCCTTGTCCCAGGTCCCTCTCCAGCTCTCCTGGAGTCCCTTTAGGCCCTGGCAGGGGCTCTGAGCTCTCCCTGGATCCTTCTTCTCTCCAGGTGAGCACCCCCAGCTCTCCCAGCCTGGCTCCAGAGCAGAGGGTGGGGTTTTGTGGCCTCCCTAAAAAACATGTCAAGGGATGAAGTTGTTAAAGCCAGGGCAGCTTAAGAGGAGCCTGTGCATGAAGGGGACGCAGTAATTTCACATTTCTCCTGGGAATGTCCTCTCACAGGACTACGAATTGGAAGCTGAGAAGCTGCGGTCCATCCTGGACCTGGAGAACGGCAGGAATGGCTACATGAGCAAGAAGCCCAGGCTGCAGTCCCCAGCTGCCAAAGTGAAAGAGGAGGTAAGGAGGGGCAGCCAGAGGAGAGCTAAAGCAGCTCACAGGGCCACTGGGGGTTTGCAAACACCTACATTTACTGTGGGGACCTTGGTCCCACATGGGACCGCAGGGAAGGGCAGAGACTCAGGAGGAAGGGATTTTTCATCATTTTTTTGGACTGAGCTGGCCAGAAAGAAGGAGGGAAAATGCTGGATTTAACACTTTTTGAAATGGGAAAAGGAGGAGAAAAGCCAAAAACCTGGAAGTTTTTCGATCTTCAGACTTTCAGAGAGATTTCACCACCAAAGCTAGAAATACTTACGAGATGAGGCCACAAGCTACTTATTTCTGCTTGCTACCTGCCTCAAACTCATCCTGCTTATGGAGGCAGGCAGAAATGTCCATCTGGTTCTTCCTGCTCCTCTTCTTACTTATTTTGAGTAGAAAAATCCCAGTATGACCATGAGTGTGTCCATGCATGAGAATCCCTCTCCCTCCCCCAAAACTTGGCAATTGACTGCAACAGAATTTAGAGGAGCAGCCAGAGTTACCTCTTTAGGCAATTTGTTGTTTCTGGCCTTCTCAACCTCTTCCCGACACGTTTTTGTCCTGCAGGAAGCTGTTCTGGCAGCCAAATACACAGAAGTGAACGCTGTGAACAAGCAGAGGCTGCAGAACCTGGAGTTCGCCCAGAGCCTCCTGCGGCAGGTGAGTGACCACAGGAGCGACCGATGCTGGAGGGACACCCCTGTTGGAACCACGGAAACTTGGGAATGAGACACACGTGGGGCTCTGCCAATACAAGCTGGACTGGGAACAAGTCCAGCTGGTGTTTTGTCCCCTAAATCATTCATCAGCAGACACTCAAATCAGACAGACCACCCCCAGTCCAATTTCCCACTCATCCTAGGAAGCTCCACATCATTTTTAACAAGCTTTTTGCCATTCTGTGGAAGAATCAGTGTCCCTTGTGGCTCAAAGCTTTGTTCTGACAGCAGCAGACATTGCAGAAAGGATTTCTCAGGCTAGGAACCTGCAGAGAAGTCTGTTTGCAAATACCCCCAGCTCAGAGTTTGCCATTCTCAACTCCCTCCTGTTGTTTTGTTGGATACCCTGGTCTCGGTCAGGAATAGAGTGGCCAGCAGGACCAGGGCAGTGATTGTCCCCCCTGTACTTGGCACTTGTGAGGGACATCTGGAGTCCTGTGTCCAGTTCTGGGCCCCTCACAACAGGGAGGACACTGAGGGGCTGGAGGGTGTCCAGGGAAGGGAACAGAGCTGGGAAGGGGCTGGAGCACCAGGAGCAGCTGAGGGAGCTGGGGGGGCTCAGCCTGGAGCAAAGGAGGCTCAGGGAGGACCTTGTGGCTCTGCACAGCTCCTGACAGGAGGGGACAGTCGGGGGGGCTCAGGCTCTGCTCCCAGGGAACAGGGACAGGAGGAGAGGAAACGGCCTCAGGCTGGGCCAGGGGAGGCTCAGGTTGGACATCAGGAGGAATTTCTTCATGGAAAAGGTGGTCAGGCATTGGAATGGGCTGCCCAGGGAGGTGGTGGAGGTGTTCCACCATTCCCGGAGGTGTCCAAGGAAGGCCTGGATGTGGCACTCAGTGCTCTGGGCTGGGTGACAAGTGTGGATCAGTGAGTGACAGGTTGGACCTGATGATCTTGGAGGTCTTTTCGAACCTAAATCATTCTGTGATTCTATGATGATAAGCACCGAAAGTGTGATTAACTGGATTTTTTTGACTAATGTTTTTTTGATCTTTTTTCCAACAACAGCAGCCAGAGATTCAGGTGACACAAGACTTTGCCCAGACCAAAAAATCCGTAAGGCCTGTGGAAGAGGTCTGGAAGTTGAAGAAAGAGCTTGAGGATGAGACTCAGCGTCGGCAGCAGCTCGAAGCGGAGATCCAAGCCATCCAGAACAACATTGTCCACCTGCAAAACCAGAAGCCCCAAGAAACTGTGGTGAAGAAAGAACTGGTGAAGAAGGTGCCTGACCCCCAGCTGGAGGAGAGCTTCCACAGACTGCAGCAAAACCTGGCAGAGGAGCAGCGCAAGAATCAGGTGCTCCAGGATGAGCTGGAGGCCCTTAAAATCCGGCTGCGTGTCCTGGAGCACGAGAAGAGGGAAGGAGGGCAGGAGTACATAGTGAAAGAGGTGCTGAGGATTGAACAAGATAAGGCTCAAGCTGATGAAATCCTGAGGCTCAAGGAGGAGCTGGAAGAGCTCAGGAGGCAGGAAGGGACCAGGGAGAGCGAGGTCATCCTCTTACGCCAACAAATTGCTGTGCTGTCCAGCGAGAAGAACAAAGAGCAGGAGAAGGTCACGGAGAAGGAGGTGCTGAAGCTGCAGAACGACCCCCAGCTGGAGATGGAATTCCGGATGTTGCAGGAGACCAAGGAGAGGGAGAGCGCCCTTCGGCAGAAGCACGAGGAAGAGCTCAGCTTCCTCCAGGACAAGCTCAAGCGGCTGGAGAAGGAACGGGCCATCGCCGAGGGCAAAATCACCGTCAAGGAGGTGCTGAAGGTGGAGAAGGACTTGGTCATTGAGAGGGAGGTGAACGAGCTCCGGCGGCAGTACGAGGATGAGAAGTCCAAGGGCCGTTCCAATGAGCGGGAAAAGGCCGAGCTGCTCAGGAAGATCCAGCTGCTGGAGGAGGAGAACTCCAAGGTGGTTGTTCAGGAGAAGGTGCGTGAGATTGTGCGTCCAGACCCCAAGGCTGAGAATGAAGTTGCCAACCTTCGCCTGGAGCTGGTGGAGCAGGAGAGGAGGTACCGCGGTGGGGACGAACAGCTGAAGAGCTGCCAGAACGAGCTGGCTGCTCTGAAGAATAGAGGGCCCCTGGTAGAAGTCAAAGAAGTCATTAAGGAGGTCATTAAGTATAAGAATGATCCAGAAACCGAAAAGGAGCTCCAGCGACTCCGGGAGGAAATCATAGAGAGGACTGGAGCCATCGAAAGAGCTGACCTGGAGATCTACCAGCTCAAACAAGAGATACAAGCTTTGAAAGACACCAAACCTCAAGTGCAAATGAAGGAAGTTGTTCAAGAAATCCTGCAGTTTCGGGAAGACCCCAAGACTCGAGAGGAGGTAGAGTCGCTGCGAGTGCAGCTGGCAGATGAACAGATGAAGCACATTGACCTGGAGAGGGAGCGCCTTCTCCAAGAAGAAAAAGTAAGACAGAAGGAAGAAGAACTCTCCCAAGTGAAGGAGAAAGTGGTCCAACAGGAAGTCGTGAAATATGAGCAGGATCCTGCCTTGAAAGCTGAAGTGAACTCCTTCTCCCAGAGCATCGAGAGCGAGCTGAAGCAGATCGACAGCCTCCGCGAGGAGCTGCGCAAGCTGCAGAGGAGGCGCTCCGAGCTGGAGCGGCAGCTCGAGGAGCTGGAGAAGGAGAGACAGGCCCGCAGGGAGGCGGAGCTGGAGGTGCAGAGGCTCAGGATCCGGCTGAACGAGCTGGAGGAACAGGAAAGAGAAACGACAGAACGAGTGACTGTGAAACAGAAAGTGATCCTTCAGCAAGATCCCCAGCAGGAGAAGGAGCACTCCCTCCTCAAGCTGGAGTTAGAAGAAGAGAAGCACCGCAGACAAGTCCTGCAAACCGAACTAGAAGCCCTGAGAAAGAAGCTCCTTTCTTTGGAGAAGATGGAGGTCAAGGAGAAAGTGGTCTTTTCAGAGAGCGTCCAAGTGGACAAAGGAGACACGGAGTATGAGATTCAAAAGCTGAAGAGCAACCTGGAGGAAGAAAGCAGGCGCAAGAGGGAGCTGGATGCAGATATCAACCGCCTGGAAACCAGGCTGTCCGAGGTGGAATTCAACAACTCCAAGTCATCAAAGGAGCTAGACTTGTTAAGGGAGGAAAACCACAAACTACACCTTGAGAAACAGAACCTGCTGATGGAAACAAGGAGACTGCAGTCAGAGATTGAACTCACTGCAACAGAAGCTCAGGATTTGAGAAACATGACCCACGTGGACAGTGGAATAAACCTGGACTCCAGGTTCCAAGCTTTGGAAAGAGAGTTAGAGGATCTGAAGCAGTTATCCAGAGAAAAAGATGCAGAGATTGAGCAACTCCAGAATCGCCTGAAGACAGTGGCTATCAAGAGGGAGCAAAGAGAGAACCACCTGAGGCGCTCCATCGTGGTCATTGACCCCGACACAGGAAAAGAGATGTCTCCAGAGGAAGCTCACGTGTTTGGCCTCATTGAATGGAGCCTGTTTGTCAAACTGAAGAGCCAGGAATGTGACTGGGAGGAGATCTCAATAAAGGGTCCCAACGGGGAATCATCCGTGATCCTTGACAGGAAGTCTGGCAGGGAGTTCTCCATCGAGGATGCCCTGAAGAGTGGGAGGCTCACCATGGCGCAGTACGACAGTTACCTCAACAAGGAGATGTCGATCCAGGAGCTGGCGGTCTTGGTGTCCGGAAGCAATTACACAGCGCTCGCTCCAGTTTAGAAACTTCACTTACAGAGCAGCCAGTCCAAGCTGCAGCACCTTGTAGACACCCAGATCACTGCAAAGCCTCGCCCTCCTTCGCGTCTTCCGAACCGCTACAGCCTCTGCCCCGGCCATGCTCCGCAGCCACACCGCTTGCTGTCACACACTGCAGAAAACACCACCAGTAGTGGAAAACATCTGCCAGAACTACAGCTGAACCTTCTCCCCCTCTTCCTCCCTGCCTACCAGAAAACAAGAGAAAGCCTTACAACAGTGAAGTGCCTTAAGTCCAAAGACTCGGTAGAACCTGCAGTTTCCTCAGCTTCTACTCACGTGGTTGTGCACGAAGCCATGTCAGGAGAGACTGAAGGTCCAGGTGACTCCGAGGTGACCAGCAGGAGCTGGTTCCATCAGCTGCATGTTGATAAGCCAGACAATCCCACCGTGGATTACTGACTCAATGATGGGCTCGTCCTCTGAGAAAACCAGCTCTGTGGAAACCAAGGTTTCAGTCCAGAATCACCACATCAACACTCTCCACCCCCAGTTGTTCACCTCTGTGCCTGTGCTGCTGGGGAAGAGTCAAGATGTACTTTGATGGCACCAGCCCTTGATCCAGGAGGAGCCTTCACACAGCACAGAGGTCAAGGAAAAGGACATGAAGAGTTGGTAGAATTGCCTGACACAAGGGGTTGCACAGCATGCAAGGGAACCCAACGCAGAGGGCCTCCCACACTCAGCTCCTTCCCTCCTGGTTAAAAGCTGTTTGTGCTGGTGTTTTCCTGGATGGAGTTACATGCAGCTACATGTTTCATTTACTTGTGTAAGGGAATGGGGGATAGAGGGGAATTCTATTTATAGTACAAAATAAAAATGCAGTGGTTCTAATCAGAAGGTGGTCGGTCTTCATTAATTACGGTGGCCTTTTCATCTTTGACTGTACAAGAAACTGCCATTTTGGAGTCAGAATTAAAACACTAAGATTATTCATTTTAGCTGCTGGCTCTTTTCCAAGGGGGCAGTTGCTAGAGCACCATTAGATGGGAGTGAAGTGCACAAAGAACGGGACTGCAGCTACAGAACAGTCGATTGCACTGGGATGGCACCAGAGCCCATTCACTTTCTTCTTCCCAAATTTCAGATAATTCCCCAACCCCAGTAAGCTCCGATGGCCACAAACGCAGCCATAAGCATTCCCTGCTCATCCCTCCTGCCTCTGGGGATTAACACCACTCTTTTACCTTCATGAATGAAGGGATCAGGCAGGATCACACATGTGCTCCAGGGTCTGAGCCCCACACATCCTCTCCAGCAGAGGCCAACTTCAGGCACCAGCAGGAGCACAGGGAATGAGAGGAAACATTCCTACAACAGCTGTAGCAGAGCTGCCATTCACTCACCACGTAGGAGACTTTAAAACTGTCAATAATTCATTACTCACTCAAGAAACAGATGAGCATCCAAGCTGCAACAGAAATTCTTGAAAACAAAGTCAGGGAACTAGAGGCAAGGAGATGGAAAAAAAAAGCGCATTTTGGAAAGTTTGAAACAATTTATTCAGTTGTTCTGTACAAGATTAACAGTTTTCATACCACCCCCATCATCTTCAGCAAGACAGTCCCAACACACACAAAAAAAAATAGAATAGTTAACTGCAGCTCTTACACCCAAAAGGAACTGCCATCCCCAAGTAAGTGCCATGGGAGCCTTCCCTCCCCATTCCATCCCGAAGCGCTGCAAGTTGCCTCGCCAAGGCAGAGGTGCCAGCCTGGCTCCCCATCAGCTGCTCTGCGTGGGCCTGCCTTGCTGCCACTCTGCTCCACACCACTCACTCATTCATTATAGCATGTAAAGAAAAAATATCCCACAGAATTCCCACCACATAAACATTTCCCTGAGGCAAGAGGCTTCGCTAAATTCCTAGAAGGAGGGCATTCTGCTCTGGCCGCGCTCATGGGGGCTTCCCAGCAGAAGCATTCAAGTGAAAGCAAAGAGAGGGAGGAGAACCAGTACCTCGAGTCACTCGCTGAGAGCCCCTGTCCTGCCAGGTGTCCCAAGCTTCCAGCTCCCAGGGGAAGCTGAAGGTGCCAAGCACCCCTCAGGATGAGGCCTTCAACGGGAACCACGCAACATCCACTGCTCAGAGTCCACCAAGAACTGCTGTGCTTTGTTTTACCCACACGAGTTCTGTCTTTGGCTCTTTTGCTACAACCTAGGTATTTTCTGTAAACAGACTTGAAATCTGAGCTGTTTGCATTATTTTGAAATACAATCAACTCACTGATCTTGGGCAGTTACCTATCAGCTCAAACTGAAAACAGTCATTCTCGGATCTTAACAAAAACCAGGGGAAACTGAAGTAGCCATTTGCTGGTATCCTGGGGTCAGCAGCCTTCCCCAGAGCTCAAGGAGGAAGCTGTGAGATTTTCCTTGGAATACCAGCAAATTCTACATGGATCAGTGCTACCACTGCACAACTGGGACGTGGCTGTGGGGGCCTGAGAGAAAGACTGGGGAGAGCAGGAAACCAAAGCTCAGGTGGAGCCTCCGCCTGCCCTTAGCCTGAAAGGAGTGCTCAGAGGGAGCATTTAGGTCTAAAAGTTAAAAAATGAAGAAGAAGACACCCCCAACTGTAGATGGTCCCTGTTCCTGCAGCCGAGCACATGATCCTGGTGCAGGTACCACTGAGGAGAGCAGTGTTTTTCTCTGGAATTTATTAGACAGGTAGTGACCTTGGTTCATCTCACTCATTCCCTCTGCCCACAAATTGATCCTAACTCACGACCCTAGGAAAGAATGGCTTTAGGGGAGGGCCTGGAACCCGCCTGCACATACTGGGATGAGAACTGGTGCTCCTGCAGGATTTGGGACTGTGCTCAGTCACCAGGTCACCACTGAAGGCCAGACAGTGCAGCTTTTTTTTTTCCTTTTGCTTTTTTTTTTTTTTGATGTGCAACCATAGAAAGCTCTATTAAATAAACCAGAATACATTTTAAATACAGAATGATTAAAAAAGGGTTGAGGAGCACACAAAATAGGGCTGAAATGTGTGTCACTAGTCCATTCTTGCTCCACCATAAAAGGCACTGGAATTATGTCTCCCAATCCATGTGACATGCCAAGAAGTGTCCCATTCAATCCAATGCATTCGATGGCAATGAGGATAAAACTGAGCAGGAAAAAAGCATCCCTTTGGAGGGAAAAATATCCAAAAACTCAAAAGAAGTAGAATTCTAAAAGTTGATGACTGCATCTAAAAATGTCTCTCAAGAGTCTTCCTTCTCCTCCAGAGGGGAACATCAGGTGGTTCCTCAGAGTCACCACACAGGAAATGTTAAATCCTCCAATTAAATGTAGCACAGTTTTATAGTACAATTGGAAAGTTACTCAAATGTCTTCAAGAAAGCACTGGCAGTGCTAGAATTATCCAAGTAAATCCAAAGCAGAAGAAAGAAGCACCTTTCACACCCTCCACGGGGAGACCAAGGAGGTAACTGGACTTGGAGGTACTTGGCAGCTACAGACACAGGTGGGTGGGAATCCACTGCAGGACCACCCGAGTCTCCCTGCGAGCTCCAGCTCCTGCCAGTGCCAGGGAATGCAGGAAGGGCAGCAGCAATAAAACAGTGCTACAAAAGGCTTCCTCATCAGGGCATGGCTCAAGGTGGCCCCGTGTGTGGGGCTCAGCTCTGAAAGCTTCTGAGCAGATGCCCCAATGAGTTCCTCATTGCAGTTCAGTCTCTCCAGTTGTCGTAAAAAAAAAGAAATAGAAGAGAGAAAAAAAAAGAAATCAAAAGACACAGCTGGTATCCAAAGTCCATGACCTGTTCCTCTGGGTTTTATCCTATGAGTGCTGTCGCTCCCCTCCTTGCAGGCATCACAACTTGCGCTGCTGTGCATTGGACCCTTTGCCATGAAGCTGAGAAGCATCTGAAAGAGAATAAAACCAGCTGGGAAGGGGGTTCGGCACCAGCCCCACAGAGCTGTGGGCAGCTGGGCCAGCCAGGCCTCTCTGAACAGAGGGAAAGACCTACTTTTCCCTCCCAGCACCAAGGAATGAGGAAGAAGAGGATGTGCTCGGAGACATGTCCCCACTGGGAGCAGCCCTGCCTCTGAGAAAGGGACAAGGGAAGCACTGAGGGTCCCCTGAGAGCCCCCAGCAGAAGCCCCACGGCACAGATTCCAGCTGCCAGTGGGCTCCTTAGCCTGTGCACTTCCCTAAATCCACCCTGCCTCATCTCCACACCCAGGAAAGCAGAGATACATGGGACGGCTGCTTTGCACCTACAGGTGGTTGGAAGTAACCTGTGAGTACATTTTTGCTGTTGTAATCACAGAATCCCAGAATTCCAGAATCTTTGAGGTTGGAAAAGACCTCCAAGAGACCATCAAATTCAACCTGTGACTGATCCCTACCTTGTCACCAGCCCAGAGCACTGAGTGCCACATCTAGGCCTTCCATGGACACCTCCAGGGATGGGGACTCCACCACCTCCCTGGGCAGCCCCTGCCAAGGCCTGACCACCCTTTATGGGAAGAAATTCCTCCTCTTGTCCAACCTGACCCTCCCCTGGCACAGCTTGAGGCTGTTTCCTCTGGTCCTCTCACTGGTTGTGTGGGAGAAAAGGCCAACCCCTCACCTACAAACTCCTTTCAGGTAGGGCTTTAGGTGCTTTATTAATGATTTATTAATTATCTAATTAGGTGCTTTTTAAATGAAGGCTTTAAGGTGCCCACTGACAGCAACAGGAACTACAGGAATCTCACCACTGATGGAACAGAAAGGAATGGATGCAGAGGAAAAGAGAAGATGCACTGAAGAGAGAAAAAGGAAGGAAGTTTAAGGAAGCAAAAGTTTTCCAGGAGCAATTCAAACTACTTCGGACCATGATGAACAAATGGGAGTACTGAGATGTGCAGCTAGGCAGCAGTGGCACCGAGCAGTGCAGCAGCAGCTTTTCCTCCAGGCCAAGGACAGCTCATTCCATGCAAGAGCTCAGCCCAGCACATCCCATTTCCACAGCCCCAGCACCTCCACCGGCAACAGCAGCACCGAGCACACACAAGCAAGCACTGGATGCTCCTTGCTCAGAGGCTTTTGGATGAACATGGATGTAAAAGCACTTTTATTTAAGGCATCAACCTTGAGTTGCATTTGCAGCAACCTCCCACACACCTCGCAGCTTTCGGACACAGCAGGGCAGCTGTGGCCAGATGTTGGTACAGCTTGTGCCACAAAACACATCAGTTCTTTTTAAGGTTGTGGGGGTCACTTAAATATCTACTGTGTTCTTCTACAAAACACCAAAACTGGGAATGTTCCAAGAGATGGCAGCTCTAGGCTCAATCTCCAATCTTTAAGTGAAAACACCATGTGGGAAGGCAGGTCCTTGCCGAAGCTGTATCCATGGTCAGTTTTCCTTCACTTATTCCCAGTGATCTTTTGTCTTCTGGCACTATATCCTGCTGAAGAGTCCATCAAAAAATGCTTCTGTTACAAGCCCTAAGAACAACACTGAAGTACCCACTCTGAATTCCCTCAACTAAAGGAACAAAGAGCTGCCCCTCAGAGGCACGGAATCCATTCCACAATCCATGTTCAAAGTCCAATCCCTCATCTCACTCTCCAGGAAGTGTGATTTACAAACAGGAAGGAAGGCTCTGTCACACCAGTGATGGCTCTACCACGCTGAAGTGGCACAATCCACCTCAAACTTCAGCAAGAGAAGCAAAGACAACCAATTCTTTGCATTTTCACAAGTGCACAATGCACTCTTCTTTCTTCAGCAAACAAACACCGTGCTCAGCAGTCAAGGGCATTTATTCCATGACTGCTCCAGGAAGCCCCATGGTTATCCATGCACAGAGCCAGAGGATCAGGCTAGCACTCCTAAATCACGCTCATACTGCCAGGAAGACCATCCCAACAGGAGCAGGTACTAAGACAGTGGCACTGAACTGCACTGAAGTGCTAAAGAACCTGCCTGAGAAAGCAGAAACAGGAGTTACCAGGGGAATGAGCAGCTCCCTGAAGCAGGTAAGCCCCATCTGCTGGCACTGAATTTCAATTTTCCTTACTTGTCTCCTTCTTTGGAAAACTCTTGGTTTATGCATCACTTCTGCAGGCATCAAACTGGGGAAGGAACAGGCTTAACTGCCAAAGCCTCACATTGAGCAGCAAGTGGAGCAATCTGCATTTACACTACAATCTTGTCGTGAAGGAGATGCTGGCAATTAACTCAGTGCACAGACACAAGACAGTCTGGTCTGACACATTTTATGTAGGTCACCAGGAACAGAACTCCACAGAGCTGGAATATTCATTCCAGGCAGGCTGCACGCAAACAGGCACAGCTTTCATCCTGGCAGGATAATTCTGCGTATCTCCAGGAACCAACACCTGCTGTAAGCACTGAGGGTTCACCATTCCAGAAATCACAGAATCACAGAATGGTTTGATTGGAAGGGACCTTAAAGCTCATCTCATTCCTTGGGCAGGGACACCTTCCACTATCCCAGGCTGCTTCAAACCCCATCCAACCTGGCCTTGGACACTTGCAGGTATCCAGGGGCAGCTACAGCTGCTCTGGGCAGCCTGTGCCAGGGCCTCAGCAACCTCACAGTCAATAATTTCTTCCTAACCATGAAATGGTTTGGGTTGGAAGGGACCTTAAAGCTCATCTCCTTCCACCCCTGCCATGGGCAAGGAACACCTTCACCAGATCAAGTTGCTCCCAGCCCCTCACTCTGTCCCTCAGAGAGACTTTAGTGCCAACCACACCAGCTGGGAAACACATAAACCCCCTTTGTTTTCAGCCCTAAGGGAAGGATCTGCTGAGATAGAGGGAGATTCATGAGGCAGAAGACAAACACGAGCGTCTGACAAGTTACCTGGCAAACTCTGTGGTAAATGAGTGGACAGGGCAGAGTGTGGGAGTGGCGCTGCATGGTGGGGGCTGGAGTGCAAACCAGCCAGAAGACCTAGAGAGAAAAACAAAGAGAGGAGAGGGAAAAAAGGAACAAATACACATCCAAGACAGAAATCAGCAGAGGAGCTGCAGCAGTTAGCTCAGAGCTCAGGTTCTAGCTATTGGCACTTCTGGGTGAGCTCTAGGGATGTGCCCAAGGTTCTCCAAATGCAACTGCTGGAGACACAAAAGCAGGGACCAGAGCATGAAGCAACGGCCAGAGAGATGGGCTGGTGTGCAATGGGCCAGCACAGCAGAGCGCTGATGTTCTGTGGGACAGCACAGGCACAAGTGACACACACGTGACCAGCAGGATACTCACTGTGCCCAAGGCCGTGGTGGAAAGTTCCTGGAGCAGGTCCCGTAACTATTGCATCCTTGGAAACTCCCGCTTTTGGGGAGGAGTCGGAACTGAAGGAGATGACATGGAGAGGGAAAGAATGAATAGGAGAGATAATACCTAACGGGGTGGAGCTCAGGGCAGCTGGCAGCTTTGGGTTGTTGGACTTGTAGGATGGAGCCAGTACACTTAAGGAGGAAGAACTCGTTAGCAGCACAGCTCCACTAGTTCCTTTCTGAAAAGCAATGGAAAAGGTCAGTCAGGATGGGAAAACCACAGCGCAGCATTTCATACTTACACATCTGCAAAACACAGAATGCTCAAGAATTCCCCCTTGGGAAAAGCACCCTCCCAGCCAGAGCCCAAGAGATGGCAACACTTGAGGCCATCTGCAGATGGACACTGGCAACCCAGCCCTTCTGAATGTGGCCATGCTGCACTTGCCTCTGTGACTCCCTCCTCTGGAACTGTGCCTCCATTAGGCAGAAGAAAAGTTTCCACACTGCCTGTGAGTTCCAGGGGGGATGCTTCCTGCTTACTTTTGGCACTGCTGACAACTCCAAGCACTGAGGTTTGGCACCCAAGGCACCCAGGGATGTTATTTAGGATCTCTCCCATGGAGACAGGCACCACTGGGGAGAATTTCTCAGCTCTCAGTATCAGACAAGGTACAGGAGCTGAGCAGTACATGATTTAAAAACACTCTTTGCATTTCCCAGCTCTTTCTATGGGCCACAAAGGAAAGCAGGGATGAGCAGCCAACAACACGTGAACACAACAACATCAGGAGCTATCAATTTTTTGCTAAAGATAAGAATTAAGCCCCTTAGACCATTAAGTAATACAGTATTATAATAACACAAGTCTGTATTGACAGCCTCAAGTTGTGCCAGGGGAGGTTTAGGTTGGATATTTGGAATATTCCTTCATGGAAAGGGGGTCAGGCCCTGGCACAGCTGCCCAGGGCAGTGGTGGAGTCACCATCCCTGGGGGAATTTAAAAGTCATGTGGATGTGGCACTTGGGGACATGAATTAGTGATGGCCTTGGCAGTGCCTGGATTTAATGATCCTAGTGGACTTTTCCAATCTTAATGATTCCATGGTTCTATGACCACAGGTTATTTATTCCGTGGGCCAATCATGACAAAATGGCAATAATACTAAAATTACTTGCAATAATTTAAAGAAAGCAAAGTTTGTAGATCTAATTAATAATAAATTCACCATTACACTTTTAATTTATGCAAGGAATTTCACCTCTTATGATAAATTACCTTACTGCACTTTCCTCTTAATCCAAATGGGGGCCCTACTGTCCCCATAACTTGCAGAGCCAGGGCAGGAACATGACACAAAAACTGCACTTTGGAAGGTACCACAATATTCTGCTTAGCTGCTACTTTAAAGTGAAAACGAAAGCTGGAATTCTGGAGTGCAAACCCAGGACAAACGCCACAATTTTCTAGCCTAAAGCAGCCAAAATCCAGACATTCAAAAATCTCAGAGACTGCTTTTGAAGTGCCCCTTTTAGGGCAGAGCTGAACAAGGCAGGAGCTCCCAGCACAGCCCCCTTACCGGCACAGAGGTAGAGGCTGCGGTGCTGCTGACCACAGCTGGCTTGAGGGACGAGGTCAGCAACTTGGCCACCCCCTGGGTGCCCCCGCTGGAATCTCCGTTGGAGCCCCCGGGAGGCGCCACCAGGGTGAGCTTCTGGGAAACGGGAGTTTTCTTCACGGAGGAGCCGGAGGCCGGGCGGCTGGAGGCCGAGCCCGGGGAAGGAGCCGCCACGCTGGGAAGCAAATTCCCAGAGGAGCTGCCCTGGTTTGCAGGAGCTCCAGAGGAGGAGCTGCTGGAAGAAGCCCCGTGCTTGGAGAGGGAGCCAGCGACGAAAGGCGATTTGTAGGATTGTCCTGAAGAGCCGGAGCCACTCGAGTGCTTCCCGGTGTAGCTGAGAGATGATGAGGATGAGCCCTGGCTCTTGTGGGAGCTGCTGGAGTTTTGGGTGCTGCCTGGGGACGCGGAGGAATGGAAGCTCTGAGCTTTGGTTGATGACTTGACCTGCTGGAGGAGGGAGCGTTGGGGCAGAGGGGCGGAGGACTTGGGATTCTGCAGTTTGACAAAGGGAGCTGGGGAGGTGAAGGTTTTCTGGAGCTGAGCACCAGGGTGGAACACCTTCACCTGAGAGCCTGGCACTGGTGCCGAGGCCGGGGGCCCGTGGCCTGGCCTGACCAGGCTGTGATGCTTCTGCTTAGCCTGGTGGGCATCAGGAAGGATTTTGCTGGGGGAGGCTTGGCAGGAATGCTCTTTGTAGTTACAGGTCTCTGTCTTCTTGTCTTGAGAAGACTGGCCCAACGCCAGGGCCTGCTCAGCCAGGAAGTTTAGAGGAGACTGGAGGGAACCAGAGGATGATGTAGGGGAAGGGTTGGGCTTTGGAAATGTCCTCTTCTCCTCTGAGGATGCCAGAGTTGGGATCTTCTCCGGTGGAGGTTTTGGAGCTGCGGGAAGAGTAAAGTCAGGGCTCCCTCCCGCCCTGCTGTTGAGCACAGCCAGTTCCTTGGACACTGCTTCCAGGGACGAGGTGGGGTTGTGAATCAAGTCCTCATCCAAGGAGTCATCCTTGAAGGTGGCAGGAGTGGCAGTGCTGCTGGCAGCTTGGGCTGTCCCGAGGGACAAGAGTTCCCTGGTTTGGGCACTGATGCCCAGGGCTCCTCCCTGGGGCTCTGAGGACATGGCCAAGGTGCTGCTCGAGTGCAGTGAAGGGACAGACACCAACAGCTTCTTGTCTGGCTTGCAGGAAGAGTCCTGGAACAACATCACAGGAGAAGGCACGGTCAGAAGAGACAGGGTTTACTGCTGGAAAGGTTCCCAATTTGGGGACCGAAGGCAGGATACACAGATTCTGTGCCCATCAGGCCCCACCTCCCTCCCAGCTGCTGTTCCAGTTGTTTTCTCAAGCCAAATACAGAGCAGAGCCACTTCACAGTAGCTGATGTACAGATACAAAACTCAAACACAGGATTCAGGATGGCACTCACTTGACTTTTGCCATATACCAACCATGAGAAGCAGAAAACAGAACTCACCTTCACTTTCACCTTAGTAGGAGCAATAACTTTCTTCTTTGCCCTGTTTGGAGGGAGACAAGAGACAAGAGCTCAGTGAATGCCCCCAGGGGAGGATCCAGCTAGGGAGCACACCTGGGCCCTGTTAGTGATGATCCACTGAAGTCTTTGCAGGGAACAGAGGCAGCATCTCAGGTTGCTAGGATTCAAAACCACATGACATTTGGTTGCTGCTCTTCGAAGCCCCAACTCCCACAGAGGGGATGGATTAGGGAGCAGAGCAGAGTCCTGGAACGGCAGCAGAGCAGTGGAACACCCACACACACATCCTGCAGGGCTGCAGGACCCCACTGCTGCCCTCCTACAGCAACACTCAGAGAGAAACTGCAACACAGACTGTTCTGCAGAAGTTACACCTTTCTTTTGGGTTCCCAGAAGAAGCCTAGGAGGCAAAAGCATCTGCCAAATTCCCAGAGAATAGATTGCTTGGAATGGTCAGATGCAATCTGTGGTACAAGACATCCCTGAGCTGCTGGGATTCTGTGGCTGAGGAAAGGATGACTCTACACCTATTTCAAAGTGTTTCTCACACTTCCCCTCACTCATCCAGTGCCAAGAACAGGATTGTCTGCCAAACTGACATCAGCCTAAATCCGTGTCATCATCTATTATCAACCACCAGCAAGATCCGTGAGACCCTTTGGATTAAAGCCCCTGCCCAGCTGGATTCTGATGGCTCTTGGTTTGTCACCCGCCAGCCTGTGGCACCCACCTTCACTAGTCTGAGGTCACTGTGTCCCTCTTGAACCAGGCAGCAAGAAAGAGGGAATCCAGAATCCAGTAAGGACCGACTGAACAGGCTGCAATAATCACACTCTCCCAGGCCCAGCACAGGGTCCAGGTTGTTGAACCAGGGGCAACGTGGCTTCAAAGTTCTTATTTTTGAGCTTTCTGAAGGCTAAAGCACCTCAGGAAAGTGTTGGGAGATGTCACACAAACAACTGCTCTCCCTAGACCTCCCCAAAGGAAGCAGCGCCAATCTGTGTGGGGGGAGCCAAGCAAGCTCAGGTGCTCCTGCACGATCCCCCCAGGCCCCAGGGAATGGAGATCACCAGTTTTCACTCCAGAGGAATGCTGTGATACTCACAGGACTGATGTGAGGTGTCCGTGTACACGCCTGCTCTCCTTAAACAGTGTCCTAAGAAGGGAAGAGAGCAATGAGAAGTGATATCCAGCAAGACCCAGTAGAGCAGCTGGGATCACTGGAGACAGAGCTGGGACAGTAGGGGACTTAGTGCAACTGAAACCACAGAGAGCAAACAAATATTCAGCCCTTTTCCAGGAAGATCCTCCTGAGTTGCCTCACACAATTCTCTCTCTGGGCAGCAATGTTTGTAGGCACTGGAAAGGCCAATTAAGCCTGTGGTTGGACGATACCTAAGGAAAAAGCTCTGCCAGCTTAAAAAGCCACCTGGAGAGGCAGGACCATCACTCAGGGCATTACAGCTGCCACAGATCATCCACGAGCTCTTCAGCTTCCAGGGAGAAAGGTTCCCTTCCCATGCCTCTCACACAGCAATGAAGGAGAGAATGGTCTGTGTTGTCTTTGTGTCCCCAGCCAAGAGCTGAGGTGACTTTGTACATCACAACCCTTTCTGGAAGGACTAAGCACAGCTTCATCCAAAGCCCTGCACTACTGAGGGTAAACCAGAACCTTCCAGAAACACTCTGACCCACACCAGCTGCCACACAGCTGCCTTCTCACACATCAGGGGAGGAGTTACACACATTCCTTCAGTACTGGCACATGCAATGCGATTTCTGGCTGGTATTAACAGACTTTTGTCTTCCTTTCTCTTTTAAAAAGCAAGCTTATGTTAACCTAATATTCTGTTAATCATCTCGTAGGGTTAATGGAGGAAACAGACTCATGGCAGGGCCTCTCTGAACTCATACACAAAATTGCTACTCTGTCCACCTTCAAGCTCCTCTTACAGATGAACTTCTGAGATAATGATGACAGTGAATCAAGCTGACTTATCCATAAAATTGTTACAACTTTTCTAGAGCCACCAATCCTTCCCTGTGGCTGTCACTCTACCCTCTGTCTTTAAACCACCAAGTCAGAGAATATCTCAAGTTGGATAGGATCCAGAAAGATCAAGCCCAACTCCAGGTCCCAGCAGGACACACCAGGAAAGCAACCAGGAAACCCACTTTGAGTGAGTAATTCTGTATTTAATTCCACTGGAAGTGCCTCCTACACTGGGTCTTGGGGGAACATCTGAATGCCCAAAAACAGTTTCAGCATCAAACTCAGAGTTGAAGATTTTAATTTCCTTTTATTCAAAGAAAAGTTTTTAAAACTTGGCAAGTTAAGACCCTCAAGCTGGGTAGATCTTCATTAACTAAGTAGGAATCTTCGCTCACCTCCTAATGCCACCTTTCAGCTCCTGCAGCACCACGCTACAGCCGTGCTCAGCACTGAGCTTCCTGTGCACATGCAACTGCACAAACAGCCCTGGACTTTTCCAAGTGCACCTGTGATGTGCTACTCACACTTATTGCTCTTAGGAACTGGTACCTACCTCTTCCTTTATCCCCCCACACCCAAAAAGCAAATTCAGCAGAGAGAAGACAGCACGGCCCAGCTTGTGAAATGCAGAGAGATAGATCATGGAACAGCTTGGGTTGGAAGGAACCTTAAAGATTCCAGAAGTAAGACTGTAGAGTTGTCCTTTCTTTAAAAGTACTGAGCAAAACAAAGCATGCCAGGAGGTGATGACAGTCCCAACAAAGGTCTCTGCCATTTGTGTGGCTCTCAGCCACTGCCAGCTCAAGGGCAGGGATGACGGAGGGTAGGAAAGAGCAGGAAACAGCAGTGAGGGTACAGAAACCACACGAAACTCCTACTGACTTGAATAAGCCCCTAAAACTTTTCTGCTTTGCCTTCTTCTAAGAATACTCTAGAGAAGACTTCCCAAAATGTCTGAAAAATTTATCCTTTGTGATTACAAACTGATCCTTTGTAATACACAGCCAAGAAAGCAGACTGGCCCATGGGCCTGACCTTAGTGCCACTCCTACCTGCCAGGGGCATCTGTCTGAGATCAACACGGGGCCAAGACCACTCAGCACTGCCATTTACAGTCCTGACTGCACTCAGGACATTTGTGAGGTGGAAAAGGACAGAGGGACGTGAGAGAATATGCTGGAGGGCAGGGCTGCCACTCACAGGGCCCTTCCAGCCTGGAGAAAGGGACCAACACAAACCTTGTGAAGCTCAGGGAAGTCCAGCACCAAGGCCTGCAGCTGGGATGGAATAACCCCAGGCAGCAGCCTTGCAGGAAAGGCCCAGGTGGGCAAGCTGAAGGGGAGCCACTGCTGCAAAGGTGTCCTGCTGAGAGCAAACTATCCTCTCTTCAGCACCTGGAAGGGCACACCTGAACACAGATCCAGTTTCAGGGTCCCCACAATACAAGAGAGATGCTGACAAGCTGGAGACATCCCGAGGAACAGAGACACATGCCAGTCAAGGAGAGGTGGAGGGAGCTGGGTTTGCTTAGCCTGGAAAAGGAGAAGCCCCAGGAGGAATCTAATGGCAGTTTTCCACTACCTAAAGAGTGGTGGGGACAGGGAGACACGAAGAAGATGGAGCCAGACCTTTCTCAAAAGCAAAAAGCAAAAGGAGGGAATATTCAGTTCAGTGCAGCAAGGGGAATTCTGACTGGAAATAAGGAGAAAAGATTTCATGAAGAGTGATCAAGTACCAGAACAGGAGCCCAGAAATGCTGTGGTAATCTCCATCCTTGGGAATTTCCAAAACTCAACATGCCAAGGCCCTGAGCACTCTGATCTAAATCTGAAGCCAGCCACTCCCTGAGCAAGGGCAGCACTAATGACCTTCCCAGGTCCCCTGGGACAAGGAATCCCTTGATTCTTGCTCACCTGGCCTGCATCCAGCCTTTTGGCCAAAGGGGCTTCACCTCTCCTTCTAGGAAGGTCTTCATATAATCCTCTAGAGACTGAGCCTTATTCTTGTCAAGGTCATAACCATCCAACTTAATCTTCACCAAGTGGCAAAGCAGCTCCCTGAGGAACAGGAAGATTTCAGATACAGTTACGCAGATTGACCTTTCCCACTTGGAGATCATTCTTTTTATCCAGGCTGGATAAATACACCAAGACACACCTGGCTCTTGCTAATACAACCCTGCACTGCCTCCCCAAGAAAGGGAAAGGGAAAGGCATATTCCTCGCTCTTTCCATGCACACACACGGATGCACTGGGGAGAAAAGCCTTGTTACCCCTTCCCAATGTAATCTCCTGAAACAGCTGAGGTAACAAACCAGTGCCAGAGCCACAGGCACCAGTAACAACCACAGAACTGAACC
This sequence comes from Origma solitaria, assembly GCA_013397895.1. Taxonomy (NCBI): domain Eukaryota; kingdom Metazoa; phylum Chordata; class Aves; order Passeriformes; family Acanthizidae; genus Origma; species Origma solitaria. The sequence continues at coordinate 333,118 of VZRL01003131.1, read as the reverse complement.
TCTCAGCGAGGAGAAGGCAGGAAGCAAAGCTGGCTGTGTCCTAAATTAATCAGCAGCACCTCAGCTTGTTCCAGAATAAGATGAAGACAACAGGACTGATTTTCCTTTTAGCCTTTGTCACTCTCCCCTGTTTTCAGCACTCCCTTCTCTCTCAGACCCCTGAATGCCAGGGGCAGCAAAACCCAACAGCTTCAACTGCTTCCACAACCAGAACCTGGGCATGTTAAGAGTCTAGGCTGTAGGATGTCAGCAATTCAGCTGAATTCCTTCTGTTCGCAAAGATCTGACTCTCTCTTTTGGACTCTGCACAGAGGCTTCTTAGCATTTCTCTCAGACTTGTCCTGTGCCTGAAATCAGCTTCAGGGTGAGATGTAATAAATGCAGTAGTGGCTTCCATAAACAGCACCGTGTGCCATGAACCTCTGAGCTGACTGTTCCTACAGGTGATCAGCACTGCTCTGGAAACAAGATACAGACATCAAAATGCTTCACTGCCAACTGCAAAGAGCAAGACAAGTCACGGGTTTGCTTAATATCTGACTTATTCAAACCTGATTTCATCATTCCACTGGAACTTCTTCCGTGGACCCGCAACGCGCTTCCCTCCCTTTTCTTCATCCTCCTCATCATCAGAACCAACTCGCTGCTCTTTGTCCTTTTCCTCTTCCAGCATCCTAAAATGGAGACAGAAAATGTGGAAGTGATTGTCCCGCAGGTTTGAGGGGAGGATTCAGTATCTCTGAACAGCATTGGTCAGAGGTCTCAGTATCAGTGATCTCTGGCTCAGGGTGCAAGCTGAGCTATGGGCTCAAGGTTAAGAAATCTCCCAATATTTTGTAATAGAGATCATGGGACTAATCCAGCCTGACTGCTCCCAGGCTGCCATGTTCCTAAAGACAGGCCTACACATGTGCAACCCTTCAGCCAAGCTCTAGTCCCATCAGGGCTGCTGTAGCTGGCATTGCCACAGACAGCACAAAGAACACACACAGCTTCATGAGGCCAATCAATGCCCATCAGCAGATTTAGCCGAATGAACAAAAAGAGGTGGTGAACTTCAGGAGAGCAGCCTCCAGGCCACCAGGAGCCTGCTGGGAAGAGCGACAGGTGAACAAGCAAACAAAGAGCTTACTTGGCAAACTTGGCCTGAGTATGGGCTTGGCATTCCTCCTGGTACTTGGCCACCTGCTCTGGCATGGCCCTTCCAATGGCTTCCTTCAGCTTCTGCAGAGGCTCCTTCAGTCGGCCCCCCTGGAGCAAGCACAGAACACCCTGAAGCTCCACAGGGCTGGGACACCAAAACTCAGCCAGCTCCAAACCCACATCCCCAGCCGCGGTGCCGGAGCAGCACCCCATGGAGGACACCGCCTGTCTGGGGACAACAGCCACGCTGTGGATATCGGGGTAGCACACACGCGGGGCTGGGCTGGAAAATCCTCTCACCTGCTCGTAGAGGTAAAGCCTGCGGGCTCGCTTGAGCAGGGTGTCCTTACTGCAGGGGAAGAAGGCGGCCAGGTGAGCATAGACCCCCGAGCGCACCTGGCTGCTCAGCTCTCGTGTCTGCAGCTCGATGCTGGGGGACAAACACAGCGTTAGCAGGGATTCTCTGAGCAAGCAGTGCAGCTCTGGGGGAGCTGCAGGCAGAGAGAGAGGGACAATGGACAAGGCAAACTGCATGAAAATTCCTAAGATTCTAGAATCAACAGACTTGTCCCAAGCTATGGTTTGAATCTGGTCTGGGAGTAGCTGGAGAAGGAACAAGTCAGGATTCTCATCTATTCTGCAGCTCTCCCTGGCAGCTGAATGCAGGAGGGTCAGGCAATGAGATGAGAAGTACACACAGGTTATGTCAGATGCTATGGCAGTGGAATTCAGGACAATACAAAATAAAACCTTATCCCCTGGGTTTCAACTTACTTCCCAGTGAGTAGATGAAAGAGGTCACTGTGTGCCAAACCCACCTGCCCAGCTGTACAGAATTTAGGAGCTTGGCTTTTTAAGCCATCTCTCAGTGTCACTAAGTGTAAAAAACCCCAAGTGATTCGTCATCACTATCATCAAAGTCACAAGAATGGTTTGGGTTAGAAGGGACCTTAAAGCTCATCCCATTCCACCCCTTGCCAGGGCAGGGACACCTTCCACTAGCCCAGGTTGCTCCAAGCCACATCCAACCTGGCCTTGGACACTTGCAGGGATCCAGGGGCAGCCACAGCTGCTCTGGGCACCTGTGCCAGGGCCTCCTCACTCTCATAGCCAAGAATTTCTTCCCAATATCCCATCTGTCCCTGCCCTCTGGCAGTGGGAAGCCATTCCCCCCTGTCCTGTCTCTCCATCCCTTGTCCCAAGTCCCTCTCCAGCTCTCCTGGAGCCCTTTAGGCACTGGAAGGGGTTCTGAGGTCCCTCTGCAGCCTTCAGGGCATCTCCATGGCTTTCTCTGGACTCTCTCCAGCAGCTCCACGTCCTTCTGCTGCTGTTCCCCAGGGCTGGAAGCAGCTCTGCAGTGCGGTCCCACCTGAGGGGCAGAATCCCCTTCTCCCCTGCTGCCCACGCTGGGGCTCAGCCCAGCACAGAGGTTCTGAGTGCACAGGGGGAGCATGTCCAGCCTCTCCCCCACCAACACCCCAAATCCTTTTCCCAGGTGTGATCTCAGTGAGTTCTTCTCCCAGCCTATATTCAGGTCTGGGGCTGCTCCAACCCAAATTGTACAGCAAAGTTGTACAAATCTGTCTAAATTTCCTGTGAATGAAGCTGAAGTGATCAGTTTGACACAGACAAGGACTGTTTGTGCAGCCAGCACTGGAATGCTGCAAGGTGGTAATCAGCTCTGGAAATGAGAGGGAAACAGAGTCCCAAACCTCCCCTCGGCACTTCCCTGCAAGTGCTTGGATAAATCTTAAGGAAATTAAAGCCTGGGTGTCAGTATTATTGCACTGATCACAAAGCCCTGTGCATTCATCAGTCCTCTCCAGGCACTTGCAGAAGAATGAAGCCATTATCTGCAGCTGCCTGAGCAACACTGGCACTCTGTAATTTGGGGCCTCAAAAACATAGAGCAGGAATGGAATTCCTCCAGTTTTCCCAGAGAACCTGTTGAACAGAGCAGCCTTATCCCAGTTATAAACTACTCTATATAGCATGTAAGTTAAATAGCAAAGAGCATGCCTGACATCTCTCCCAAGGAGAGATTTACTGGCCTCGCATCAAGCTACACTCACAGGCCAAGTGACCCAATTTAGGCACATATATATCAAGCAGCATCTTGAGAACAGGAGGCCTGGATATATCCCCTCCAACATTCTCCTACCTCATCATATTTCAACTGAAAGCAATTTCTAGGAGACTTTCTTATTATGCTGGGCATGTTTTGCCTGGAAGACCTGTACAAGGACACCCCCACAATTCCTGCTGAACCTGCTCCTGAATGTACCAAAAATGCTTTGCCTAATGCTCTCCTTTCCCACACCTCTCTGCTGGCAGCACTTACTCCAGTATGATGTTGTTGATGTCCTGAGTGAAGAACCTCTGCTTGCCTTCTCCTTCGGCAGCTCTGGCAGCCTGGAAGTCAGGGAATAACACAAATCATCAGCAGTTCACAGCTGGCACAAGCAACCAAGTGTCTTCTAAACCACCACAGAATTACTGCAAAACAAGGCAGAGTTTTATTACATAAACTCTGCATTACCCAAAAGCTGCCACGGCAGAAATGAGATTGTGCCCTGTCCTCTCTCACCTCCCCAGTTCAACCAGGACACCATGTCCTGCACACCTTGTGATCTTCCCAGTCTGCATTCTCCTCTCCAGATGCACTGGAGTTACCACTCTGGAGTGAAGATTCCTCTGTTTAATGGGACAAAGGAGATGGTTTGGTGGCCACTGGCTTCTTTGGCAAACTTGCCATGGGGAGAACAACAGCTTCGGGGCATGGTTTTAATTTCCCAGTAGATCAAGGAATATGAGCACAGAGCTTGTCCTTGGATCTGGAAAGCTCATCCTAATGACATCTAAAGCAGGCTGAGGAGACTTATCACCAGGTTTTCTAGATCAATCTGGAAACTAAGCCAAGAATCCAAGAGAAAAGAGTCACAGCCACAGGGCATGTGTTATTCCCAGTCAACACCATGGAAACAAAAAGAAGTCCTGCTCGGGAAGCTTCCTGAGCTATGACTGCAGCTCACACAGCGCTGCCCAAAAACATCACACCCATGAAAAATATGTCCAGCAGGAAAGTAATTCCAAGAGATGAATGAGATAGTAGCAAATTGCCAAGAGCTTTCAGTCTTTTCTGAGTGGGGATATAAACAAAACTGGGATTTGGCACAAGGCACTACAGCAGTCAGTGATTCCTTGCACAGGAAAGGAGACTAGAAGATTTTGAAATCCCATGATTTACCACTCCAAAGTTGAATCAGGCAAGCAATTAATTTATGCCCAGAAGGTGTACATTCCTCCCTGCCAGCAGCAGGTCACAGACAGCTGGTGATATCAAAGGAGAAGGCTCAATGCTAAGGAGAATCCTCAACAGGAAAATTATTTTAGGAAGGAGAGGGTTAAGGTCAAAGCAGTTCAAGTAGAAGAGGAAATGCCTGGAAGCTCCATTTAACTCAGGAGATGCTCCCACTTCTGGGATGGAAGAGACTTGGCTCTCAGGCAGAGGTGCAGCACCTCTTCGTTCCCACCTGAGTCCATGTCCCAAAATCCTAACTGACCCAGAGGTTTCAGTTTGTTCAAGCTGGCACTTCTCCTCCTGGGTTTCTTTTCTTAACATCCACAATCCAGCAACAAGAGACACAGCAGCAGGAAAATCTAAGCAGGAAAATCAATGGGGACTCTGCTATTACACCATAACAATTAACCTGATATCGTGGAACCTCCAAAACATTCTCCTTTAACTCAAACAGAGTCAGAAACAGCTGTTTTGGTGCTTTCTGAAACACAAACATCTACAAAGAGCCCATCATTTTTATCAGCTGTGGCAATACTTTCTTCAAGTCCTCCTCCCCTCCCATCTGCACACCCCCACTGCACAACTCAGCAGAACAGCTCTCTAGGAGCAGCTTATCTTTAGTAACAGGAGTTACTCAGCAGCTCTCAGTGAAGTAAGAGGTGCTCTAAACTGAAGTGCCCCAGGAGGCAGAACCACCACAGAGCTCCAAGGGCATGTTTATAACTTAAAATCAATGTTTAAAACCACACCAGCAACAGGAACAAAACCTCCCAGCACTTGTTGACAGGCTGATGGTGACAGCACTCACACCACAAGGCTGAAAGCAGACTTCGGCGTGCCAGGAGGGGATCCCTGAGCAGCACCCAATGTTTTCCTTCTCCAAAACAGACTGAAACTTCCCAAAGCACATCACATTTTGGAGAAGATGAGTGAGTCCCACAGGAGTCCAGCTGCAGGAGGAGCTACTGGTGAAAACACACAGAACTATCCTTCCAGAAATTTATATATTCCACTCCCTAAATGGCACCTAACACCGAGATGTTAAAGATGGGTAAAGGACTCAAATTGCCAAATTGGTGCAGCTCCAGTGTGGTACCCAAGCTTCAGTGTAGGACCTTCCTGTGTATGCCATGGAAATGGTTCTAGCAAATCCTCAAGCCCCATCTACAGGGCTGTCCAGGCCTTCTCACACTGTAGGACAGGCAATACTTTCCAGCTGCACCCTCTTATTTTACACACAGAACACTGTGCACCCCTTCACTGTCCTGACCAGCACAGCACATTAAAAATGCTACAGTGGAATTTGTCCTAGTCATGGTTTAACCCCAGCCTGCAACTGGGCCCCACACAGCTGCTTGCTCCCTCATCCAGGTGGGATGGGGCAGGAAATCACATGGGTAAAAGTGAGAAAATTCATGGGCTGAGATAAAGACAGTCTAATATGGAAAGCAAAAGCCATACAAGCAAAGCAAAACCAGGAATTCCCCACTTCCCCTGGGGAGGCAGGTGTTTAGCCATCCCCAGGACAGCAGGGCTCCATCACATAGAACAAATCCTTGGGAAAACAAATTCCATCACTCCAAACATTCGCCTCTTCCTTCTTCTTCCCCCAGCTTTATAAACAGAGCATCACCCGCCATGGTCTGGGATATTCCTGTTGGGATCAGCTGTCCTGGCTGTGTCCCCTCCCAGCCCCTCGTGCCTCCCCAGCTCGCTCGCTGGCAGTGTGGGGTGAGGAGCAGCAAAGGCCTTGGCACTGGGTGAGCATTCCCTGCTCAGCTATAACAAAAACATCCCTGGGTTATCAGCTCTGTTTGCAGCACAATTCCAAAACAGCTCCCCACCAGCCACTATGCAGAAAATTAACTCCATCCCAGGCCAAACCAGTCCTCCAGCCTCAGTAATTCACATTTCAGTTCATTCATGTCAAATTGACTTTGGAAATTACTTCTTGCACCAGGTCCATACTTTGCCAAGAGAGGTAAAGAAGAAATCCTGACCAGGTCACACCTGATCAGGTGTGATCCTGACTGTTACATTCAGTAGGTAACAAGGCCCAGGACACAGACATCACTTGACACCTGGGCCTTCAAGAAAGTGACTTAGAGGAAACTGGGTGACACAAAGACGTAATCCCAGTGGCACTGAGAAATTCCCCCACTGGACTGTGCTCTGTCCCTGGGTGCTGCCACACCAACCCAGCCATGCTGTCCCCCCTGCAGTAACCAGCAGCCCCACTGTCCCCAGGAGCTGCTGTACCTGAGCCAGCTCTTTGATCCGTTTCTCCAGAGGGGCTGGCAGCCCTTCCGGAAGGGACGGTGGCTGCTTGAACTCCTGCTCCAAGCCTGTGCCACCAGGATCGCTGCCATCCTCCACCTCAGGGAAGGGACTGCCCTCTGGGGACTCGCTGAGGAGCCTCTCCAGATCCAGGTCACTCAAGGAGTCCATGGCTGTGGCTGCCTGGAGCAGGTCACTGTCGCTGGCGTGGCCAAAGAGTGAGAGCAGAGGGTCGGCCATGGCCTCTGCCTCTCTCGGGGCCGCAGGGTCTGCTGGGGAAGGAGTCACCGCTTTCTGCTCTTCATCTTTTTTCTTCTGAGCATCCTTCTCCTTCTGAAACTTCTTCAGCATCTCCTTGACACTGAGAGCTCCAGAGTATTTCTTCTTCTTCTTCTCCTTACTTGCATTTAATGCTGTGAAGCTGCAAACAAAGTGTGGAGGAGGAAAGGGAGCTGAATACAAGATCAAGGAGCTGAGAGGGTCCCTTCACCCCAGTTCACTTCAGCCATAGGCACAATTCCCTGGAAAGTCTTAGCCCCTTAAGCAATTACACCAGAAAAAGTATTTTACAGCTTCTGAAGGTCTTAAGGTTCTGCCTGTTCAGCTCAGAAAAGGCTGTCCTGCCTCACTGCAGAGAGAGGTGCTGGGGCTTAAACCACCTCCACAGATCTCTGCTTTCATTTAACTACATGATATTATTATTATTATTCCAGCAAGGAAGGCTGGGAAATGCACAATTAGTACGGAGGAACTGAGGCAGGACAGAGTTAGTGTGAAGCTTTCTGCCTGTTAAAACCAGGAGAGCAAATTCCTTTCCTTGCTTACTTTGAAGGAATCACACACTGACAGCACCAAGTCAGACACATGGTTTGGTGTTGCCCAAAAGAAGATTCATGTAGGAAAAAATAAATCACAAAGAACAGTTAAAGGAAGAAGGGGAAAAAATAGGAGGAAAATACAGGAAATTAGTGAAAAGCAACAGATATAGATTTTGGAACAGACAGGCCAGGCAGACCAAAGCAAAGGCAGAGCTACAGGACAAGATGACTCAGAACAAAAAGAAAAACCACTCAATTTTACAGCCCAAAAGCCATAAAAAAAGCTGAGCACTCATCCAAGAAATACTGCGGGCAGGAGTACAAAGGCTTGCCCAGAGAGAGCAGTAACACAGCCTGCCTTGCAAGCTCTCCCTCCCCGCCAGCCCAACACTCGTACAGCCCCGAGTGCAAGCCCTTCCCACCTGCTCTTCCTCCCACACTTTTGTTCCAATAGTTATCTTTCTCTCCACTGTCCATGTCTGTTTCCATGTCTGTTCAGTGTCTAAACAGAGCTCCAAAACCACCAACACTGCAGCCAGCAGTGCCCCTCTTTGCTTGGACACTGCTGCTGGGGAGCTGTGCTCCTTCCCTGATCATCACCTGCCTTTCTTTCTCACTTTGGAAGCAGCAGGGATTTTCCTGCTGGTGTTTGCAATGTGCACTCGAGCCACCCCACACTGCAACAGGTCCTACTGCAGCCACCTGGAACCCTGAAACAAGGTGTTGAGCAGCAAGAATTCCTCCCTCCCCTCCTTACCCAGCTTTTGGAAACTTGGACTTCTTTGATTTCTTTTCCTTGTCGTAAGAATCATCTTTCTTCTTTTTCTTTACTTTTTCACCTCCATCTTTCAACTTCCGCTTCTGCAAAGGGTTAAAAACAAGTCACAATCAAAGAGTTTCCCACAGCATTACCAGCACTCCCAGAGCCACTCTGGGACGTCTCCCAAGAACGTGAAAACACAGAACTCATTAAACCAACCCCCTACATCCTTCACCACGGTTCTGGCACATGTTGCCTTCAGCATCTGACAGCACCCCCAGCTTCTGTACTACTCTCTGCACCCCCACAATGCTGTGACTTCCAGGGTGACATGGAGCTGCTGTCACCTCTGCTCTAGGAACCAGGTAACCCCACCAGAGTCTCATCCATGTCAGACATGCTTCGTTTGAATAAGAAATTTTAGGACACAGTGGGATTTCAAGTGCTCATCCCTATTCTGTCCACACCAAGTCACGAATCCCTCCCACTCCAAATGCCAACACACTTCCATGTAGCAAGCTCTGAGCTGTAACAGAGGGAATAATTGAGAAAGCTGCCTTGCTGACCTTGGGACACTTCTTCTTCTTTTCTTTGACATAGTCGTCCTCAGACTCAGAGGCCTGCCGGAACTGCAGCGTTCCTGAGTTGATGTAAAACCCTCCATACTTGGTAGTGAGAGAAGCAGGAACCAGCTCATCGTACTGGAAATAACAGAGAACGGTTTATTGGCACTGGGAGCTTGGTTACTTCATTCCACAGCTCAGCTGCTTGGAAAATGCAGTGGGATTCATAGAATCACAGGATATGCTGAGTTGGAAGGGATCCATCAGGATCATTGAGCCCAGCTCCAGGCCCTGCACAGACACCCCAACTATCCCACCCTGGGCCCGGGAGCTTTGTCCAAATGCTTCTTGAGCTCACACAGACTTGGTATTGTGACTGCTTCCCTGGGAAACCTGTTCCAGTGCCTGACCATCCTCTGGGTGAAAAACCTTTCCCTGATATCCAACCTAAACCGTCCCAACTCAGCTCCAGCCATCCCCTCAAGTCCTGTCACTGGTCACGAGAGGGAGGAGATTGTGCTCCCTCAAGAACAGACTGGAATGCCAACCACATCTCCTGCCATGCAGCTGCCCCAGCATCTCTCATTCCCTGGCCCTGGCATCCTCCTTGCTCACTCCCAGTCCAGGTTCAGCCCCTCAGGCAGCCACCTTTAGCCACCCTCACACCCATGCCAGCACTCACAGCTTCCGAGTTATCGATGAAGGAGTCAGACTCGTCGTAGCCATACCCCATATCAATCAAATCCTGAATTCTGTCCTTCCTGCGCCTCTTCCCACCCTAAACAAGAAAACATGGACACTGTGATCATTTTTCTTTTCCAGTACCACAGGGATACCCTGATACAGGACAGCAACACAGGCTCCAGGACAGAAAAGCTGCAGCAGAACCAAACCAAGGCTGGCTCCCATCACACTGTACTCCCAGGGTGTGGTAAATCCATTTTCAAAGAACCAAAACAGTGCAGTCAAATTAAACAAACTGCCACCCAGGCTCCACATTGAACTGGGTCTGCACCCCTTCAACATTCCTGCCAGGGCCCTCTTCCATAGGGATTGCTCCTCCCTAAGTGCTGCCGTGGGTACAGACTCAGTAGTACAGACATCAAACACACACAGAGTGTGTCAGGGTGACCCACGGGCTGAATCTGTATCAGAAAACAACACACAGCTGCTGCCCCAAAGTGCCAGAGGTAAAACACAGCAAGGTTTTATTGCCAACTACAGAAATAAAGTAAAAGGAAGAACAGAAAGGAGCAGGTAAGACAGATCCATGCAGCAGTGTCCTGAGGGCAGTGAACCCATCACTGCCCCATGCTCAGAGCCTTGGCAGACTCCATCCTGCCACAGCAACAAGGCCTAGAAATTCATTTTTCCTTTAGGAAATTCACTTTTATCAATCACAGTAAGTGATTGCTGCTCACTTTAGTTCACATCATTCGCTTTAATCAGACTCATCTGATTTAAGAATGAATCTGAACTACTTTTGCAGCCCTGAGACAGAAAAAGAACATAAAAGCCAGCACGTGCCAGCCAGGATAAAGGACTAGGGGAGAACAGGAACCTGAGAGCCAGTGAGCATTAAAAGCAGTGCCTGAGAGCTGAACAGCACTGCTCAGTCCAAGAAATAACATCATTTAAAGAAAAAACACCTACGTATTTTTCTTCAAACTTCCTAGCAAGAGCCTCCACTTTATGCCTTTCCTTTTCCTCATCATTGAAGGGATCAGGCAGGTCTTTCTTCTGTAGAAATTAAAAAGATAAAACCATGAGTCAATCCAGTCACACTGCCACCAAAACCCCATGAATTAAACCCCTCCTGACTGGAGCAGCCGGGCAGAAGTTCAGATAAATCAACCTTTAGGACAGTGCTGATCAATATCTTCGTCAATGACATGGACAGTGAGATCTGGGCACTCTCAGCATGTGTGTACCAACCACACCCAGCTGTGTGGTGTGGCTGACACACCTGAGGGATGGGAGGCCATCCAGAGGGACCTGGACAGGCTGGAGAAGTGGGAACCTTCACAAGGTTCAACAAGGCCAGGAGCTGGTGCTGCACCTGGGCCAGGGCAACCCACGGGATCAATCCACACTGAGGGATAAAGGGATGGAGAGCAGCCCTGGGAGAAGGGTTTGGGGTGTTGGTGGGTGAGAGCTGGACATGTCCCAGCCATGAGCTCCCAGAATTCCCCGTGCTGAGCTGAGTCCCCAGCATGGGCAGCCTAAAGGGGCTCCAAGAGAGCTGGAGAGGGACTTGAGACAAGAGCCTGGAGGGAGAGGACAAGGGGAACGGCTTCCCACTGCCAGAGGGCAGGGCTAGATGGGATATTGGGAAGGAATTGTTCCCTGTGAGGGTGGGGAGGCCCCTGGATGCCTGCAAGTGTCCAAGGCCAGGCTGGATGGGGCTTGGAGCAACCTGGGCTAGTGGAAGGTGTCCCTGACCAAGGAAGGACAGGGATGAGCTTTAAGGCCCCTTCTAACCCAAACCACGCTGGGATTCTGAGAGTGTTTCTGTGGTTTGGGTGCTCTCTGAGGTAGTTTTGTAGCTGCCTCTGCTTCTTCCAACTCTCAAAAAAAAAAAAAACCAAAATTAAGCAGCATAAAACATCAACTGACTGCTAATAGTTCTGAATGGAAACAGTAAAAGGAATAGAACCCAGTAAGTTTATTTTCATAGATAAACATTCCTAACTCAAAGTTTAGACGCTACACGAGTTTTCATTCATCTCTCTTTTGGTGCTCTTTGGAAAACAGCTCCTTATCACTGCCCAGGTACCAGAACTCACTTTAGAGTCAGTCATTCCAAACTAAATGAGCATCACATCCCACATCTGCCACCAGCACAACACCTTCCCAACACAAAATTCCAGCCAAGGCAAAGGAGTGACACAGTGTGGCCTGACCATAAGAACCCCAGCCCTGGGGTCAGTTCTCCTGCCTGAAGGATATTCCACCACCCTTGTCCCATCCAGCAGCACCCCACAGCAAACACAGACACAATGCTCAAAACAGCGATGTTGAAATCGTTGAGACTTCAGCCGCAACACAGGTTCCTACAGGCGCCAGGGACACTCACCTTGTCACCTGAAGAACCCCCTTTCACTTTCCCTCGACAGCTCTTGAGGAGATCTGGGTAGAAGAACTCGGGGCAGCGTTTGTGATCTGGCTCAAAGAGGGTCAGGGTGATCCGAACAGCCGTCGCTGCCGGCTCGGGCTCTGGGGGCTGCTCTCCATCGTCCTTCCGTGACCTTTTCAGGAAGCTGCTGCTCAGGGGCCCGTGGAGAGTGGTGAACGAAACCCTGTGGGGCTCTGTCATGGCTATGGCCAAGTCTTACCAGGCCTCACGGCATCGTTCCCATTGCATTAGGAAAGGTCTGTCGGGCTGCACTGATGGATTTCACCAAGGATAATGGAGGATGTTGGCAGTAGAACAAGTGCTTTGCTTTTGGAGTTTTCTTGGGAAATGACAAAGGGCCGTGCTGTGAGCGCTTGCTGCAATCATTAGAGAGAAAGAAAGAAAGAAGTCAATCCTTGTACCAGAATTCCCTCCAACACTGGCAGCTCCCCCGTAATCCCTCCTGTCCATCGCAGAACTGTCACCTCACACCACACTGCTCCATTTGTAAGGGCTGAAGGCAATCCAGCTGCCGGGGAAACAAAACGACGCCGCCAGACTTGGTGTGACNCGGGCCCGCTCCGGCCCCGCGTCACGTGGGCGGTGCTGCCCTCGCGCCGGGCCGCGCGCACAGCGGCCAATCACCGACCGCCTCAGCGGTCACGCCTCGCACAGTGACCAATCAGCGGCCGCTGCCGCGGCCACACCTCGCGGGAGCGGCCCCCGGGTGGCCGCCCTGGGCCCCGGGAGCNCCCTGGATGCCTGCAAGTGTCCAAGGCCAGGCTGGATGGGGCTTGGAGCAACCTGGGCTAGTGGAAGGTGTCCCTGACCAAGGAAGGACAGGGATGAGCTTTAAGGCCCCTTCTAACCCAAACCACGCTGGGATTCTGAGAGTGTTTCTGTGGTTTGGGTGCTCTCTGAGGTAGTTTTGTAGCTGCCTCTGCTTCTTCCAACTCTCAAAAAAAAAAACAAACCAAAATTAAGCAGCATAAAACATCAACTGACTGCTAATAGTTCTGAATGGAAACAGTAAAAGGAATAGAACCCAGTAAGTTTATTTTCATAGATAAACATTCCTAACTCAAAGTTTAGACGCTACACGAGTTTTCATTCATCTCTCTTTTGGTGCTCTTTGGAAAACAGCTCCTTATCACTGCCCAGGTACCAGAACTCACTTTAGAGTCAGTCATTCCAAACTAAATGAGCATCACATCCCACATCTGCCACCAGCACAACACCTTCCCAACACAAAATTCCAGCCAAGGCAAAGGAGTGACACAGTGTGGCCTGACCATAAGAACCCCAGCCCTGGGGTCAGTTCTCCTGCCTGAAGGATATTCCACCACCCTTGTCCCATCCAGCAGCACCCCACAGCAAACACAGACACAATGCTCAAAACAGCGATGTTGAAATCGTTGAGACTTCAGCCGCAACACAGGTTCCTACAGGCGCCAGGGACACTCACCTTGTCACCTGAAGAACCCCCTTTCACTTTCCCTCGACAGCTCTTGAGGAGATCTGGGTAGAAGAACTCGGGGCAGCGTTTGTGATCTGGCTCAAAGAGGGTCAGGGTGATCCGAACAGCCGTCGCTGCCGGCTCGGGCTCTGGGGGCTGCTCTCCATCGTCCTTCCGTGACCTTTTCAGGAAGCTGCTGCTCAGGGGCCCGTGGAGAGTGGTGAACGAAACCCTGTGGGGCTCTGTCATGGCTATGGCCAAGTCTTACCAGGCCTCACGGCATCGTTCCCATTGCATTAGGAAAGGTCTGTCGGGCTGCACTGATGGATTTCACCAAGGATAATGGAGGATGTTGGCAGTAGAACAAGTGCTTTGCTTTTGGAGTTTTCTTGGGAAATGACAAAGGGCCGTGCTGTGAGCGCTTGCTGCAATCATTAGAGAGAAAGAAAGAAAGAAGTCAATCCTTGTACCAGAATTCCCTCCAACACTGGCAGCTCCCCCGTAATCCCTCCTGTCCATCGCAGAACTGTCACCTCACACCACACTGCTCCATTTGTAAGGGCTGAAGGCAATCCAGCTGCCGGGGAAACAAAACGACGCCGCCAGACTTGGTGTGACGCGGCCCAGGATCCCTGCGCACAAACACCGGCCAGGGCTGCACCTCCCGGGCCGGGGCTGCGCTCCAGCCCCTAATCTCCCGCTGCACGGAAGCCCGGGCACCACCGTCCCTGGAACAGCGGCCCCGGCGGGGGCTGACCGGGGCCCAGGACTGAGCGGGTCTCGGGGACTAAGCGGGGCCCGGGGTGGCAGAGCCGCCGGAGGGAGCGCGGCCTGCGGGGCTGAGGGGGGGACCGAGGCCGTGGTGACGGGGCTGGGGCCGCGCAGAGTCCGGCCGAGCCCCGCCCGCCCTCACTCACCGCCGGCGGG
>VZRL01003131.1:259606-318377 GCA_013397895.1 Origma solitaria | reverse complement strand
GCGCCCAGCGCTGTGCGGATGCCCCGGGAGGGGCGCGAGGCAGCGGCAGCTGTCGGTGCTCTCAGAGCGGCTGCCCGCGTCCTCCTCACTCACCGAGCAGCGTTTGGTGGAGCCTCCAGGAAGGAGCGTTCGTCCTGCCCCTCGTGTCACTTAAGCTCAGGTTTTTTTCACAGAATGAAATGCAATTTAGGGGATGTGTGTAAGATAAGGGGCAACAGAGGTAATATATCTAACAAGTGGCTTTTGTGGATAAGACTGCAGGCACTGGGTCTCCTGGCATTCTGTGCTGGAAGACCCTGACTAGGGATGGCAAACTCCCAGCAGACCCGAACCTGTTCAGGACTGGTTGTTGCAGCTGGATGGGACACGATGGGATATCCCATGGTGACAATAGAGCTGGCTGATGCCATCGTGGGACCTCTCCGTTATTTTTCGGCGGTTTGGGGAGTCTGGAGAGGTCGCTGGTGGGTGGAAGGTGATAAATATCGCAGTTCTCAAGCAGGATAAGAAGGAAGACCCTGCAGGCCTGTGAGTTTCACTTCAGTGCGCAATAAAATCCTTGACAAGGTTATTTAGGGAGTTGCTGAAAAACCCTTGAGAGACAATACAATCATCAGTCACAGCCAGTGCAGATTCACAGGAGAAGGTTCTCCTTAATTCCCATTTGTGACAAACTCAGGCATCGATTCCACAGAGTCACAGAATGGTTCAGGCTGGAAGGGCCCACAGTGGCTCATCTGGTCCCACCTCCGTGCTCAGGCAGGGTCATCCCAGAGCACACGGCACAGGATTGTGTCCAGATGGTTCTGAAATATCTCCACACCCTCCCTGGGCAGCCTGTTCCAGTGCACAGGAAAGTTCTTCCTCATGTCCAGGTGGAAGTTCTTGGGCATCAGTTCCTGCCTCCTCCTCTTGTGCCATTGCTGGGCCCCAAGGAGCAGAGCCTGGCCCTGCTCAGAGCCCTCCCTGTAGACAGGGATAGACAGGGGTGAGGGCCCCTCTCAGCTGTGTCTCTCTAGGCTGAACAGCCCCAGCTCCCTCAGAAGGAGAGATGCTCCAGTCCCTTCAGCATCTCTGCAGCCTCTGATGGACCCGCTCCAGGAGCTCCATGCCCTTCTTGTTCTGAGCAGCTCAGAACTGTACACAGCACTCCAGAGGTGCCTCACAGGGCTGAGGAGAGGGGCAGGATCCCTTCCCTCACACCTCCAAGGGCACACGGCTGGTCAGGAACAGTTGGTGTCGCCCTCTTCTCCACAGAGCTGCTGCCCAGCAGGGCAGCCACAGCCCGGGCTGGTGCCTGGGGTTGTTCCTCCCCAGGTGCAGGACTCAGCTCTGACCTGTGTGGAATTTCAGAAGGTTCCTCTCTGCCCCTCTCCCACTGTCGAGGTCCCTCTGAAGGGCCACAAAACCNGAGAGGGGCAGGATCCCTTCCCTCACACCTCCAAGGGCACACGGCTGGTCAGGAACAGTTGGTGTCGCCCTCTTCTCCACAGAGCTGCTGCCCAGCAGGGCAGCCACAGCCCGGGCTGGTGCCTGGGGTTGTTCCTCCCCAGGTGCAGGACTCAGCTCTGACCTGTGTGGAATTTCAGAAGGTTCCTCTCTGCCCCTCTCCCACTGTCGAGGTCCCTCTGAAGGGCCACAAAACCCTCTGAGGTATCAGCCACTCCTCCCAGCTCTGAGTCAGTCATCTTGGTGTTGACCAAGGGAAGACAGTAGATGTGCTGGTTTGGGGTTTTAGCAAAGCTTTTTATAGCATCTCTCACAGTCTCTTGGATAAACTGTCCCTCACACAGCTCCACAAGTACCCCTTTACATGGGCGAGCAGCTGGTGACAGGTGAAGCTCAAAGGGTTGCAGTAAATGAGGTCACATCAGGAGAGTCACCAGTGGGGTTATCCAGAGCTCTGTTGGAGGGCTGGTGCTCTTGAATATGTTTTCATAAATCATCCAGATGCAGGAATTTAATGTACACCAAGTAGGGTTGCCAACACTACTGAACTGGAAGGAGCTGTGGAGTCCAGAGGGCCCTTACAGGGAGCTGGGCAGTCAGCACCTGTGTGAAATTCAACAGCAAGTGCTGGATTCTGCATCTGGGACAGGGTTGTACACACAGTTTGGGGGATGAGAGGCTGGAGAGAAGCCCAGCAAACAGAGCTGGGGGTGGATAGCAAGTTGAATAGGAGTCAGCAGTGGCAGCCAAAAAAGACAGCTGTATCCTGGGGTATAGCTGGGCTGAGGGAGGGGATTATCCTGCTCTGCACTGCGGCTGCAGCTTTGTGTTCCCACTAAGAGGCCTGGGAGGGAAACCATGGAGACAACAGGTCAAAAGCCATTTCCTATCCCATAAGTATTTCAACCCTCTTCCATTTTCAAATACTCTTTCTTTGTATTTGACTGAAGGCATCAGCTCAGACCTAAGTCCTCAGCAAATGCACTGCTCAAAATCCGGGGAAAAGCCCTGGGAGCAGGAGCCTGCAGGGACTGGCATGGGGTTGGCATAAAGCCAAGAGGATGGTGCAGGGCTCTTTCCTGCACCAGTAGCACCCAGCAACAGAATGAGGAACAATGGCCAGAAACTAAAACACAAATTCCACCTCAACATGAGGAAGAATTTTTTTTATGTTGAGGGTTGCAGAGCACTGGAACAGCTGCCCTGGGAGAGTATGGAGTCTCCCACTTGGGGACGTTCCAAATCCACCCGGACACGTTCCTGTGACAGCTGCTCCAGGTGACCTGCCCTGACAGGACACTGGATGATCTCCAGAGGTCCTTTCCAACCCCAGCTATTCTGGGATTTTGTGAATCCTGCAAGAGCACAGACCCTGCTGGTTCTGCTGCCACAAGCATGTGGTGCTGCAGCATCGGCCTGGCTCCACTGAACATCTGCCCAGGCAGACTTCGGGTTCAGTGGGAAACACAACAGCCCTGTACAGGGCACACACAAGGGCATCTCTGCTGCCTTCACCTCCTCCAGCTTTGACACACAACTGCTGCACCCAAAACCTCCCCTCCACACTGCTGCCCGGACTATTTTTGACAAGCACCTGCAGACTCCTGCCTTCAAGGGCCCCAAGAGGAACAACAGACAGCTTCTACTTTTATTATTACAGTTTAACACAGTCTTGGACAGAGGAGAAGCGTCAGGAACCAACATGCAGAGCAATTAAAAGTCTCCAGGGGCTCGAGGAAGACCACCCACAGTTCAGCTCCTGTACCTGCTCCCAGCAGTGGCTGAGGCCCCTTTGCCTACAGCTGCTGCTCCGTCATGCCCCACAGCGGGACGAGGTGATGGCAGACACCAAACCTACACACACAGTGAGGGGAGAGGACTTCAATGTGTCTTGATGACTCAGGTCTGTTATTTGACAGGAATCCAGTGTACTTTGAAACTGGGAGGGCATCTTAAATCTTTTCCAATTGGACAGGGAGAAGAATCCTTCAGGAAGAGGCAACAGCAGGAGATGAAACTCAGGTATTTCTTCCAATTTTACTGTGTCAGAGCTGGCAGCTCTTGGAGCCAACAGTTCTTCTCAGTGCATCTATTAAACAACAAATGTAACCTTCCTCCCACTCACTTCACACCTCAGCCTCTTCTTCACCTCACACTTCACTTCGCCAGCCTCTTCTCCTGCAGCCCTGCTGCAGCCAGACTCCAAGTTCAGCCAAGTGGACAAGTTCCAGTAACAAATAGAATCTGTCACGTATTTAGAGCTGGACACAGGTGCCTGGAGAAGGCCCCTAGGCAGCTGGGGCAGCTGGGGAAAGTCCCACTCACTGGAGGGAGACCCCTGCCCTGTTCAGCCCCACCACCACCAGGGCCAGCCCGCAGTGGGAGTGGGGGTCACTTTACTCTGTCTCCCAAGAGCTGCCCTCATTCCCCAACACCTACAAAGCTGGGGACCCAGAGGGATAGGCCTTTAGCGCACAGGTAAAACTCACCCTACTCATGGGAAAACGCCAGGTATCTTGTTCCCTCGGTTTAACTGTGTCCCTGTTCCATGGATACCATGTTGCTGTCCCTGTCCTTATGCTCCGGTGAGGCTGCCCATGGAGCTCAGACACAGCACAGCTCTGAGGAACTGGGTGGCCCAGGGACAGCTCACAGGTGGTGTCCAGCCCATTACAAATGGTTTCCAGGTACCCTCACAGCAGGAAAGCTCCACGGTCAGACAAGGTCGGTCTTGGGATCTCCCAGAGCTCAGTGTCGGGACTCCACAGCCTGTGCTGTGCACAAGAGAGGACTAAAATCTTCTCCTGAACAGTCCTTCCTGAACCTCAGATCCACAAATCCTTCCCTGCCTCCCTCTCCCCCTTCCGTTCCTGTGGCTGTCCCAGTGCTGCTGTTTCAGGTCAGTCACCACAGAGGGACAATGTGAGACCGAGGGTGTCAGGTCAGGCCAGGGCAGCCCCAGAGAACCAGAGCAGACCTGGAGGAGCTGCTTCCCACTCCCAGCACCCACAGCCCAGGAACCAGAGCCAGAGGAACTGTGCATTCAACAGCATTTGGAGAATCTCCCTTCCATGGACTCTCTCATCTGGGTGATCTTGTGCCAGCCCCAGCATGCAGAGCACCCCCCAAGGGAGAGAGAGATTGTCCCATCCTTCATTCCTTGTCTTGGAATGAGCGCTAAAATGAGAATTTGCCCCATTATCCTACAGCAGCCCAATTCTTTCAAAGCCTTCAGTGAAATGCAGGTAAATTGTCAAGCCCATCACTTTGTAGTGACCAGCACCTCTCCCAGCAGCGAGGTACACATTCTCCTGCTCCAGGCAGGGATGAGAACACCCAGGAATGGGCCAAGAGCCCAAGTTTTACTTCAGTGAATCAGTTTGAGCTACTTGGGATTTAAGATGCTGCAGCAAACAGAGCAACAATGCCAACTACTTTCTAGAGCAGAGAGAGGAAAAAAACAGCTCCTCTTGGCAGGAGCTATACCAGAGTTCCACACACAGCCCAGCTCTCAGATCCCACAGGCAGAACAGGAATCCTGCAGCAGGATCTGCAGCCAGCCCCAGCAGCTGCTATGAAATGGATGGAAATGTCCTGTGTCGCAGCAGGAAGATGCACTTCCCTTGGGATTCCTCCTCACTCATAGATCCAGTGTGCAGCTGTGTCCTCCCAGCACGGCAGCTCCTCCGGGCGGAACCAGAGCGAGATCTCCTGCTGGGCACTCTCCACTGAGTCACTGCCGTGGATCACATTCCTGTGGGCAAGGAGAAAGGGAGCAGCTGGCACTAAGCTGAGAAACTGGGAGAGGGATGCTGCAGCCTGGAAAATTCCACCTTGACCAATTTAATTAAAATGATGGAGCCAGTTCTATCCCACAAGATCCCTTCCTATCACACACCCGTCCTCCTTCCAGGAGTGCCAGTGCCCAGCACTCCCTCCTCCTATGCTGAGGAGCCATTTGTTTGCTACAGGAGGAGCTGCAAGTGGCTGTTGGTCTGGGGTTTGCATTTTTTCTGTCAGTGATTCCAGCTGTGCCTCCAGATTTTCTCCCTTCCATCAAAGCAGGTTTGGTGTCAGACACCAGGGAAGAGAGATCTAAGCCAGGAGGGTTCAGTTAGAGCCATGTCTACCACAAACCAGACTGTGGCCACTCAAGGATCTTCACCTACTCCCAGGAAAGGACTGAGTGGGCTCCTCCCTTCCTCTTCATGGCCTGACATTGCCAATTACCAGAGGAAAACACAGGCAAACCATATTTTGACAGCATCATGAAGAAGGAAAGACAACATGGTCTCCTTCTCCTGCCAAAGCCAACCCCAGGAGGCAGAGCTCAGCTCTGGTCTAGGCACAGAATGGAGAAGCTCTGCCCTGGGAATGCAGACTCAGACTCATGTGGCTTGGGCATGCCTCGCAGAGAAATGCCTGGACAGGATGCTCTGAAACACCGATGAAAGAAAAAGCTCTCACTTGCTGACTTCAATGCAGAAGTCCCCTCGGATGGTGCCAGGCCTGGATTCAGCTGGGTTGGTCTCCCCGATCATAGTGCGAACTGTCTTCACCACATCCAGGCCCTGCCAGACCTACAGAAGAGCAAAACCACGATCAGCTTCCACAACTGTCCCAGCAAGTCACATCTGTCCTCTGAATTCCCACCAGATTCACCCGGGTGAGACACAGGAAAGCGTGTCCCTAAATTATTGTTCCAAAGCTGATTTTAGAAAATAATCCAAATTGCCTGTGGATTTCTCCCCATCCCCTGGAAGTGTCCAAGGCCACGTTGGATGGGGCTTGGAGCAGGCTGGTCTATGGAGGGTGTCCCTGCCCATGGCAGGGAGTGGAAGGACATCTTTAAGGTCCATTCCAAGCAAACCATTCTGTGATTTAATTTACCACAGAAAACATCCCTGCAGTTCAGTACAGCTTCAAGAGACCCTCTGAGGGGAGAAACCGCCTTGCTTCCATCGTGCCAACAGCCAGTGCTGCTCATACCTTGCACCTCCTCCCTGTTCCTTGGTCCAGGGACCTTGGCCAGCACTCACCATGGCCACGATGGGCCCGGAGCTCATGTACTTCACCAGGCGGCCGTAGAAGGGTCGGTCCCGGAGGGCGATGTAGTGCTCCTTCAGCAGCTCCTCGGAGGCCTGCACAGAGCACAGAGCTTAGTCTGCTCCCACACGAGGGGATCTGGGCAAGGGCTACACTGCAGGGAATGCAGGGAATTAAGAGAATTAAGCTCTTGCACAGATGCTCTGTTCCTGACACAGACAAGAGTTTCCAGATCAGAGCAGCAACACCTGCCGGCTTACAGCAACAGCCCTGGAGCAAGGGCACAGCCAAGGGCAGACATGCAATCCACAGCTGGAATTACCCCTCCTGGTGCCAACACTCCTCTGAGCTGTGAGGATTTGGTGCTGGAATCACACCGGCAGGCTGTACAAGCCTGATGACAGGCAGAACCCCCAGCAGTTACCAGCACAGCCGGGGGCCTGGGGGGCCTCAGGGACTCCTCGGCTGCAGGGACCCCCAGCTTGGGTGGGCCTGGCCGCTCACCTGCAGCAGCTTCATCCCCACCAGCTGCAGCCCCTTCCTCTCGAAGCGCCGGATGATCTCCCCGACGAGGTGCCGCTGGACCCCATCCGGTTTAATGGCCACGAAGGTGCGTTCATTGACCCCGCTGAAGGCTGCAGCGAGAGGGCAGAGGTCTGAGGGGGGGAAGGAGACGCCTCCGGGCCTTCAGCCAGGGGGGCATAGGGGGGTCCCAGGCCCTCAGCCGTGGAGACACAGTGGGGTTCCAGGATCCCGGAGGGGAGGGCAGGGCGGGTCCTGGCCGCGGCCCTCGGGCGCAGAGGGCACCGGGGTAACGGGGGCCCTGGCCTAGGCCGTCAGCCGCGGGGTCGTTCCCGGAGAAGGGAGATCCCAGGCCCTCAGGCACAAGGGGAGTGGGGGTCCCTGGTCCTCAGACGCAGGGCCGGGGGTCCCATCCCGTCCCGTTCCGTACCACTGTGGAAGAAGCCGGCGAAGAGCCCCAGCACCAGGCAGATCATGGCGGCGCCGCTCTTAAAGGGTCCGTGCTACCCTCGCGCTGTCGCCGCCCCCCGCGGAACCATCGTGCCGGGGGTGCGGAGCGGCGGGGCCGAGATGTGGGGACACCGGGTGCGGCCGTTCCCATGGCAACGGGCGGGGCCCGGTGCCGCAACCCGGCCCGAGCCCGCCGGGGCCGCGGAGTGCCAGGGGCCCGATGGAGGCGGGGGAGGGCGCACCAGGCTCCACCTGTGCGAGGTGTGCCACCTGCGCCCTCCTTGTTGCCTCCTCTGAGCTCCCCTGTGCCGGTGGCCCGGCGAGCGCGTCCCGGGTGTTTATGAGACTGTTTTGCCGTTTGTTTTGCCGACAAATCTTTGTCGTTGCGGTCGTTACCGCACACTAGTCGTGGTTAGACTAGTCCGGTTATTGGTCAGCTGCTGTAGTCCCTGACCAGCTCCTAGCTCGGGCAGGCCCAGACTGGCACCTCTGGAAGAGGAGCTCTGAGCTTCCCTCGGCCCTGCCGCAAGAGCAAAAGGGCAGAGGCTGCAGCCCCGCAGGGCTGGGGGAGCTCCTCTGTACAGAGCACGTGTTGCTGATTTAATTTTGGGGTGTAAGATCCCGGCTGTTACCGTGCTCCTAGCCTCAGGGGTCGTTAGGAAGGGATAGGAAGAACTGCATGCCCAGGCTCCATTGCCTGCTCTCAGGAACTCACCTCTTGGTTCAGCTCTCCTCCAGGACCTGAAACACCTCTCCTGGTGCCCTGTGGAGGGCTGGATTTGCTCCCAGAGCTGTTCCAGGTGCCTCATAGAATGCTGGGTCTCCTTTCAACCTGCTTCTCTTGTTCAGAGTCTCTCTTCTGTTCAGGTTTTGGCTGGGACAAGCAGGGATCTGTCTCGGACAGCAGGGATCCAGCTGCTTTATCCAACATAGTTTTGAGTAAATTATTCACGTGTTTGTGCCAATAAATGATTAGACGTTGTATCCTGGAGGTCCAGAGCATGGCTTTCCCTGGGGAAAGTTGTCCCTGTTTGCTCCAGCACAGTCCTGTTGTGATGGTGATTATTCTGCCGGTAGAAAAGTCTTTGCAGCATAAACACTGTCCATTGTGGAATCGAGGACGCGGTTCGGGAGGTGAGGGCGGTCCCAGAGCCTTTTCCCTGCGGTTCCCCGAGGCTCTGGTGCCGGCAGAGGGAGCGCAGGCAGCACGGAGAGCTCCCTGCGCTCACCCTTCCCTCGGCATCCCGGGCAGTCCCGCTGGCAACCCTCTCCTGAAACAATGCTGGAATTTTTAAGGTGGACAAGCACCTGTTCTTAGGGACAGCCGGGCTATTTTGCTGGAACATCTCAAACAAATCCTGTCTAGAGCAGGCGTCTGAAAGGAAACAGACCTCACATGGTTTGCAAAGGTTGCAGAGTGCTCTGAGGAAGGTGCCTAATAGATGGTGTCAGCTCTCAGTAGCTACTCACAGAGCCACTAATTAAGAGCACATTCTCTGTGTGCTCCTGTAGTTGCACTGTTTTAGAAATCCTTCTCTTCTTTCTCATGGAGAATAGAGATAAGCTGCACTTTTTGTACTTTCTTAATCTCTGTGTTTTGTATTAGGTTCTGTATAGCTGTGACCAATGGCTTTGGGAGATGGATTCTCTGCTGACCAATAGGTGCTAGATTATTAATGGATATATAAAGAAGTTTCTGTAAATAAACTCTCTCTTTTCGCCATCTTGGGTTCTCCTGCCTGTCTTCTCTGCCAGCTTCTGCGAATCGCACGAATATCATGAGTTTTAAAACCAACATGCTCCCGGTGACATCCGTGTGTCCAGCCTTGTGTGCACAGGGATGATGGGAATGGGGCTGAAGGGAGTGTGGCAGGTGGTGAAACCCAGCTTCCTGACTCCAACCTAATGGCTGATCTCAGTCTGCCTTCACAGAGAGCTATTTCAAAAATAATGATGTTTCTGTCAATTTAATAAGATTTATTCTAGGACAATTTTCAAGGTGTCAGTGATGAAGTCAACAACTCAGTCCCCAACTCAGTGTGTGCTGCAGGCAGCCAGACTTCCATGCTGGCAGAATCCCTCATTTCACACTTGTTTTATTTGTGTTTTTATTAATGCTGATGAAACACCTCTTTTTCTCACACCAGGGTTGTTCTGTCCCTCTCCACAGGTCTCCTCAAAGATCCCTGTTCAGGTACTTGGGTGAAGGTTTTCATTCGTGGGCTGTAAATGTTCTTTTGAGCCTGAGGCAATTCCCTGCAGCAGAACTTGGAGGACAGATATTCCAAACACTCTCCACTTGGTGAATCCTTCCCATATTCTCTGGCAAGGATGTGATGTGGAGAGAAAGTTTTGACTTCCCTTTCTTGGAGCCCCAGAAAAGTGGATTTACTGGTGACCAGGTAGCTTGGGAAATGGAGCTGGGCCTGATTCCCATGCATATTATTCCTGAGCCAGTGTCTTCTAGGTACAGTTTTAGGCAGGTGTGTATCTCAGGTGAGCCCAGGAAGCTGCAGTAAGAAAGAATAAGACCACAAATCCTTCTTACAAAGGTTTCACTTGGGTGCTCAGCATTCCCAGCCCAGATGTGTGCATGGAATGCAGCCACAGGCAACAGCTGCACATCTGGAAGAGGCTGGACAAATTTGCTACCTTGTTTGGAAAGCCCAGTGATCGCTTCTTGAGCCCCTCACTAGAAACCTGAATGGCCAGGTACCTTCTGGCACCAAATATCTCCCCGTGTCAGTGGGAAGGTTGAGTGTGGAAGGATCCCAGCACGGCAGGGGAGGCTGAGGAGGGCTGTTCCCGTGCTCGCCCCCACTGCAAGAATTTCAGGCGGAGGCAGAACACTATTTTTGCTCTTGCTGGATAGAACATTGCAGATTCTGTGGTTATATAAGAGACTCCAGAGCATGTAGGTGCAGAGAACGTGGCCATCCAGCACTGTGCAGTGCAGACAAAGGATTTTTGTCTCCTTTCATCATGCTTAGCAACTTCTGCAGTTGACACTGCATTCCTTCTCAGGCTCTTTTTGCACCTTTTTGCTTGTTTGGGGGATTTTCACCTTTCAGTTCAGCCATGGTCTTTCACCAGCGTAGCATTGACACAGCCTGGAGTGTTGGTGCCTCTTACAATGGGAGCTCTGCACAGGTGCACATCTGTCTACTTTTCTCTGCACCCCTGGTCCTGCTGGAAATTATTCCATCTTCTTTAGGATAAAGAGGGGTTGGTAGAGCCAGAAGACTTCCTTAAGCACCTTTTCCCTGATCCAGGTGATACAGATGTCAGATCCAGAGCTACACAAAGTGCTCTACAGCATGGTCACTTTCCAAGTGAACATAGAACAGACAAGAGGATCAATTCAAATCTGCCATTGCTCCACCCTGGAACAAAGCTCTGACACAGAGAGGGGTGGTTTTAAAACTGGGAGAAGCTGTCTGAGTACAGCAGGAGGTCTCCAGGGATGCACCTTTAACCTTAGGACAGGTGCTGCTTCCTCAGAGGGAGCCACCCAGACTAGACTTGCCTTTCCTTGCATTTAGCTTTTCCATTCTCATGGAATCCATAAAACATTTCCTTGAAAGAAACATTCAGATAACACAGCGCAGGAAAACACTTACATTTTGAAGCTGAGATTTGTGTAGTTCTCACTTCTGTGCAGTGCTATAGCATTTTATTTATACCTGTCTGGGCAGCATGTGCTTCTTCCCCGGAAAATTCCCAGTCCATTCAGTCCCATCCAAGACTAGAGAAGGACAGGCTGGAATAGGCAGTGCCAGTGAGGAGATGGGTGCTGATGCTCTGCAGACAAAGGTGAGCCAGGAGGGCAGCAGGACTGGTTCAGTGTCTTGAGAGATGTTCAGGGCCTGGAGCCCTTTTCTTGTGCCCTGAGTGTGTCACTCGTGTGCTGATCCCAGTGCTGGGTCCTTCCTGTCCTTGTAGGTGCACAGCAGAGGAGTCTCCTCTGTGCCGATGGTAGGATCACATCCAAAATTCCTGCACAGATGCAGCTACAGTAGCTTGGTCTGTCTTGTTCTGTCTGGGGTATTTCAAAGAATCCCAGAATGGTTTGGTTGGAAGAGACCTCAAAGCTCATCTCATTCCACCCCCTGTCATAGACCGGGACAGCTTCCACTATCCCAGGGTGCTCCAAACCCTATCCAACCTGGCCTTGGACACATCCAGCCATCCAGGGGCAGCCACAGCTTCTCCGGAAAACCTGTGCCAGGGTCTCAGTACCCTCACAGCCAATAATAATTCCTTCCCAAAATTCCATCTAACCCTGCCCTCTGGCAGTGGGAAGCCATTCCTCCTTGACCTGACACTCCAGGCAGACCCTTGTCGCCAGTCCCTCTCCAGCTCTCCTGGAGCCCTTTAGGCACTGGAGGGAGCTATCAGGTCTCACTGGAGATTTCTCCCCATCTCTCCCAGCCTGGCTCCAGAGCAGAGGGGGCTCCAGCCCTTGGAGCATCAGGGCTGATTTCTCAGGGACTTCCCTTGTCTCACCACCTCCTAAGCTCCTTCTCACCTAAGCTTGTGAGGTAACTTTTTTTGTAGAAAAACCCAGCTGTGACCTGTTGAGTTCTGCCAGCAGAGGCAGCCAGTGGCTCTCACCCTGGTTTGGGGTCTCCTCTCACTCACAGGGAAGCTGCTGCCACACCTTTCTCTCCAGCTCTGAGTCAGATCAGAGGCAGCAGATGTGAGGGGCTAAGCCTGACCTTTCCCTCTTTACAGACAGCAGCCCTGGGGTGTGAGTGTGTGGAGCTTCTGCATGAGCCCTGTGCCCAGAGCAGGGCAGGCAGCAGCCCCTGAGCCTGGGAATGCAGAGCCCCAACTCCAGGAAACTTCCTTCGATGAGGAGATACTGGAGGTAAAACTTACAGTCCTTGAAGTTTTCTGTTACTGGGTTGAGCGGATGGCGAAGTCTCACACTGATTCTGTGTAGGAATGTTTTGCCAGGGAGGTGCTGGCTGCCTTGGATCAGCATCCACCTGCTTACACCTTCACCGTGGCTCGCAGAGGGATTGAGGAGGGACTGCAAACTCGGAGCACTCTTTGGAACCCCGTGTTCTTAAGACCCTGATTCAGAGCGCCCTGAACACAGCCTCCTCTCCCCAAATCCACCACCAGCTAGCTGCTCAGCTGTGAAAGGGGCTGTTGGTTCTCCCTCAGTTCCCTGCCTTGCAGAGCCTGTGTCCCCCCAGCGCTGCTCCTTGTGACGTGTGTCACAAAGTAGGTCAAACACCATATAAACCCTGCCTTGATATCCCTTGAACTAAATTCCAGCCCTGTCGGAATGTGGCCCAGAAGGGGTTAGGACTCGTGGCTTACGGGGAGCTAAGAAGGATGAGCAGCTTTGTTGTAGCTGAGTAAAGAGAGCTGCAGCTCTGGCAGCCCAGCTCCCTCCCCTGCCATCCCAGCTCCCTCCCCTGCCATCCCGGCTCCTTCCCCCGCCAATCCCGGCTCCCCCCCCTCCCATCCCAGCTTCCTCCCCTGCCAGCTCATGTCCCTGTCCTGCCATCCCGGCTCCCACCCCTGCCAGCCCATGTCCCTGCCCTGCCATCCCGGCTTTCTCACCTGCCAGCCCATGTCCCTGCCCTGCCATCCCGGCTCCCACCCCTGCCAGCCCAGCCCAGCTTCATCCCGCTCAGGGATGTGTCCAACCCGTGTGATTTCAGGGAATCGTTACGGTTGGAAAAGACCTCCAAGATCAAGTCCAATCTTTGAGCAAACCCCACCGTGCCCACTAAGCCATATCGGGAAGTGCTGTATCCGTTGGTTTTTTGACCGTTCCCAGGGATGGTGACTCCAGCCCTGCCCGGCTGCTCTCACCGGGTGTCTTTGGTGACAACAAGTGCTAGAGGGGTGAGGAGAGTGAGGACTTCCAGGGCTGTCCTGGCCCACCTGAGCCTGTTCTTGTCCTCTTGGTCAGCGTGTTTTGCTTCATCCCTATCACTTCTCCTCCAGGTGCTGCAGCCGTGGGGAAACACCACAGTGCTGTCCCTAGACATGTGTCAGGAGTTTGGCCAGCACCTCTCTGCACTGACAAGGGCAATAACAAAACACCTGGACAAGTGAGTCATTCCCTCACATCCCAAGCCCAGAGCTTTGGGAAACCTCAGTGAAAGTTACAGGAGCATTTGTCTGTGGCTGCCAGCCTGTCCTTGATGCTGTCAGGGGAAGGGCTCAGACTATTTGTGTGTCTCAATATCATTTTGAGTCTCTGCACATGAAAATCTGTTGTGGTGAATGCAGTAGTGACTCAGCACTAGGGAAGGAGGGAAGATGACCTTAGGAAAATCTTTTCACCCCCGTGCTCTGATGATGTCGAGGAAAGGAAAGAAAATTGAGTGGGAAAAAATATTAGCCCTTGGCAGAAAGATACTTTAGAAGAAGCCCAGAGCTTAATGCCAGGGGAGGGCTGCAGGGTCTGGGGTCTTTGCACACAGCAGCCTCAGGCCTTGCTCCAGCTCTGTCTGCAGCAGACAGCTGGAGCTGCAGGAGTTTCTTTCCTGCCCTTCCAGGGCCTGGGTCAGGGGTTGCAAGTGGAGGACAGCTCAGGACTCTGGCAGGGGTGGAAGTGACAATTCCAGCAGTAGAACAGAGCCAGCCCCGCAGCAGCAGCTCCAGTGGAAGCAACCCCTCCCGTGTTACAGGTAAGCCCTCAAAGCCCTCTGTTAAAGCTTGGAGGACAAGGGCAGGGAGGGCTGTCATTGGCATCCTCACTAAAGTGCTTTGTTGATGGAACAAACAAGCCTTGAGTGTGCCACCAGTTCCCCAGGGAAGCAAGGCTTGTTTCTGGGTGAGTGTGTGATTAAACCACAGCCTTGTTGCAGCAGCAGCTGCTCACCCTCCTGTTGGCTCTCCTAGGCCTCTCCCTGCCATGGTCTCACCTCCCAGGACCTGCTCAAAGCATCTTTGCTTGTTCCCCTGGTGATACCTTTGGTTGCCCACCCTGCCAGCCAGGGCAGCTCAGGGGTCGTTGGGACACCCACTGTCCCCCATGGTCTGTCCCTCACCTCTGATTTTGTGCACCCTGGTGTTGTCCCAGTGGCTGCTGCAGCAGTCTGACAGCTACACCCCCTCAGGCAGAGAATGCATCACCCCAAAACTGTGAGGGCTTTCCACAGGACACCAAGCTCTGCTCATGGTGTACCCCACACTTTCCTTGCTCTTCTGCTCTCTGATCCCTTAGGGAGCTACTTTAGCTCACCATTTTCTCCCTCTCCCCACTCCCCTGAGCTTTCTGCTGTTCCTGACTTAAGAGTGGCAGGAGCAGGATTAGACTGGGATGCTCTGAGCTTCCAGCAGAGAGCATCCCAGCAGCTCAGCCCATGGATGAAGGCACATTTTTATCAGCAAGTGCTTGTTTTTGTAAACAATAATCATATAAAACTCCCACTAGATGAGGAACTGTAACAGAACTTTTCTATAACCTCATGTGGTCAAATACTCTCCTGTACTTTTCCTTCCCCTGGAGCTTTGATCTCTGCCCCCACTACAGCATCTTCTGAAGATGATGTGTTTAATGTCTGGCTTCCCACTGGAAGAGGGCAGGGCTAGATGGGATACTGGGAAGGAATTGTTCCCTGTGAGGTTGGGGAGGCCCTGGCACAGGTGCCCAGAGCAGCTGTGGCTGCCCCTGGATCCCTGGCAGTGCCCAAGGCCAGGTTGGACAGGGCTGGGAGCAGCCTGGGATAGTGGAAGGTGTCCCTACCCATGGCAGGGGTAGAACAAGGTGGGGTTTAAGGTCCTTCCAACCCATTGCATTTTAGGATTTTATTAAGTGGCTTTGCAGCTCTCTCTGAAGAGACAGCACACAACTGTGTGCAAGGTTTGTTTCCAAGTAATACATGTTGTTTCTTCTGAGCTTTGTCCCCCCCCATCCTGGTATGTTTGGATGAAGGTTCAATCATGGATCCTCACTGTAACAATGGGATTGAGTCCTGCAGGGAAGATTGGGGTCTTCTGGAGCATCTGTGCTAACTGCTCCCTCCTCATGTGCTCAAAGGTGCATTGAGAATGCAGCACAGAAGGTGACAAATGACTCCTTCTGAGCATCCCAATGACATGGGACACCACTAGCAAAGACCACTGTGTGGGGGCAAACTTACCCTGCCACATCTCTAAGCCTAACCTTGTCCTGGTTCTCTCCTGGTCCCCACAGAGGGACCATGGGCAGTGTTGGTCACTCCTTTTATTTGCCAGTGCTTGGCCATGGCTGAGCTACAGCTGGGAGCCTGGCCAGGGGAAACAGCTGATTCTCCTTTAGAACAGAGACTTGTACATCAATAAATGTCTCAGTACAGATGCTTTCTTCAGCCTCTTGGCTCTCATTTCCTCTTTTAGCTTCCCCAGCTTTCTATCCCGCTGGCTGGAAAGCTGTCTGTCTCTTGTGAGAGCTAAGGAATGTTGGAACAGTGGCTGGGTGTAGCTCTGACCTTGGAGGGGAGGTGTTGGAGAAGCCATATATTTTCTTCAGCCTGTCCTGACTTTCCATGGCCTGCTCTTGCTCTCTGTGGGGATTGGATCTGTTACTGTAGATCCTGCTGTGGCTTCCAGGAACAGGTGAGTCCTGTTTGGGTCACTTTGAAAAACACTTGACAACTGTCAAAACCAGCTGGCCAGAGAGGAACCACATCCTTGGGGTAACAGCTCAGGGTAGGGGAGCTCATTCACCGAACTCCCAACATGAGAAAATGCTGGATAAGCTCCAGAAAATCCATGGGAAATGGTGGGTTAGGATGGGACTCTCTTTTCCCAAAGCAAACACTCCATTATGACTCAGAAATAGCCACAGCCAGGACAGGGGGTCAGGGCCCCTCACCAGTGCCTGCTGAGGTTTGGGATTGTTCACTGGGGCATTCCACAGTGACACAGAACCCCTGAACTTCCTCCCACAGCCTCAGAGCAACCAGTGCTGCAGCAGGAGGGCCCCTCCAAACCACGTTCCTCCCTGCCAGGGATTCCTCTGCCTCCAGCTGCTGCTGCTTCATTCATTTCCTGGGGAAGAGCAACCAGCAAGGCAGTTTGTTCTGGCTGCAGCACCAACCCAGAGGCATGGACAGAGCCTGACCAACTGCAGGAAAGTTTTCATTCTAAGCCTGACCCCAGAAGAGCAGAGCTGTCTTCACTTCAGGATTTGGAAATGAGCTCAGCAGGGGATAAGTGCACATGGTGCAAGTTTTACCTGACTCTATGTGAGTCTGTGATGGGAGCAGAGGAAAAGGCAGCAGCTGGAATTTGTTGGGAGGAAATCCACAGAGAGAGCTAGTTAAAAGCCATTTCCCATCCATGCCTCACAGCAGGATAGAGGTTCCACTTTCCAATGCCCTTTGCAAGGCAGACAGCACCAGCTCAGCCCTGAATCCTCAGCTGTCCACCAGAGGAGAGCTCAAAGGCTGGGGAAAAACCCCCTGGGCTGACCACAGGCCCTGCAGGGACTGGCCTGGGGCTGGCACCAGTCCTGGGGGAGCAGAGATCCCATTCCCTGGCAGTGACATGAGGCCACTGCACAATCGGTCACTTGTCCCAATCCTGAGCACTTCCCCTCAGCACAACCACAAAGTCTTGGAGGGGCTGTTCTGATTCCCAGGCTCTGGGGTGAGGGTTTGGGGATTTTGTCCCAAAGGCAGGCACTATAAGCCCTGCAGCCTCTCTTGCAGTGCACAGCCACAGGCATTGGTCTGGCTCCACTGAACATCTGCCCAGGCAGACTTCGGGTTCAGTGGGAAACACAACAGCCCTGTACAGGGCACACACAAGGGCATCTCTGCTGCCTTCACCTCCTCCAGCTTTGACACACAACTGCTGCACCCAAAACCTCCCCTCCACACTGCTGCCTGGACTATTTTTGACAAGCACCTGCAGACTCCTGCCTTCAAGGGCCCCAAGAGGAACAACAGACAGCTTCTACTTTTATTATTACAGTTTAACACAGTCTTGGACAGAGGAGAAGCGTCAGGAACCAACATGCAAAGCAATTAAAAGTCCCCAGGGGCTCGAGGAAGACCACCCACAGTTCAGCTCCTGTACCTGCTCCCAGCAGTGGCTGTGAGGCCCCTTTCCCTACAGCTGCTGCTCCATCATGCCCCACAGCGGGACGAGGTCATGGCAGACACCAAACACAAAATGAGGGGAGAGGACTGGCCTGGGATTGTGTCTTGATGACTCAGGTCCGTTATTTGACTGGAATCCAGTACACTCCAACCAGGAGGCCGCCTTAATCATCACAGAATATCCTGAGTTGGAAGTGAGCCATGAAGATTATCAAGTCCAACTCCTGTCATCAAGTCCAATATCTTAAACGTTGTCTGTGCCAACAGGGAGAAGAGAGATCCTTCAGGAAGAGGTGCTGGCTTCAATAGCAAGTCAGGAGATGAAGCTCAGATAGTTCAGCGCAATTTTCCTGTGTCAGAACTGGCACCTCTTCGAGCCAACAACTCTTCTAAATGCCTGTGATGGATGTTGAGGCCAAAGATTTCCACAGCACTGGAGAAATCTTTGCCAAAAAGTAGAAATGGATGTCCCCATGAAGGAAGAGATGCATCAGGCTTGGCTGGCCCTTGCAGACAACACAACAAACCCCCACCCACCCAGTGTGCAGAGCCATTATGTCCTCCTGCACCTCTTCCTTTGGCAGGCCTCCGCATCCGAGCCGCACGAGCTGTCCGAGTCACTCCCCGAGGACGAGGAGGAAGAAGGCTTTGACGTGCTATAGCTCATGCTCAAGACCCAGCCCAGTTTGTTGTGCAGCACCTGCTTGAGTCCCGGAGGCAGGGGCAGCACCTCCAGCGTGTCCACGTAGTCGGGCAGGAGCTGGCGCAGGCGGAAGCAGCACAGGTACTGCAGGGACGTGCAGCTGGCACAGGAGCGGATCACCTTCATGCTGCTCTTGGCCGCTGTCGAACACACCATGGGATAAAACTTCTTGTTCTGCAGCTTCGTGGCTGCCACCCCTGCCAGGGCACAGCACCAGGGAGGGCATGTTAGTTTAGACACGGTCTCCCTCCTCCCACCTACCCTGAATCCATTAACTGCGAAGCGGTTGGGAACAGCCTTCCAAAATCCCAGTCTGTTAAACAACAAAGCTAACCTTCCTCCCACTCACTTCACACCTTGGTCTTCTGCTTTCCCAGTGTTTTCTGCTGCAGCCAGACTCGAGTTCCTGCCACCCCATCCCTGGTTCTCACCTATGCACTTGCGGTTCTTGAAGAATGTGAGTGTCCCGTGCCATGTGTCCAAATGCACCCCAATAATGGAGCCTTGGCCAAACCTCGAGGAGAAGTTTGTTTTGTCTCCCTTGTGATGCAGCAATCCTGAAAACACACCAAAAAATGGCATTCTGTGGAAACCTGCACTCCAGGAATATATTCCAGCTCCCATACTGCTGGTTCGGCCTCACTCAGTGCCAAAAACATCCCTGCATTGCCTGATCCCTGTCCTCCCACCCCAGAGTGGCTTGTGGAAAGAAAGTTGAGGTTTTGCAACTCCAGAGTGCAGGGAGTGGTACCAAAACCCCAAAGTGGGGATATGACAGTAGCACCCAGGTGCCCTGGAGGGTCCCACACCAGGTCTAAGGGCTCTGCAAAATGTGGACCAGGAGAGATGCCACGAGGTCTGCGAGCTGCCGGCAGCTGCTCCAGTGTCCTTATCAAAGGGATTCACAGTTCTGGTGGCACCTCTTGTGCCACTGCTGCCCATCCAGCCACACTGTCCATGTTACCTGTGTAGGAGAGTCCCCAGCTGTCCTCATCCTTCCCCAGCAGGCTGCAGAAGGTGTGGCGGTACTTGTCCAGGTTCACATCTGACGTCCCAATTCCCACCATCTGGGAGGCAAAGCAAGGAGTAAGAGCACAAGCTCAGTTTTTTTCAAGCAACAGAACACAATCAAGATTCCACCTCCAGTTCTTCCCTCCTCTTCTTGGCTCAGCCCAAAACACCCAGAGGGGTTGGTGAAGCCAAGCCAGAGGTTTCAGGGTGGAGCTGAAGGCTCCCAGCTCCAATTTCCTTTCCTAAGTGAGGAGGCCCAGCTGAACAGCTGGAGGAGGTCACTTTCGTGTTTAGAGTCATGGAATGGTTTGAGTTGGAAGGGACTGATTGTAAAGCTCATCTTGTTCCATCCCCTGCCATGGGCAGGGACACCTTCCACTAGCCCAGGCTGCTCCAAGCCCCATCCAGCCTGGCCTTGGACACTTCCAGGGATCCAGGGGCAGCCACAGCTGCTCTGGGCACCTGGGCCAGGGCCTCCCCACTCTCACAGGGAAGAATTTCTCCCAATATCTCATCTAACCCTGCCCTCTGGCAGTGGGAAGCCATTCCCCCTTGTCCTATCCCTCCAGGCCCTTGCCCCAAGTCCCTCTCCAGCTCTCTTGGGAATCCCTTTAGGCACTGGAAGGGGCTCTGAGGTCTTCTTGGAGTCTTCTGGCTCCATAGCAGAGGAGCTCCAGCCCTTGGAGCATCTCCATGGCCTCCCCTGGACTCTCTCCAGCAGCTCCACATCCTTCCTGTGCTGGACCCCAGGGCTGGGGCAGCTCTGCAGGTGGGATCTCACCTGAGAGGCAGAATCCTCCCCTCCCCTGCTGGGGGATCAGCCCAACACAGGGGGTGGTTCTGGGTGCACATGGCCAGCTCTCATCCTCCAACACCCCAAGGTGGGTGCTCCGAGGGCTGCTGTCAATCCATTCTCTGCCCAGCCTGGATTTGTGCTTGGGATTGCCCTGAGCAAAGTGCAGTACCTGCACTTGCCCTTGAACTTTTTCCCATGGCCCCACATCTCCAGCCTGCCCAGGTCCCTCTGGATGCCCCATCCCTCCCCTCCAGGGTGTGACCTCCCCACACAGCTGGGTGTCAGCTCCAGGCTGGCTGAAGGTGCACTGTCCATGTCCCCAGCAGAGATGTGAAACTGGCAGCAATACCAGCCCCTGAGCAATGTCACTTGTCACTGGTCTCCATTGACTCCAACTCTTTGCATGTGACCACCCAGACAGTTCTATATCCACTGACTGGTTCTTCTGTCAAATCTGTATCTCTCCAGTTTAGAGACAAGGATGCCATGCAAGGCAGCAACAAATACTTTGCACAAATTCAGGTAGATGACATTAGCTCCTCTTTCCACATCCACCAACACTGCAAACCCATCACAGAAGGACACTGAATTTGTCAGGCGGGATCTGCCCTTAGTGAAGCCATGGTGGCTGTCATCTATCACTTCCAATTTTTCCATGTGTCTTTGCATAGTTTCCAAAAGAATCTGATCCATGATCTTGCCAGGCACCGAGGTGAGACTAGTCAGCCTGTACTTCCCCAGGTCTTCCTTATAACCCCAAGTTTTAAAAAGAGAAATGTTTCCCCTCTTCCAGTCACTGGGTACTTCACCAGACTGTCACAATTTCTCAAATATGACAGATAGTGCTTAAGCCACTTCATCCACCACTTCCCTCAGATCCCAGGGATGCATCTCATCAGGTCCCCATGGACTTGTGCACCTCCAGACAAACCTGATCTGCTGTGGTGGAACCTCATCCTGCCAGCCCCTGTCCAAAACCCTGGGCTTTTCTGTGTGCCCCATACGTACCATGTCAGTGCCATACACCGGGGAGGTCATCTTGATCTCCCAGAAGTGCTGCCCATCTGCCAGCTCCTTGTTGCCACGGATGGCAGCCGTGCCACAGCTGTATTCCATGTGGAAGTTCACCTTGCGGTTGTCACACGTCAGCAGGGTGGCTGTTGACTTGTTCAGGTCATCCCACACCCAGTCGAAATCTTTTGAGGAAGCACAGAGGGGACAAGGATAGGCAAAGACCCTCAGGAAACAAATCCCAAGCCAAAGCACAGGTGGACGTTTGTTTTGAAGGCCTGTTGGTGAGTATATTTATATTTCTTTTGTTGTTTAAGAGGATAAATCTTAAGCTGTGCATATCAGAGAACTGTTTGAGGCCTGAACTGTAATGTCCACCGGGGATGGATCAGTGCTCCAAAGCTGTCAGCATTCACCAAGCCCAATTTTGGCTGACACCAGGCAGGGCCTCCCTTCCTCCCCACACTCCTCGTGGGCTCAAGGTATGGCTCTGCCATGCCACAGGCTCTCCCAGCCAGCCCAAGTCCACCCTGTGCTCTGAGCCGGGCACCTCGCCAGCCATTCGGGGGATCAGGAGGGCCCTAAGCACCAGCTCTGTTTCACTGGTGGCCTAAGCAGGATCAGAAAGCAGGTCCTGGAGGTGAGCGCTGACGCCGTAACGGCTTCAGCCCTGAGCCCTGGAAACACGACAGCAGGCACAGGCTGGTAATCCTCCTACAGCCTCAGGATGTAACAACGGAATGCTGGGACAGGGACAGGACCGTGCAGGGGTCCCCCCCGTCCCGAGCCCCAAGGGAGCCCCTTACACTCATCCTCCTCGCCGCAGCGACAGTCACGGACACGGTGCAGGGCGTGCAGGCTGGAGCAGTAGGGAGCTTCACTCTGGTTCTCACAGTTGCAGTAGGACTCTCCAGTCACAGGGATGGCACTCGGGATGGAGGGAGACAGGGAGGAAAACTCTGGCTCCGAATCTGAGTCGCTGTGCTGCTGGGGAGAACAGGGAATGGTCACTGCTGGGCGTCCCTGGATGTGGGGAGCTGTGACAGAGCTCTGTGAGGGGACACCCCTAGGCTCATGTCATGTCCCAGCCCAGCCTGTCACGCAGGGAGGCTTTGCCCTTGGAATTACCCTGCTCTGGGACATGGAGAGAGCCTGCTGAGCTGCAGGGACCTCTCAGCACTCTGCGGTACAGGCACTCTTTGTGCCTGCCAGGGACAAGGAGCTGTCGCAGCAGTCTGACAGCCCCAGTCTGGAACACACACAGTTTGAAGCAAACTCTGTGCTAAAGCTTTGGCTTTCACCAGGCAGGTTCCAGCCGTCAGCAGAGCAGAGCACTGCTCTGGAGAGGCTGTGAGGAACCTGGGAGACACGAGGAGGGAAAGGGAGAGAGGGCAGAACAAAGGGAGCCAGTTGAGCAGCACGGCTGCAGCTCCTCAGGCCAGCACTGCAGACAGGCCCACAGGAAACCTAGGACAGGATCAAAGGGCTTTTGTTTACTTTCATGAACACAAAAATCCGATCTACTGTTCCCCAGTGCCAAGAGACCAACCTGTCCCTGCACTGGACATTGTGAGAATCACAGCCCTGTCTCACTCCTGTGTTATGGTGTTGCCAAAGGGATTCTCTTACTACTGACTGCAGTGAGTTACTCTGGGTTTACACACTGCACAGGGGTACCTGCTTGTTATTCACCCCATGGTAAGGGGTATTCAGTGACAAAAATCCTTTAAACTCATGTCCTTGCAGCTACATAAGGCAGGGAATTGAAACTACTCATGCTTACATATGGACTGCCCAGGCCTCCTCCTCTGGCCTGCAGAGCCTGGGTTCTGTCTTTCCAAACTTCTAACTTCCCTAACTGCTACCTAGAAATCCAGTCACTCCCCTGACTGCAGGAACAGAAAGCTGCTCTGACTGAGGAAAATAGGCTTATTTTCTGGGAGCACGGTGCCTGGGTTTGGACACTGTGCTCTGGCAGCAGCCTCATGGGTTCTGCCTGGCTCTGAAGCAGCTCCTTGTGCTCCCACCACTGCATAGGGAAGTCAACTCACACACTCAAGAATGGGAGAAAAGAGCAAAGAACAGCAGATGTGAATCAAAGTCACTCCTTGCACTGTTTTACTCCTGCTCTCTCTGCTGTGCTCCCATCTCCAGCACACCTGGATCCAGGTTCAGAAGTGATGTTCACATTGCAGAGCAGGAAACATGAGGAAATGTCAGTCTGAAGACACTGCCCCACAATTTCCACCACCATCTCCAAGCCTCTTACAGCCCAGGAGGGAGCAGAGCCAGCTGAATTAGGGAACTGATCCACTTTAAACACTTACCTAGAGCTCTGCTTCCAAAAAAATATTTTAAAATACTGTATGTACTTTATGTATGACACACCCCTTCTGTGCTTTAAAAAGCATTTTGCTTAGTATCAATGTTGACTATTATTAAATCTTTTCTGCTTTTGGCCAGTTCTGCTGCTCAGTTACACAGACCTTCTGTCAGGGAGAGGAAAACATCCTTTGTGCCACCCAGTGCCACCCAGAGCCCCCCGAGCCCAGCCTACCTGCCCATCAGAGTCGTAGCCCCAGCCCCGTGCGCCGGCCCTGCCGTCGGCCTCGCGCCGGACCCCGCTCAGGACAAAGTGCCAGGCCCGGCTGCTCCGCGGGCGCCGCGCCATGCTGCTCCCAGACAGGTAGGCTGGGGAAAGGGACACGAGGTTACACACTGCTGCCATGTCCCATCACCACTCCCTGGGTCACCAAACCCCCCAGGGGAACCAGCACAAGATCAACCGGCGCAAAGGAAGTCCCATCCGCATCAAGAGCCTCTGCAAACTTCGACCTCTTTCTCCACCCAGGGTCACCTTCTCCCTGAGCCAGGTCTTCAACTGGCCCCAAGAAACTCTCCCAATATCCAGTGGTGGTGGCAGCAGCTGCCTCTGCAGGAGCTGGATCCAGCAGCCATCTCTCACCTTGCCTGGGGAGTTTCAGGGCTGTCAGAATCTCAGAATCGCTTGGGTTGGAAGGACCTTGAAGCTCATCTCATTCCACCCCCTGCCATGGACAGGGATACCTTCCACTATCCCATGCTGCTCCAAGACACAGCCTCCCTGGTGCCCAGTGACCTTCTGACAGCTGTCCTAGCTCTGGCCACCTGCACTGCCCTGGCTTGTCCATCTGCAGGGAAGTTTGTCCACCTGCAAGTGCCCTCTGAGGGAAGATTTTGCTCTCAGTGCTTGGAGAGAAAGAGAAACCACTTTCCTGCTCGCTGGAGGGAAACCAGCCTGTGACAGACCTGTCCCAATTTGCCTCAAGGACAAGAGGCAGAAGGGAAGCAGCCGCCTGTCTCCCAGTCCAGCAGGGATGATGTTCAGAGACAGATTTCCCGAGGCTCCTTCCCTGTGCACAGCCTGACAGGCCATGCCAGCTCCCAGCTTCCGCACAGGAGCATTGCGCTGGATGTGACAGGGAAACCTCAGCTTCCAATCTCATCTCCCTGAAGTTTATCTTTAAAGGATTCAACTCCCCACCAAGAGGCACCTGTGGGGCTGTAACCCTTGAACCCACTCCCTCAGCTCAGCCCCAAGCCAGGGCCTGCCATAAAGCACTTGGCCCTGTTCCTCCTGTGCCTCAGTCCCCAGTGGGACAGCAGCTCCTGGAAAAGCAGGACAGACCAAGCCCCAGCTGGTTGTGTAGGCATCCTTGGATGCTCTGAAGGGCACTGGAAATCCCACCTGCAGAAATCACAGGGTTTGCATAGCTGTGCTGGGAAAGCACCTAAAACCACACCAGAATTCCCTTCTCCAGCTTTGCTGAGCACCCACAGCAGCCCAACACAGCAGCTCTGCTCCCCCAGGCCCTCACCAAGGTTGGGGTTCACAGCTTAGAGTCATCACAGCACAGAATCTGTCCCCGCACATGATCCAGTGCTGAGACCAGAGTCAGTCATGGAATCATTATAGGTGAAAAAGACCTCTAAGAGCACCAAGTCCAACCATTTCCCCAGCACTGCCAAGGCCACCACTAAACTGTGTCCGCAAGTGCCACATCCACACAGCTTTTAAAACCATCCAGGGATGGCAACTCCACCACTGCCCTGTGCCAGTGCCTAACCACCTTTCAGTGAAGAAAGTTTCCTAATATCCAACCTAAACCTCCCCT
Organism: Origma solitaria; assembly: GCA_013397895.1. Lineage (NCBI taxonomy): Eukaryota > Metazoa > Chordata > Aves > Passeriformes > Acanthizidae > Origma > Origma solitaria. Next base: position 293,177 of record VZRL01003131.1, on the reverse strand, counting down.
GGCACAACTCGAGGCTGTTTCCTCCCTTGTTCTCTGGGAGCAGGGCCCGACCCCCACCTGGCTGCACCCTCCTGTCAGGGAATTGTGGAGAGTGAGAAGGTTGCCCTGAGCCTCCTTCTTTCCAGGCTGAGCCCTGCCGGCTCCCTCAGCTGCTCCTGGTGCTCCTTCCCCAGCTCTGTGCCTTTCCCTGGACACACTCCAGCCCCGCAATGTCCTCCTTGCCCAGAAACGACCCCAGGACTGGAGGTACCCCAGCAGTGCCAGCACAGGGGGACGGGCACTGTCCCGCTCCTGCTGTCACACCAGTGCTGCTACAAAAAGCCCCTCCCCACCCCTGCGCTGAGGCCTCTCCGCGGGGCCGAGGCTATTCTGCGGCGTGACCCGCACAGCCCCAGCGCTTCTCCAAGCACTGAGCGGCCCGGGGGACCGCGGCGAGGGACACGGCACGGCACGGCTTCCCGGCCGCGGAGGCAGCGGCTCCGCCGAGGGCGGGTACCGGAGCCTCGGCTGTCCCGGCAGCTAAGTCGCGGCCGGACAGGACCAGGGCCGGGCCGGGCCAGGCCAGGCCAGGCCAAGCCAAGAGAAGCCAAGCCAAGACAAGCCACGGCGCTTGGGCCGCACAGCCCCGGACCGCCCTGAGCCAAACCCTAACCCTCAGCTCCCGACCCGGCCCCCCAAGCCCCTTGCCCACCTGCCCACCTGCCCGGCGCTGCCCCGGCCGGCCCCGCCGCGCTCTGACCTACTTTCCCCTCCCGGGACATAAACAATCCGCTCCTGGCACCGCCCCCAGACGCCCATTGGCTGCGTCCACGCCTTACCCCTCCGCCGTTGGCTGAGCGCCCTGTCACTCATGGGCGAAGGAGGAGAGAAGGGGCGGGGTCTGAGTGGCGCCACGCTATTGGCTGTGTTGTGTGCCAATCCCCAGGGAGCGGCGCCATTGGACGGCCGCCCGCGAAGGGAAAGCACTGAGCCCATTGGCTAATGCAAGGGGAGCACGAGGAGTGGATTGGCTGTGAAGCCCTGGGGGGCGGGTCCTCCGGGGAAAACGCGGCTCGGGACTGGGCCCGGTGCCTGTCAGTCTGGGGGAGGGGCTTCGGGCCGGCGGAAGGCGGAAGCGGGCGGCGCGGGGAGGCAGCATGGAGGAGACGGCTGGGGGTGAGCGGCGAAAGGGCCGCGACCTGGGGGAACCGGGATCCGGGCCTGGTGGGAGGGCCCTGTCCGCCTCGCGTGGGCCGTCCCGACCGGAATAACCGGACCTAGCGGGGGGTCAGGACCCGGTTCCGCGGAGATCCGAAGTGCTCGGGTCGTGCCGGTACCGCGGTGATGGACCCCGACTCCCCGTGAGGAGAGCTCCGGGCCGGCCCGAGTCCCCATAGGCGGCGGGCCCGGGTTATCGGAGCCTTCCCAAAGGCTCGGGCGCGGCTTCCGCGGGACACAGGGCCGAGTAAGCGGCCCCGACACGGAGCTGCCGGTGTCACCGGGCGGTGTCCCGGGAGCACCCCGCTGCGGGTCCCCGTCTCCCTCCTCCCCGGCCCTGTTCTCCCTCCCCTCGTTGTGCCGTTACCGTCGGTGGAGGTGCGGATGAGCTCCGCCATGGTTGGTCCGGGTTCCATGCCGGCGGTGCTGCCGGGCCAGCCCCGGCGCGTTGGGCCAGTGCCCGGTGGTGCCGGGGCGGCCCAGAACGCGGGCCCGAGTGGGCGGGTGGCGTTCGCCGGCAGTGCCTGGAGTGTCCCGTCCGCTGCCTAGCCTGCTGCGCCGCTCCGGGAGGGGGACACTCGAGCGCTCCCCGCTTTCGGCGGTGGCCGAGCCCGGAGCAGAGAGCCGGGAGCGCTGGCAGCACAGCAGGGAATGGCAGGAAGGTTGGAGAGGAGCGTGGGACTGGCAGGAAGCGACTGCTGTGACATGGAGGAAGGAAACGCCAAGGGCCTGAGCTCACCACCAGCCTCCGGCCATGCCCGGGCTGAGCCTCATGAGCCCAGTGCGTGTTAATTGCTCTGCTGCCACTTAGGTCATCGGGACAAGCCTTCACTCCCCGCACTGTTTACACACAATTGTTTATTGCCATTGTTCTTATTGTTCCTTTTCTGATGACAAAAAGCCTGTGGCACATCCACCTGTTCTTTCCCACTGCCTTACACTGAGGTCAGACCTCACCAGGGCCTGCAGCTCCTCCTGAGGGGCAGCTCCAATCTCTGCTCTTTGTGACAGGGACAGGACCCAGAGAACAGCTGAAGCTGTGCCAGGGGAGGGTTAGGGTGGATATCAGGGAAAGGTTCTTCCCCCAGAGGGTGCTGGGCACTGCCCAGGCTCCCCAGGGAATGGGCACAGCCCCAAGACTGCCAAAGTTCCAGAAGTGTTTGAACAACACTCCCAGGGATGCACAGGGTGGGATTATTGGGGTATCCTATGCAGGGCCAGGAGTTGGATCTGTGATCCTTGTGGGTCACTTCTAGCTCAGGATATTCCATGGTTCTATGATGCACTTGCAGAGAGAGCCAACCTGGCTGGGGTGCAGCACATCCTGCTCGTGCTGTCCGGAAAGGGCGGCGTTGGGAAGAGCACCATCTCCACTGAGCTGGCCCTGGCGCTGCGGAATGCTGGGAAGAGGGTGAGTGAGGGCTGGGATGCTGAGCTCTGGCTTTTCCCTCCCAGCCTCCATCTGGGCTGGGTTCTGTCTGTTGCTTCCATGGGGGTGTCCTGGGTGTGGATTGTCTGTGAGTGAAAATGCTATTTGTGATAGTGGTTCAAGGGATTCTTTTCTATGTTTGATCCAGTGCAGGTAACTGGATCAGGTACTACAACTCATTTCTCTTTTATCTATTTTATTAAATTTCCCTGTATTTATTGTTGAAATTGGCACTGAGACATGAATTTGCTGCTTTGTGGTGTCACCCTCACTCCCTCTGTGGGTTGAAGTGGGTGAGCTGAAGGACACTTGAAATGGGGACAAAAAGGAAATGTGTGGGCAGGAGACAGACTGAATCCCCTGAGGATATTTTTAAACGCTCTGTGCAGCCAGTGCCACTTGGGTTCTGGCATGAAGCACTTGGAAACACCCGGGAGATGCTCCTTGGGGAGAAGGAGGTTAGGAGGGATGTGATATTTAAAGCATTTCTGTTTCAAATGTGGCTGCTGAGCTGCAGAGGCAGTCGTGCTGTGAGCAGCTCGAATTTGGGTGGCTGGGGGTTCCTGAGCCCACCCTGCTCGGCGTGAGTGAAGGGCTGTGCCTGTCCCTAGGTGGGGATCCTGGACGTAGACCTGTGTGGCCCCAGCATTCCGCGCATGCTGAGGGTGCAGGACAGCGCCGTGCACCAGTGTGACAGCGGCTGGGTCCCCGTCTTCGTGGGCCAGGACAAAGCCATCGCCCTCATGTCCATCGGCTTCCTGCTGGAGAGGCCAGACGATGCCGTGGTGTGGAGAGGACCCAAGAAAAACGGTAACACTGGGGTTTGCTGCTGGTGAAACCTGCTCTGAAACCTCCTGTGAGCCCTCCTGGATGTGCTGCTGCCTCCTGGATGGGTCATTGCTTGGGGAAGCAAAGCTCCTGTTCCACAACCGTGGGTTTAAGGCGCTCAGATGGGGAGAGTGCAGCACACGTTGTGCTGACAGACAGCCTCGTCCCCTCGCCCTGGGTCCCTATCACCCAGGGTGCTTCCCAACCCCTGTCCCACAGCTCCCAAGCCATCTGCTGAAACCCGTTGTGGTTTGTTTTTTTATTACCTGCCCCTTTTATTTCCATAGCTTTGATCAAGCAATTTGTCACTGACGTGGCCTGGGGGGACCTGGACTTCCTCATCGTGGACACCCCGCCAGGCACCTCTGACGAGCACATCTCCACCGTGGAGGCCTTGAGGCCCTTCCAGCTGCTCGGAGCAATCCTGGTCACAACACCCCAGGTAGGACACAGGGCTGGAATTCCTGGCAGGCAGCAGGTTTGGAGGGGGGAAAAATGCACCCCAGGTTTGCACATGGCTGTCTGTGGCTGCTTCTTCTACACATCTGCCACACCACGTGATTTACCTCTGCTCTGGAGCCACATTCAGTGTGGCCAGAGGGATCCCCAATTGCTGTTGTTGCCCCCCAGGCCGTGTCCGTGGGGGATGTGAGGCGGGAGCTGACGTTCTGTAGGAAGGCGGGATTGCGGATCCTCGGCATCGTGGAGAACATGAGTGGCTTCGTGTGCCCCCACTGCTCCGTGAGCTTCTCCTGACCTTATTGTCCAGCCTTGGGGCTGCTGTGGGCTCTTCCTTGTGGTGGTGGGGTGCTGAGCCTTGGGTGGAAAATTGGGAAATGCCATGAGGGTGATGAGCCAGGGAAGAACGCTGCCAGCTTTGGGAGAAGCCACTGGCTGTGCTTTATGATGGAGCTCTGGGAGAGGGCGGGGGCACAGGGAATGCCTGGGGCTGGAGGGTGGAGGGCAGCTGGCTCTGCTCGGGCCTGGCAGCACCTGCCCTGTCACACAGGGCTCTGGGCTTCCTGACTCACTGCTCTTCCTCCTTCAGGAATGCACAAACATCTTCTCCAAAGGGGGAGGTGAGGAGCTGGCCAAGCACGCCGGAGTGCCCTTCCTGGGTGAGTGGGCTCTTGAGCAGGGCTTGGTGCTGTGGGAGGGCTGAGCACCGAGAAGGAACATCACAGGGGCAGGTGGGCTGGGCTGTGAGCCCCAGGCACCTGGGCAGAGCTGGGTTGTGGTTTGTGCTTTGCTCCTCTGCCATCCAGACTGCTCACAGTGGGCAGCTGGCCCTGCTGGGGCAGAGGTGGTGATGCCAGCACCTCGTCTGGCTGCTGACATTGTGGTGACAGTGTAAACAGGGATGGAGCTCCGTGAGAATGATTTTTGAATGTCCTGGAGCCTTCCTGAGAAATGGGGGCTGAGGGCTGAACCCTGTCCCTGGACAGGCTGGGATCAGGGAGGAGAGCACCTCTCACGGGGTGGGTGGGGTCTTGGACCCAGAGGAAGCAGTTGCAGGTGAGAATGAAGTCCTCGACAGCTCTGGGAGGGCAGTGGTTGCCCTTCCCTAGCGCTTTTCCCGGATTTGACTCTGGCAGTGTGGTTTTTATCCCTGGCTGCAGACCTTGGCTGTACCGGGAGTGAGCTTTCACCCTCCTCTTCCCTGTCCCACAGGCTGCGTCCCCCTGGACCCCCAGCTCAGCCAGAGCTTGGAAGAAGGCAGAGACTTCATCCAAGAGTTTCCCAAGAGCTCTGCCTTCCCTGCCTTGACTCACATCGCTCAGCAGATCTTGGATACATCACAGAGGAGCTCCTGAGGAGGGTGTGGAGCTGGACTGGTGGCAGCCTGGCAGCCCCAGCAGCAGGAGGGGGATGCAGGAGCTGGTTAGCTCTGAAACTGTCTCACTGGGCTTCGAGGGAGGGAGGGAGGGTGAGCACAGATTCCTGCTGCTGCTGGCAGTCCCACAGCGAAGTAGCTCCATCCCCTCAGACCCAAAGAGACTCTGGAGCTGCAGTGTCAAGTGCTGTTCTCCCTTCAGTGATCCCACACGGCTCCAATCACTTGGATCGTGGCTCTGCGTGCCGCTGCCTTCTCCCCCTGCCCTTGCCTGATGGATCACACAGGACTTGCTTCAGTGGCTGAGTCGTGCTGGATGCTGCTGTGTGGGGCCAGGCCAGGCTCTTGTGCTCAGAATTCTCAGCTCACTGGTTCCTGATGGGCCGGTGAGGGCACGGCGTGGGTGGTGTGTGAGGAAACGCCTTCAGGAGCTGTCTGCATCCCATCGTGCTGGAAACGTGGCCTTGGGTCTGCTGGGGTTGTGTGACTCAGGAATATTTTTCAAGGTTCCAGGCAGTAAACACTTTTCTGAAAATGCAAGTCTGTGCCTTCTGTTTTTCCATGGCTTCAGGCCTTGCTGTAGCTCTGAGTTGTGGCACTTCTCATACATCGAGGTACTTCCTGCTTTTCCCTGGTTTCCTTGCTGGAATTCAGCGAAATCTCTCCGATAACAGCTTCAGGATCCAGCCTGTCCCTTGTCTTGCTGTGAGGTGCCCCTGGCAGCCCTTCATGGGGTGCCATGGCTGTTCTCCAACCGCAGTGGGGGGCTCCTGTGTCCCCAGGTGGCTCCTGCTTCTGTCACTTCTGAGGCTCCTGTTCCCTGCACCTCTTCCCATGGGCCCTGCCCTCCTCTTGCAGGCTTGAGTTAAGCTGGGGAAGCAAATGAAGGTGGTGGCCTTGCATCTTATCTCTCTCCCTCCTGGACTCTGAGCCCCTCCTGCCTGCCTCCCTCTCTGCCTTTGGGACTCACCCTCCCACTGAGGTTTCGGGAAGACAGAGAAATCTTGGATTTCCACTGACAGGACTGGATTACAGCAGGCGCTGCTTGGAGCAGAGCAGGAGCAGCATCCACCCCTGCTCCCACTGCACAAGGACCCACACCCGAGCAGGTTTCCCCTCATGCAATTTTCCAGGAAAATTTTGTCTGACCTTTGGACACTTATCTGGGATTTGGAGAGCTGGGCAGTAGCACTGGAGTCTACCAGGACTGTTGGCTTCTGCGGGAGAGCTGGGCATTTCTTGCTCTATCCCTTGGCTGGGGCCACTCACCCAGGGCTTGCAGGAAATGCTGGGAACCCCCTGGGAGCCTGAATCCCTCACCCTGAGGGTCTCTGGGGAGAAATCCCAGCCGGGGGCAGCACGAACTTTGGAAAAAACATAACTTACAAGGTGGGTTGCAATAGCTCCAAAGGTTTATTTGTCTGCTGCCATTTATCAGGTGAGCAACGTGTGGCTTTCTGTGCCCTGCCTACACCTGCTGCTGCAAGGAATCATTACAGCAAGTCCTCTGTCCCCTTCCCTAAGCTCGGGGGGGCTTTTAGGATTTCTCTACTGCTCCGTGGCAGGAAAATGTTTTGTTTTGTCCCACGAGAGTCCTGGCCTGGGCAGGGTTGCCCCTTGCTGTGGCTGCAGGCGGGGGTTTGCAGCATTCCCCCATCCAGAGATGCCCCTGCTGTGCTGTGCTGTCCCCCGGGGGCTGCTATTTAAATATTAAAGGACTGAAATACTCAGTTTGAAGCCCGGGGAGCTGGTTGCCCATCCAGCAGCTCCTGGGCAAGGCGGCTGCTGGAGGTGGTGGCAAAGCTGGGCACGTCTGGGGTGGCCACAGAGCCCCAGCAGGGCCAGGGAGGTGGCAGGTGAGGGTCCCTGGGAGGGCCAGCCCAGCTCAGCAGTGAGCAAAGCTCTCCTCGGTGGTGTCGCGGAGGTCCAGCCCCGCCAGGCCCGGGGGGTGCAGGCAGGTGAGGTTGTTGTAGGTGTAGATGGGGACATGGGTGTCGTCCCCCTCGGCCACCGACTGCACGAAGCGCGGCACCACCGCGGGCTGCTGCAGGGAGAAGTCCCGCAGGCCCTTCAGGGAGCAGTTGCAGTGCCAGTTGTTGCCCCCCAGCCACAGCTGCTCCAGGGTGAAGGGGGGGCGCAGGAATGCCACCGAGAAGGTCTCCAGGGAGTTATTCCTCAGGCTGAGGTACCGCAGGTTGGCCAGGGGGGAGATTACGCTGTTGTCCAGTGCCTCCAGCTGGTTGTGGGAGAGGTCGAGCCAGAAGAGTCTCTGGAGCGGGCTGAAGGTGTCCTGGGAGATCTCCAGGAGCTGGTTGGAGGAGAGGAAGAGGTACTCCAGGTTGCTCAGCCCCACAAAGAGCCGGGGCGAGAGGTGGCTCAGCCTGTTGTGCTTCAGGTCGAGCTCCAGGAGCTCGTGCAGTTCGCTGAAGCTCTGGTCCTCGATGAGGGAGATGCTGTTGTGCTGCAGGAAGAGGCGCCGCAGGCTGGAGAGCCCGGAGAAGGTGTTGGCCCAGATCCTGCCCACGCAGCTGTGCTCCAGGTGGAGGCTGTGCAGCTTGGAGACTCCCTTGAAGACAAAGTCGGGCAGGACCTTGATGCAGTTGGCAGACAGGTGCATCACGGCCACGTTGTGCAGCCCCAGGAAGGCCCCGGTCCTGATGTCCTGCAGCTGGTTGTTGTTGAGGCTGAGCACCTCCAGCTGGCCCAGCCCCTCGAAGGTCCTTTCCGCCAGGCTCCGGATCCGGTTGTGCCCCAGCTGCAGCTCCTCCAGAAACTGGAGATCCTTGAAAGTCCTGGGCCTCAGGCTGGTGATGGAGTTGGTGGACAAGCGCAGGACGTGCAGGCTCAGGAGGCCCAGGAAGGTGTCCTCGTAGAGCGAGACCAGGCGGTTGTGGGACAGGTCCAGCCAGCGCAGAGACTTCATGCCCATGAAGGCGCGGGGCGCGATGGCGTTGATCTGGTTGTGGTTCAGGTACAGCTTCTGCAGCTTCTGCAGCTTGACGAAGATGTTGATCTTGATGCCCTTGAGTGCGTTCCCGCTCAGGTCCAGCTCCTTCAGCTCGGTGAGGCTGCAGAAGAGCTGGTGCTGGAGGTAGGGCAGCTTGTTCCCGGCCAGGATCAGCTCCCTCAGGTTGGGCAGGTCATGGAACACCTTGTCAGGCAGCACCACCAGCGAGTTCCAGCCCAGGTTCAGGTACCAGAGGTTGGAGAGCCCAGCAAACAGCCCTTCCTCCACCTTGGTGAAGTGGTTGTTGTTGAGGCTGAGGGACACGAGGTTCTGGGTGTGCAGGAAGGTGTGCGGGGCCAGGTGCCGCAGGTGGTTGCGCTCCAGGTGCAGGTGGTAGAGGCCTCGCAGCCCATGGAAGGCGTGCTGCTCCACCGAGCCCAGCTGGCTGCTCTGCAGGTCCAGGAAGTCCAGGGCCGAGAGGTTCCTGAAGGCAGCGGCCGGCAGCAGCGTGAAGTTGTTGCCGTCCAGCCACAGCGCTTTGGCGTTGGGGGGCACGTCCTCGGGCAGGCGCGTCAGGTTGCGGCCGCTGCAGAAGACGTTCAGCTCCTCGCTGTAATCGTCCAGGCTGCAGGCGCAGGGGCTGGGGCAGCGCGGGCCCTCCGCGTCCCCCGGCTCCTTCGGGGCGTCCCCCCCGGGCGGCTGCGAGGCGGCGGCCAGCAGCAGGGCCAGGGGGAGCAGGAGGGGGATGCCTGCTGGGAGCGGGGGAGGAAAGGGGACACTGTCAGTGCGGGGCCGTGGCTGCTCTAGGGGACCCCCTTTGGGACCCCTTTGGGACCCCTTTGCCGGGTGCCGGCGCTGCTGGGGCTGTGGGGTGGAGGGGTCGCTCCCAGCCCGTTGCACACACGGGGCAGCTGCAGGAGTTTGCAGAGGCTGGATCCCCTGGGAAAGGGTCCGGGATCACCCCCAACCCCGCCCTCCTGCTACAGTTCAGATCCCTCGGGTGCAGGGACCCCCCAAATTCATCTCTTTATATTGCAGCAGACCCTTCTCCCTCCTCTTCCCAGCTGCCCCCCTTTGACTTCCCCAGCACTGAGGTGTCTCCGTTCCACGGTCCCTGCACTCCCCATCCAGGTTTGGGCTCTGCCCTGCAGTGCCTGCACCCCCCCCCACCCCCGCCCCGGCAGCTCGGGGGCCCCCAAAAAGTCTTATCGGCAGTGGCGGAGGAGCAGAGCGCAGGGTGACCGAAGCCCTGGCAGAGTGTGAGTGTCCCCCCAGCCCCAACCTGGCCGAGGGGCACTTCCAGCCTTACCTTTGCCTGCGCTCATGGCGGCGGGCAGGGCAGGGCAGGGCTCCCGCTCCCGCTCGGCTCTCCGGCCCCGCCGACTGCGCACAGATGGATGGAGCAACCACCTTGACGCCTGTCCAGCCGCCCGCCCGGCCGGGCTTAACCCCACTGCTGCTGGCCCAGGCCGCGGCTGAGCCCCGGGGACAGCCTGGCCGGGGGCAGTGTCACCGGCACGGGCTCAGTGTCACCGGGACAGGCTCCTGACTGCTCCCCCTGCTCTGGGACTGCATTTAGGGCGACTCCGGTAAAGGGCGTGGAATGAGATGTCCAGGAACCTGAGGGTGGTGGGGATGGGGTCCTGCAGAGGGTGGTCCTGCCAGAGATGGGGTTTGTGTGGGCTTTCAGCATGGAGAGGGATGGGGCAACCCCACAGGGTGTCCCAGCACGCTGCCCTGAGCTCCTGGAGGGTCCTGAGCAGCAGAACTGACCCTTCTGTGCCTTGCTCTGCCAAGGATGCCCTGGGATGAGCCCTCTCTCTCCATCAGGGCACACAGAGCACACACACACTGCGGCTTGGAGCTCCGTAGGACACAGGGATTAAAGGTTTGGGGATCACCCTTAGGGCAAGATGGGCTGAAACACCTGAGGGTTTATGGTGATACAAGTGGGAAATGAGTTGGGAAATGGGAAAAAACTCTTCCCTGTGTGCCACTAAAACCTTGGGGCTGAACCCCCCAGCCCCTCCTGTGGGCATTTTCCCTCCTGTTGTGCCTTGTGAGTGGGGGACGGTGCTGGGAGCTCCATGTTCTACTCTGCCTGGTGCTTCTGTGCCAAAGGGGAAGCAGAGGGCAAAGCCAGGGTCCCCGTGGTGACATGGTGACTCTGAGAGTCCCCCAGCTCCTCTGCCAGCCCCCCATCCAGTGGAACGAGGGTGGATGATGCTCCAGGGCTGGCAGATCACACTCTGCCCCTGGCAGCTCACCAAAACCACCCCGGGGAGGCTGCTGACCTCATCCTGTGTCCCAGGTCATTTCCCCACCAGGGTCCAACACAGGCTCTGTGGAATCTTTTACCAGTTTCCAGGAAAGAAAGAGAAAGAAAAAGCCCCAGCAAGAGGAGCCCTGTGGCCACAGCTGGCAGATGGAAAAGCCGTGGCTAACCCTTCCCATGTCCTGGTAGCCCCATTGCTCCCTGGGGTACACCAGGCTGGCACCATTCACATCCACACCTCCAGGAACAAAGATCTCCCACCCGGGTTGCTCTTCCCAGCCCTGCTTCCTCCAGACTGGTTTTCAGGGATGCTCTCCACCACCATGATCCCACTTTTCCCATCACCACAGGAGCCTGGCATTTCCCAGCTCCACAGGCACATCTCAGCTCTCCATCGGGCATTTCCATGCCCGTGGGAAGAGATTTTGGAGAGAGACATCCATGCTCCAGCCTTGCTCCCCAGCTTTCCCACAGGCTCTGTTCTCTCTCTTCCCTTTTGGCCCCAAGTGGAATTCTCCTCCCCCTCTATTTTAATCCTCTCTTCTGGGAATTTATAGATCAGGAGGGAGAATTGAGGGATAGGGATACACGCACCCACTAATAGGCACTGAGCACATATTGACACAAGGTGTAATCAAACTGGAAGCTAAAAAGAGCTGAACCAGCACAGGTCAGCCAGCCAAAACCCACAAAACCTCATTGGGAAGTTTAAACAAGCCCTGCCTGCAGCTGGGAGCAGGTTTATCTCTGCCTCCAGCAGCCCTCCCCAGGGAAATATCAAATGGGATGCAACGGGGAAATAAAGAGGGTAAATAAGGAAATCTCTTCCCAGTGTGGTTGTGGCACAGGGAGGAGCTGGACCCATCTCCACCTTTATAGGTCCTTGAGGGTCTCCTCCAGACCTGTCTCCACCTTTAAACCTCCCTGGGGCATCTCCTCCAGATGTGTCCTGTCTGTGGCAGGAGATGCTGGGACCCTGCAGATGTTGGCTCCTGCACCCCAGGCCCCCCCATCTGCCCCATGAGCCACAGCTCCACAGCCACCATGGGGACATCTGTGTGGGTCCCCACCGTGGCTGTCCCCTTCCCAGTGTGTTCCTGGCCAATGAGGATCCCCCATCTGATCCCCCCATCACTTCAGCTCCAGCAGATAAACTCCCCGGCCAGGACCAAAGTCTGAGCCCCTCCCCTGGTTGCCATGGAGAAGGCTGTAATGGTATTAGGAAAAGCAGCAAAATCATAAAAAAGTAGTTTTAAAACCTATTTAAACTCTAAGGAATCATTTACCTTCCCCAGCAGCCTTCCTGTGCCTGCAGGTCCCTCCTTAGGGAGCTTCCCAGTCCCTTTGGGTGGGACATGCCAGCAGCTGTTCTGTCCGTGGGCTGGCTGAACTGGGGAGGGGACAATTCTGGGCCACATCTGCTGTGGGATCCTGGGAGATCCCTGGTCCATCCCCACCCACCCAGGGTGAGTGGCCAGGGGCACTCAGGACACCAGCAGGGACAGCACCCACCCAGGCTGAGCCCTGAGGGGAGCAGGGAGGTGACACGTGTGGCATTGTCACAGCTGAGTTAGGGACTATTTTTAGCAAATCTTGCCAAATATTGTCCCTGTCTGGAGGAGAGCATCTCATGTTGCCAGGGCAACCAGCACTCCTGCTTCTCGTTCTGGACCAAAAAACATGCCCAAGAGAGCCGGGAGGGGTGACACCAGCACCCCAGAGCTTGTGCCACTCTCCTGGGAGCACCAGCAGGGACCAGGACCCAGGAGTGGGGCTTTGCCTGGTGCTCACTGTCCACCCGCACTTCTCATCATCCTGGTCCTCTTACTGGAGATGGGCACGCGGGAGTGGTGGCAGCTGCTGGCAAAGGTCCCCATGGGCATCTCTGAGTGTCACCTCCCACCCTGTCATGGCTGCAGACGCTCGTGGGAAGTTGGGAAAGGTGCCTGATGTGGGACAGTTCCCAGGGATGCCAATTACTGCCCTGGTGGCCCATGTGGCCACGTGAAAATGCCTCACCAGCACCAGCCTGGCTGGACTGGTTGGACTGGGAGAGGCGAGGACATCCCCAAGGCGTGACTCAGGGGGGCCAGGGCCTTTGCTGGAGGCACAGGTGGGAAAATTCCCAAACACTGAGGTGTGGGGAAAAGAGGGGACCTGGGAGCGTGGATTTGAAGGCGATGGAGACGGGGAATGGCAGGAGAGCAGTAGCTGTCAGAATGAAGCTGGATCAGGGAGCAAACACAGGCAGGGCAGCAGCCACCCTGCCTAACTCATCCTGATGACAGTGCCAGGGTGGGTGGGGAGAGGGCAATGGCATTTTCCATGTCCCATGTCAACTCTCCAGAGCTGGGCATAGGCATCCTGCTGCTGCAGCAGCCCTGTCCTTGGGGTGCCTGGCCCTTGGGGTGCCCAGTCCTTGGGGTGCCCTGTCCTTGGGGTGCACGGTCCATGGGGTGCCTGGTCCTTGGGGTGCCTGGTCCTCAGGATGGGGTGGGACTGTGGCAGAGGGACCGCGCTCCTTTGTCCTGCCCCTGACCACAAGGCCAGGACGCCCTCCCCTGCTGCCAGGGTCTCCCTGCCTGCCCCATCCCAACCCTCCTTCCAGCCCTGCTGGAAACCCCTGGAGGTGCTGGGGGGTGACAGTGGGGACATGGGGTGGCAATGGGCGCTGGCAGCAGGGCAGGGAGATGATTCTCCCCCTCGACTGCCCCGGAGCACACTAACATCCACCTCTGGCATCCCAGCACAGGGCAGACCTGGACGGTCGGAGCAGATCCTGAGGGGACCATGGAAACACGCAGGGGGATGGAAGAACTTTTCCTATTCTTCGGGGGGAGCTGGGAGAGGTTCTGCAGCTCCCTCCTCCTCTCCCTTCTCCAGGCTGGGAGAGCTGGGGCTGTCCAGCCTGGAGAGGACCTTATGGAAGCTTGAGGGCTTGGAAAAGTGACAGAGAGAAACTTTTCCTCGAGACAGGAGAAAGGGTGATGGTTTGAGCCTGGAAGAGGGTGGATCGAGATGGGATATAAAATGAGTTGGGGGGATCGGTGGGAGGCTGGAGCCGAGTGCTCAGAGGATCCCCCACCCTGGGGCATCTGAGGCTTCCCGGCTAGCAGGGAGCTCCTCTGGCATCCCAGGGGGAATTTGTCAGACCCGGGAGCGAAGGCAAAGTCCCTTTGCTGGCGCTGGAAGCCAGATGGAGCCAGTCACTGCGCTAACGCTGCGCCGGCCCTGCCGACAGCTCCGCAGAGGGCGGGGACCCTCCCCCTGCTCCGCTCGGGGTCCCCTGGAGGGCACAGTGCGGGGTGACCTCCCGAGGGCTGCAGGATGGAGGAGAGGTGACAGCAAACTGCGGGGTCGGTCCGGGGGCAGTCCCTCCAAAGCTTCCCCTGGAGCTGCTGTGGGTTTGGGAGCGGCTCCATCTCTTCACTCTGCGTTTAAGGTGTCCCTGACGAGAAGGGTGAAGGACCCTCAGTACAGAGCTGGGATTTGGATTTGGTGGGGTCGTTTGGCTTAGTCCGGAATGGTGATGGAGATTCCGAGCTGCAGTGACACCCCAAAACTTCATTTCTCAGCTCGAATTTGCTTTTTGTGGTGTTGGCCACGACAAAATTGGCTTCCTGTTCCCAAACCATAGGAGAAGTGGTCACTGCCATTCCTGGTGTCACATATCTGCCACAAAGGTGCTTTTGCACAAATAATGCCGTATTTGCATATGTTAATTGTCCTCTGCCCGGCCGAACGGGGGCTCAGGGAGCACCCGTGTGATGGGTGAGGCTGTTTCCCCCCCAGATAGGGGTCTCAGGGTCCGGGACAGCATCCCGGGGCTGTGGGATGGAGGTGCCCATCCCTGGGCTGTCCAGGTGGGACTGAGACCCCTGGGGACACGCCCGGGGAGTGGAGCTGCTGCTCAGCTCCTGAGGCTCCTGAGCTCCAGCGCCGTGGGCAGGGTGTGAATTCGGCTCCCGCTGGGTGTGAAGAGACTGTGAATTCTCATCAACACTTTCATTACCTTAATAAAATTACTTCAGGTCTGTTAAGTTTTGTGCAGAAAAACAAGCCGTAATTGCACGGTTTGCTCGCTTCTCCTTCCCCCAAGGCCCCCAAAATTCTCAGCCCCTGGGTCTGGCTTCTGTGGGCCTTCAAAGGAGGGGCTCGGGAGTCTTTTCCAGCAGCCTGGAACAGGTGAGGAGCTCTGCTTGTCACGGAGCTTCTCTCAGGATGGCCCCTCTCCCTCTCACCACCCGAGCTCTGACAGATCCTAAGGAGTTATTCAGAGCTCTGGGCTTTTTTGAACATTATATTGTCAAAGCTTTTCTTCTGTGGGAGACAGATTCTTACCTAAACTCACCCACTCTACAGAAATAGCAGCAATAATAAGCTTGAAATGAGGAGATTAAGAGCTGGAATTCATTTTAGAATCATGGAAGAGTTGGAGTTGGAAGGGACCTTTAAAGGTCTCCTAGTCCATCTGCTTTTACCCTGTTCCAGGTTTTCCAGCATTATCCACCATGTCCTGCACTCCCTGTTGCCCCCACTCTGACTCTGGAGGCTCTTCAGGTGCTTTTGGCTTTGGGATTTGTCTCATTCCAGCCTGGCTGGTCCCAGTTTGGAGCCAGCAGCAGCACACAGACCAGCACAACCCAGATTTAGCACCGGCTGGGCTGATCTGGGCTTGTTTCAGTGCACGCTTTGCTTTAAAACTTACATTTTTCCACACAGGATCTCTGATGTGAAGGGATAAATTGGGAAAGGCCTTTCCAGCCATCAGATTGAGCTTGGTCAGAACTGAGAGGTCCTGGGACATTTTGGGCAGCTCATTGACACGGGAGGTTCAAGGACTGCAGAGATCAAGAGGAAATCACCTGGAAACAAATTAGAGACTACTGGATGGTGTTGGTTGGGTAAGTGAGTTAATTGTTGGGTTAATCAGACCTTACAATCACAGAGTTGTGGAATGATTTGAGTGGGAACAGACCTCAAAGCCCACCCCATTCCATTCCCTGCCCTGGGCAGGGACATCTCCCACTATCCCAGGCTGCTCCAAGCCCCATCCAGCCTGGCCTTGGACACTGCCAGGGATCCAGGGGCAGCCACAGCTGCTCTGGGCACCTGTGCCAGGGCCTGCCCACCCTCACAGGGAACAATTCCATCTCAATATTTCATCTAACCCTGCCTTCTGTTCACTCTAAATTTCTCCTGTATTACTTTAAAATCCTCCCCCTTGTCCTATCACTGCCTGCCCATGTAAAGCCCCCTAAAGCACTGGAATATCTCTGCACTAGAGGTGGAGGCCATCCCTACAGCCAGGTTTGGGAATGGTCCCTAACAGAGTCTGGTACTCCCCCACGGTCCACACCGCTGCCCTGGGGGTGTTCCTGGGCTGCTCGTTCCTGTGCCTGCTGTGGGCTGACTTGGGGATACAGAGACCTCCTGGGAAGTGCCATTGCTTTCCCTCTAACAGCTCCCGTGGTGGCTGTAAGGTTGGGATCCACCTTAAAGCCGAGGTGGAAGCCGCACCCTCTGGTAACCAAAGTTGGTAGCAACAGTGCTGGACCTCCCGGGAGAAGCTCCTTAGAGATCCTTGAATCTTTCCTTGGCCTCTCAGTCGCTGCCTGCCCCACACCGTGCAGAGATCCTGACCTCTGAGCACATGGATCTTGGAATTGCTGCAGAGAATGAGAATGTGAGTACTCTGACAGAGCATCTTGCTGACCAAAACTACAGGTGTGAAGGTCTGCAGGCCCTTCCCGGGTCATGGAACCAGCACTCTGCCAAGGAAATCCTAATTACAGGGGGGAAATGGCAGCTGGAAAGCCTATTTGGGTCTGTTCAGGTCCTAAAAAGCTGGAAATGCTGAGCTCTTCCAGCAGCGGTGGTGGTGGGTGGCAGGGGGAGAGGAGGGCTCAGCCGGAGCTGCTCTGTGCCTCCAGGTGCAGCTGCAGGACAGGAACGAGGGGATGCACCAGACTGGAGACCCACAGGAGGAGATGGGGAAGCTGCCTGGCTCCAAGACAGATTTCCCAGGCAGGATGGTCCTCAGTGAAGAGGAAAAACTGAAGGTAAAACTTTGGGAGTTGGAGGGAACTGAGCTGTGGAGCCGTGTGAGGCCAGTGGATCCACAGTGGAAAATCTGGGGGGAAATTCCTCCTCCTAGAGGGGAGTGTTGTGCTCAGACATCACATTGGCCTCAGAACCCATCCATGGCCTTGATTGGGTCCTGTCTCTCTCCCAGATTTCCAAAGACCTCGTGGATCTCCAGATCGACATGAACAAAATGAAGGAGCGTTATGAGACGGAGAACTTCGAACTGAAAAATAAGGTATCCAAACCCATGGAATAGCCAATTGCAGCCCCGCCAATGCCTTCATCCAGCTCTGCAGCTCCTAACACACCCACCTGTACTTGGCTTGGCATCTTCTCCTGGCTTTAGCTGGAGCTGAATTCCCCCCAGCACCCCAAATCCCATGGAATTCCCACGAAATCCTCTCCATGTGCCACATCTAATCCTGCTGCCTCCCCTATGCAGATCCAGGCCCTGGAGAGCCGAGTGCAGGAGCTGGAGCTGTGCAGCACCAGGGTCACGGGAGAGAGAGATTCCCTGCGGGAGCGCCTGCAGGCCCTGGAGAGCAGCCGGGAGGAGCTGGCTGAGGAGTTCATCATCCTGAAAAGCAATTACCTGGCCCTTGGCAAAGAGCTGGACCAGGAGGTGAGAGAGGCTGCAGAGTTCATCCCGAGCTCATCCCAGAGCTCATCCCAGAGTTCCCAGCCCCACCTCACATTTCCCTGCTGTGCAGTTGGCTTTGGGTTGTGCATCTGTCACAGCTCAGCTCCAGGGAGGATCCTCATACAATTGTACAATGGCTCTTGTTAAAGGAACCTCTTAAAGGCCACCAAGCCCACAAAAACCATCCTATTCCACCCCCTGCCATGGACAGGGACACCTTCCACTAGCCCAGGTCATTCCAAGCCTCATCCAACCTGACCTTGGACAATTCCAGGGATCCAGGGGCAGCCACAGCTTCTCTAGGCACCTGTGCCAGGGCCTCCCCACCCTCACAGGGAAGAATTCCTTCCCAATATCCCATCTATCCTTTCCCTCTGGCAATGGGAAGCCATTCCCCGTTGTCCTCTCCCTCCATCCCTTGTCTCCAGTCCCTCTCCAGCTCTCCTGGAGCCCTTTAGGCACTGGAAGAGGTTTAAGGTCTCCCTGAGCTGAACACTCCCAGCTCTCCCAGGCTGGCTCCAGAGCAGAGGGGCTCCAGCCCTCAGAGCATCTCCATGGCCTCCTCTGGACTCTCTCCAGCAGCTCCACATTCTTCTGCTGTTGTTCCCCAGGGCTGGAGGCAGCTCTGCAGGTGGGGTCTCACCTGAGGGGCAGAATCTCCCCCTCCCCTGCTGCCCACGCTGGGGGCTCAGCCCAGCACAGGACGGTTTTGGGGTCCCAGCGCACACGGGGGGCATTTCCATCTCTGAGCTGTGGCACAGCATTGCCTGCCCATGGCACTGTCTCCAGGGATTTGATGTAAAAAACCCTTCTCGTAGGGCACGCGGGACCTGCCCTTGCAGAGGGACAGAACTGGGGATAGGGCTGGGGACAGAGCTAGGGACAGAGCTGGGGACAGAGTTGGGGACAGGGCTGGACACAGGGCTGGGGACAGGGCTGGACACAGAGCCAGGGACAGGGTTGGGGACAGAGCCGGCGACAGAGCCGAGGACAGAGCTGGGGACAGGGCTGGGGACAGAGCCGGGGACAGGGCTGGGGACAGAGCTGGACACTGAGCTGGACACAGAGCCGAGGACAGAGCCGGGGACAGAGCTGGACACAGAGCTGGACACAGAGCCGGGGACAGAGCTGGGGACAGGGCTGGACACAGAGCCGTGCCCACGCTGACCCGCTGTCCCCCGGCACCCCGCGGGCAGAGCTCCCGTTCCCCCGGCGGCCCCACGGCGGTGCCGGAGGTCACGGCGGGGCTGCCCGGGGCCGGTCCCTCCGCGCTGCCAGCGCGCTTTGTTTCCCTTTTTTCTGCTTGGCTTGCGCAGCCTGCACGTGAACGGATTGGAGCCGCTCTCATTTCGGGCGGCAGCGGGAAGGGCCTGGCAGCTTTCAGGTCGACAAGTTTTTATAAACTCCGAATTCAAGCGAATTTCTGATGGATCCTCTAAAGATAGGCACCTTCCCGCTGACTGCTAGCTCAGCAATGATTAACCAGAGGCTTTTGGACCCAGATTTGTGCATTTCTTTGGCTACTTCAATAGCCCTTCCTCTGTCCCCTCCCTCTCCCCCCTCCCGCTTCTCCTCCTTTTTGAATTGGATGGAATGACTGACACCCTCCTGCCTCCCTGCCTCCCTCCCCCAGCAGATAGTTTAGCTGCTTCAGCTCAATGACCTGGTTTTCCATGCCGAGCTGTGGTGGGAAGATGTGAAGCAGGAATGCTGCTTTGGTCCAGTGTGCCTGGATGGCAGAGCAGGATACAGGATAATGCTCATCCGTGAGTTAGTGACCCTTGTGGAGAGATCATTTGTCTCCCAGAAGCTGAGAAATGGGAATTTTTTACAAGGAGGCGAACTCAGCTCTCACGGGGGGGTGATCCCACCCTGTGATCCCACTGCAGCACGAGGCAGAGCCGCTCTGCTCCCAGCTCTGCCAGGCTCGGGGAGGAATAGTTCAGCCATCAGCACTCTCAGCTGCTTCTTGTCCCCAAGGGGGTGCAATATGTTTGTCAAAAATTGGATTTTTCAGGCAGATGACATCTCTAAATGATGGGTTTAGCAGGTTAGTGGTAAAAACACGCTGCTTTCACATGGATCCTGGAATGTTTCAGAGAGTGAAAGCACGTGGATTCAGTTTTGTGCCCAGATAGCATCCTGAAGAACCACAGAATCATGGAAGGCTTTGGGTTGGAAGGGACTTTAAAGCCCATCCCATTCCACCCCCTGCCATGGGACACCTTCCCCTAGACCGTGCTGCCCCAAGAAGTGGTGAAGCGGGTCCAGAAGCCAGAGCTGAATTCCTTGGATGTCCTCCATATGCCGAGTTTACCCCAGTTCCTTGGCTCCGACTCCCAAAAATCCCTGCCTGAAGCCAGGGAGGCTCCGACTTGGCAGCCTGGGACTTGTCGCGACATGGGCCTCTTGCTCATTATTTTCCCAGTGCGGACTTTCCCAAAGGAAATGGGAAAAGCAGCCTGCGGTTCTGCCCCCTCCCCTTCCCCGGCGCTCTTCTGGGGAGACAATGAACCTTTTACACATTCCCAATTACAAGTGCTACTTGTGACCTTGCCAATATGTTGTCATGGCTGCTTGGCGCAGGAGCAGCTCGGCGAGCTCATTCACGGCCCCTTGTCCGGGAACAGTCGGAGCCTCTGAATTGTCGCGGCTCCCATTGTCCGCGGGATTCACACATCGCTGTGTCTGTCCCGGCCGCAGGAGCCGGCCTTGCCCGGCCCTTGGGAAGCGCCTCGCAGGAGATGCCAGGCAGGCACTCGGTGCCTGTGTTCTGACTCGCTGTAAATTCTTCCTTTTCAAGGCTCTGACCTTTCCCTGCTCTCCGTTTCCTTCTCCTTTTGTCCCGCAGGCTCGCGCCGGCTGCGACGGCAGCCCCGGAGGGGACCCGACCGCGCTCTGGGTTCCACGCCGGGATTTTCCCTGGAGCCACGCCAGGCTCGGGAGCTCAGGAAAGGCAGCGAAGCCCAACTCAAACCGAAGACCTTTTTTTTTTTTTTTTTTTTTTTTTTTGGCTAAACCGGTCCTTGTGACCCCTGCGATCAAATTGTCAGGGCTGACAGCTGCAGATGGATCGCTGCGGGCCGGGGAACAAGCGGGCTGTCTCTGCGGAGCTGTCAGGTTTCACAGCTGTATATCTCACCTCTTTGTCAGCCTCCTTTCTCCTCGCTCTCCCCCAGCCCACCCTGTGCTATCTTTTGATAAGCTATTCTCTCCACGGATGACTCAGATGACCTCTGCCTCCCATCCTCCCGATTCACTGCCATGGTAACAATTACTCAAGCTTGTCCCCAGTCATAAACCCCATCAAAGCTTTGTTATCTACACAGAAACCCTCCTGGGAGACATGAATTCCCCCAGTGTTCCTTCCAGATCACCTGTAACAGAGCTTTTCTCATTCAGATCCTCTTTATCTTTTGGAAATGTGTCACTTCACACCAGCACAGCTTTGAATCTCGCTGCCTACACGGGGCTGTGGGCTGGCTGCTGCTGGGGGGATGCATTCCAACCCAACTGGGATTATGTCACCCTGGAGGGATGGAGGGATGGACGGATGGATGGATGGATGGAAGGATGGATGGATGGATGGATGGAAGGATGGATGGATGGATGGATGGATGGATGGATGGATGGATGGATGGATGGATGGATGGATGGATGGATGGATGGATGGAAGGATGGATGGATGGATGGAGGGATGGAGGTCTGGCCATTCTTGCACTGTGGAGCCCAGCACTGTTCAAAGCTGTTCCATGGGGAAAGATGTTCCTGAAGTGTCCCGAACCTGCATGGAAGGTGCAGGTTTGGGGTGAGGAGGGAGCTGGAGGCTGGGAGATGTGGTGGCAGAGCTGTGCCCAGGGCTGGCACTGGGACCTGGATTTGAGCGTGAGAGCAAGCGATGCAGAGGGATAAAGTTCCATGGGAAAAACCCTGCTGCCTGGCAATGCATCTCCATGAGAACAGGAAAATCACCGGTATCTTTGGACATATGAGACAGAACTAAAATTAAAACTTCATTTGGGGAGGGGAGGGGGTGCATGCCTGGAGCACACACCACGAGCAGCAGGGATGTGCTGACCAAAGAAGGATTTCAGGAGCTCCTTCCTTCTTGTTTGACCCGGCAGGTCATGAGGAATGAGGAGCTGACCCAAGAGCTGCTCAGCCTGGCCAAAGAGAGCATCCACCCCCCAGGCACGGCCCAGCAATCCTCCCCCGAGCTGGGAAGAGGGAGAGCAGCAGGACATCCTCGCTCTGCTCGGAGGGGGAAGGTAAGGGACTCCCTGCCCTTCCACCTGCCCCTGGAGAACAGGGATCTAACACTCCCCTTCCTCTCTGTCTCCCCAAACCAGCCCAAAGATGCAGCCGCCTCTGAACACGAGCAGCAGGAGCTGGAGAGAAACGTGAGCGTGTGGGGGTCTGCTGCTGGATCCTTGGGAAGCAGAGGGGGATTGACTCCAACTGTGGCTGGCACCTCCTGCTGCTAACTTGAGTTTCGTGGATCAGCTGATGCCTTGATTCATTTTAAATTCTTTTTTTAAACTCTGCAGTTACAAAATGAGATGGGAATAACTCCAGATGTGCAGGCAGAGCTGAGGGAGGGCAGAGGTGGTTCCTTTGGTCGGTGCCCCATCAGGGGGAACACAGGCAGGGGTTTAGAAGCCAACAAATGCAGAGGACACTTTTTTCCTTCTTTCTCACACTTGAGAAAGCTGGGGGTGATGAAGCACCCAAAACTGAGAGCACAGAGATGGTCCCTGCCTCCTCCCCATCTGCAGCCCCTGCGAAACCAGCTTGGGCTCCGCCACCAGCTCCTGCTGGGAATCTGACTCTCAACGTGAGCATTTCCCTCGGGAGAGCGACACGTGTGCACCTCCACGTGCCCTGTCTGCACATCAGACACCACTCCTGCCGAGCTAGAGGGCACCAGTTCCTCCCAGTTAAACCAGTCCTTCCCCCCAGCATGTCACTGCTCCGCTGGAAAAGTGCTCACCTCGAGGTTTGTCCTCTCTTCACTGAGCCTTCTGCCTCATCTTCCTCTTTGTTTGTCCCTCAGTTGCTTGGAAACCAGGATCACATCAAAGTGGAGCTTGAAAAACTGAAGAAAAGCCAGGATGAGCAGCAGCAGAAGCTGGAGGAGCGAGTGTGAGTGTTGGGGGCACGTCCCTCTGCTTGGCCAGGCATTTATGGGACTTGTTGCAGCTGGGTTTGATCCATGGGAGCAGGAGGGGAGGCAGCCCACCTTTGGGGGTTGATTCCCAGGAAAGGCTGTCCCAGCAGGAATGCTGCAGGACTTGACCCTCCGAGCTGTGGACGGTGTTCACCTTTGGTGAGGAGAGATTTTGGGGCACTGGTTGATGCACATTTAGGGCATGGCAGCTGCTGCTGCGAGATTTCTGTCATTCCAAAGTGATTTTCTTCCCAAAGCTGGCTGTGTTGGACCTATGGAGAATCACAGAACCCCAGAATGGTTTGGGTTGGAAGGGACCTTAAAGCCCATCTCGTGCCACCCTCTGCCATGGGCAGGGACACCTTCCACTATCCCAGGCTGCTCCAATCCCTGCCCAACCTGGCCTTGGACACTTCCGGGGATGGGGCAGAAGTTTTGGGGCTTTAAACAAACCCATTTTCTTCCTGTGTGTCCAGGCTGGCGCTGGGGAAGGAGCTGCAGGAGGCGAAGGGAGCGATCGGGGACAGCCGGCACAGGCTGGTGGAGCAATCAGCGGTGAGGACAGGCTTCCCTCCACCTCCTCTGGCTGCCATGTGCTCCTCCCGAGCTGGCAGGCCTGGGATGCCTTGAATCCAGGTGCTCCAGCACCTCTCCCTCTCCAGGGAGTTCGTCACACCAAGGTTCTCCCTGTGCAGTTTCCTCCTGCACGTGGTGGAAGTACTGCTTGCAAAGGCGGTGGGAGGAATTTTGTTCACTGGTTTTCAGAAAGAGTTGGTGGAATCACCGGGGTGGGGGGTGGCAAATGACAGAAGGTAGCAGGGGAATAGGGATTATAAACATTTCCAGTGGGTTCCTCTGAAAATGCAAGACCTTCCCAGCTCTAGTGAAGCCAAATACTTGGAAATTAAGTCCCCCAGCTCTTCTGGAGCTTCTCAGCTCCCCCTCCCTGGCCAGAGGACCAGGGCAGCAGGATTTTTGTTTGCCGTGCCAGGTGCTGCTCATGTCCCAGAACCAGCTCCAGGAGGTGGAGGCGGAGAACTCCTGGCTGCAGCTCCGGCTGAAGGAGCTGAACGAGGAATATCGTGCGCGGCTGGCGCAGTACATCAGGGATGTGGCGGTGGGTACCCCCAGCCCAGGGCTCTCCTGGCCTGGGGAATCATGGAATTTCCTGAGCTGCAAGGGACCCACAAGGACCATTGAGTCCAGCCCCTGGCCCTGCACAGAAACCCAACAATCCCACCCTGTGCACCCCTGGCAGCGCTGTCCAAACCCTCCTGGAGCTCTGTCAGCCTCAGGGCTGTGCCCATTCCCTGGGGAGCCTGGGCAGTGCCCAGCACCCTCTGGGGGAAGAGCCTTCTCCTGATTTCCAGCCTGACCTGCCCTGACACAGCTCCAGCATTCCCTCAGGTCTCTCCATGCTGGCACCCTCCTCTTGTAGGCTGCAGCCAATAAATTCAAGTAAATAAGTAAAGCAAGGGGTCTTTTAATCCTAGTAATCTGACCAAGAAAAGTCCCAGCAGAAACTCACAACCATTTTGCATGGCCATACAGGAAATTGAGTGCAGAGGGGAGCTGGCAGAGAATCATGGAATGGTTTGGATTGGAAGGGACTTTGAAGCAGTTCCACCTTCTGCCATGGGCAGGGACACCTTCCACTATCCCAGGCTGCTCCAAGCCCTGTCCAGCCTGGCCTTGGACACTTCCAGGGATCCAGGGGCAGTCACAGCTGCTCTGGGCACCTGTGTCAGGGCCTGCCCACCCTCACAGGGAACAATTCCTTCCCAATATCCCATCTAGCCCTGCCGTCTGGGAAGCCATTCCCTGTGGATTCCCCTCTTTGCACATTTACAGAACTACATGGACAGCAAAGCCAGCGATGTGACAGGACACAGCAAAGGCCCAGCTGGCCCGGCTGCCATGAAGCACTTTGTGGACAGCATGCTCAGGGACATCCGCGCTTCCTACAAGTCCCGGGAAGAGCAGCTGGCTCGGGCAGCACGTGGGTACAAGAAACGCATGAAGGACCTGGCCAAGAAGCACGAGAACCTCCTGATTGCCTATGGGTAAATCTCAGCCACCTCCTCCCTCAGGACCAAGTGGAAAAGCCCCATAGCACACATCCCCTGTCCCAAAAGGAGGCAAGCACAGCTCCCAGGTGGAGCAGAGGACCTGGAATGCACATTTATCTCCCTGCTCCTGGCAGTCCAGGATCACGCTGCCTCCAGCTGCACATCAGGGTGCTCTGGACCCCATGGAGCTGCTCTGCACATATGTTCCTCCCACTGAAAATGCAGGGTGAGAGATTGCTCCCACGGTGGATGGTGTGGAAATGCAGAGGTACCACAAATAGCTCCACCTCCCAGCCCATCCCTGCAGCGCTCTCAGCTCTCTCGGCAGCTTGGGCTGTGGGAAGCAGCAGAAATACTTGTGGTACAGAAGCCACAAATAGCTCTAGGACAAGCTCCCCTCAGAAAGTCTCCCAGCGATCTCATGCTGCGAGGCTCTCCCACTTATCCTTTGCAGGTGGCCAGAGCCAGCAGGTCCCAGGGAGAGGCACCTCCAGGGGCAGCAGAATGCTCAGTGCTCCCAAAGGAGCGAGCAGGGACTGACCCCTGGGGCTCGTTGCAGGCTGCAGCGGGAGCAGATCCGCTCCCTGGGGAGCAGTGCTGTGGATTGTGGCCCTGCCGAGCTCCACTTCTCCATCACGGACCCTGAGCTGCAGACAAACAGCTCCCGCGAGCTGAACCGGCTGCGGGAGGAGAAGGCAAAGCTGGAGAGGCAGCTCCAGGAACTGCAGAAGGTGGGAAGAGTTTCCTAAGCCATAGATTCAGCCCCTTCCTTAGGCATTTATAGGATTGGTTAGGTTGGAAAAGCCCTCTCAGATCACTGAGTCCAACCATTCCCCCAGCACTGCCAAGGCCTCCACTGACGCATGTCCCCAAGTGCCACATCCACCCTCTCCCTGAGGGTTTGCTGAGCCTCTGGCACAGGCAGGGGACACAACAGTCATCTCCATGTCACAGAATCACAGAATCATGGAATGGTTTGGGTTGGAAGGGACCTTAAAGCTCATCCCATTCCACCCCCTGCCATGGCAGGGACACCTTCCACTATCCCAGGCTGTTCCAAGCCCTGTCCAACCTGACCTTGGACACTTCCAGGGATGGGGAAAATGTTTTCCCACTGGGCAGATGTGTCTCTTGATTGGTACAGGATGCATTTATTTAAAAATTCAGAGAATGGGAGACCTAAAACCTTCAGATTCTACCACACATCGTTTCCTTGACGTGGCCCTGCTGGCCGTGGGAGCTTGGGATACCTTGTGCCACTGCCAAGGGGCCTTAGAGAAAAGAGAGAGAATGTCTTCTTACATGGACAGATAGTGATAGGACAAAGGAAATGGATTTAAACTAAAAGAGGAGAGCTTTAGGTTGGATGTAAGAAATTCCTCCCTGTGAGGGCAGGCAGGCCCTGGCACAGGTGCCCAGAGAAGCTGTGGCTGCCCCTGGATCCCTGGAAGTGTCCAAGGCCAGGCTGGACAGGGCTGGGAGCAGCCTGGGACAGTGGAAGGTGTCCCTGCCCATGGCAGGGCTGGGATAGAATCAGCCTTAAGGTCCCTTCAAACATATCCTACTCCATGACATGGTTTCTCTGGAAGTGGCAGATCTGGGATCGCAGTGGGCTCACATTCACAGGAATGCTGTTCTTCCCTTGCCTCCAGAAAAGCCTGAAGGAAGCTTCTGCCCTTCCAGTGCCTCCGGAGCGGTAAGTGCTGTTTGTTTCTTGGGATATCAGTCATTCCCAATTCTCATTAATGTGTGGACTGTGGGATATTTTTTGCCTGGCTGGAAGCCGCAATAAGCAGGAAAAGGAGCTGCTGGGGCCTGCTGCGGGAAGAAGAGGCAGCTGTCCCCTCACACTGCACTTCCTGCGGGAACAGAGTTGATCATTGGGCCCTGATCCAAGAAAGCTCTTAAGCACATATTTGATTTAATCATGTTTTTAGCCCCACTGACCTCTTTAAAACCCAAAGCTAAGCATATGCCCAAGTGCTTTGGTGGATCACAACCTGAGGAAGGCCTGTGGGACACCACCAGCTTGGGACGGTCCTGTTTTTCCTCCTTCCCAGTGCAGGAGTTGGGCTGGAACCCTTCAATACCACTGTGCTGATGCCTCCCTGGCTTCCCAGCAGGCCCTGGAATTGCTAATTTTTGAAGGGTGTCTTCCCCCTGCTCCATTATCCTGCTGAAGTTCAACCAGCTATAGCTGTGGAGGGGCTGAACAAAGCACAGGAGAAACCTGAGCTGGGTTTTTTCAGCCTTTTAAAAGATGTCGTCACCTAGAAAACACATCAAATATTCCATTAGCTGGATGCCAGTGCTGAGGAGGGGATCAGTGCCAGAGCCCCTGGGCTCTGGAGGGATGTCTCAGGCACAAGCTGGAGCCTCACCAGCCTCTGCCACGTTTTCCACACTGAAAATAGCAGCGGGCTGTGAGTAAATGCAGTGATTTGGGCAGACACCACAGGAGCAAGGCACGGAAATTCCACAACCTGAATTGCAGTGCTGCATCTTGTCGTTTGGAGCTTTTTAACTGCCGAGACCCCACACACGTCAAATATCGGTGGATTAATCCGTGCTATTACCTTGTTCCGCCAGCTAGAGACAGGAATCCCGGTGCTGCCGCAGCACTTCAGCTCCGATTCCTGCTGCTTCTTGCCTTTATCAGAGAACAGTTTGGGTTGGGAGGGACCTCAGAGACCCTCCTTCCACCCCCCATGCTGTGGGGTTTTCCCAGCTGCGCCGATTCCCTTTTATTGTTCCCTTCTCCTCCTGCTCCCACGAAAGCGAAAGCGCAGCCAGGATCTCCCGGGCTGGGAAGCTGCGGCCAGCGGAGGGAACTCGCTGGGAGCACAATGCATTCCTGCCTCCTTCACACAGCCCAAATTCCCCGAGCATCAGATGTGACCTGTATTTTCCTCCCGGAGGCTGGGACGGGCTGGGAAAGGTTTTCCCACGCCGGGCTGTGCAGACAGCTCACCTCTCGTGCTCGCTGACCAGAACGGACGGCTCCCTGCTCCAAACAGGGCAAGTGCCAGCCTTTGGCATCGATGGCTCCCTGTTCCCATCAAACCCAGCCCCGGTGTCGGGATCAGGATGTGATTTGGAGCAGCCCCAGGCTGTGGGTGGGGAGACCCAGGTTGGCAGAAGGGTTGTGACTCCCCGGGCACAGAGATGGTGCCGCACGCCCTGAGGAAGTTTGGGCATTGGAAAGGAAAGGTTCAGGTGCTGGGGATCACGGTGGGATGGGCACGAGTCGTGTGGAGCTGTGTGACCTGTGGAGGGGCTGGGTTTGATGTCTGGGCATGATCCAAATGAGCTCTTCTGTCCCAGGCTGGAGGAGAAAGGCTGGGCAGAGGTCAGGAAGCAGCTCCAGGAACTCGCACACAGCACCCAGGTAAAGGTAAAGGTAAAGGTGTGGAACAGCCCATGGAGCCAAAGCTTATCCCTCACCCACGTGGCAAAGAAGTGCTGCCTCAGCACCTGCCCTGGGGCTGCTCCAGGCTCAAGGGGAAAATTCCATAGAGCCACAGAATGTCCTGAGTGGGAAGGGATCCACAAGGATCACAGCCCTGCACAGACATCCCAACAATCCCACCCTGTGCATCCCTGAGAGCGTTGTCCCAACACTCCTGGAGCTCTGGCAGCCTCGGGGCCATGCCCATTCCCTGGGGATCCCTTTCCACGGAGCCTTGCTGTGGCTGTGGCCTCAGCCCACCAAGTGATGCTGACAGCTCCCAGCTGCTGATGTCTCAAGGCTCTGCTGTCCCTGCTGCCGAAGGAGGGAGAGCAGCCTCTTATCACTCCTGCCCATGTTTCAGAACAACCTTTTGGCATCTCTGTGACAAACTGGGGCTGATCATCCCCCTGTGCTGGCACTGCTGCGACACCTCCAGTCCTGGGGGCAGTTTTGGGCACATCACGACAGGAAAGACATTGAGGGGCTGGAGCTGGGCAGGGGCTGGAGCACCAGGAGTGGCTGAGGGAGCTGGGGGGGCTCAGCCTGGAGAAAAGGAGGCTCAGGGGGGACCTTGTGGCTCTGCACAGCTCCTGCCAGGAGGGGACAGCCAGGGGGGTCGGGCTGTGCTCCCAGGGAACAAGGGACAGGAGGAGAGGGAATGGCCTCAAGTAGTGCCATGGGAGGTTTACATTGGATATTGGGGAAATTTCTTCATGGAAAGGGTGGTCAGGCAGTGGTGAAGCTGCTATCTCTGAAAGGATTTAAAAGCTGTGTGGATGTGGCACTTCAGGACAGGGTCAGTGGTGGCCTTGGCAGTGCTGGGTTAACACTTGGACTTGGTTATCTCAGTGGGCTTTTCCAACCTACACAGTTCCATGATTCCATGATTCTGTTCCACCTGGTTCAAGATTGAGATTGGGATTCAATCAGTTTCCCAGCCTGGCTCCTGCTGGGTGCAAAGATAATCACTTCAATGTCGTGCCTTTCCCTGTCCCCAGTGACCTGAGGAAGTGCTCCACCATTCCCTGGGGATGGAAAGCTGAACACCTGCCCTGGATGGATCTCCTGGGCCAAAAGAAGGGAGGTGTGGTGGCTGAGAGGCCGGAGTGATGGGGAAGTGCTCAGATGGTCGGACTCACCCAGCAGGGAGGGGCTGAGCTACATCACTCCCATCTCACACATTTTCCTGCATGTTTTCTCCACATTTTCTCCATGTTTTCTCCATGTTTTTTTGCCCCTCCAGGAGGGCCTGGAGCAGGAGAGAAGCCAGCTGCTGACTCGGGCTGTGGTGGCAGAGGGGCAGGTGTCAGAACTGCAGGAGTACATCGATCAGCACCTTGCATGGTGAGATGGGGGATCCCCCTCATGCTCCACTCGGTGTCCCCGCTTCCCGTGCCAGGTTCGGTGCCAATGACAGCCCCGTGCCCGCTGCTGAGCCTGCCCCGGCGCTGCCAGCACGGCTCGTGTCCCACTGCTGCTGCAGCTGTGCTGGCAGCTGCCACCACCTCCTGTCCCACAGGGCACAGGACAGACATGCCCAGCCACACATGTCCTTCCCTGCGTGCTCACCATCCGCGGGAGGGATCACAGAGCCATGGAATGGCTTCGGTTGGAAGGGACACGAAACCTCATCCAGTTCCACCCCTGCCTTGGGCAGGGACACCTTCCACTAGCCCAGGCTGCTCCAGGCCCCATCCCACCTGGCCTGGAACACTTCCAGGGATCCAGGGGCAGCCACAGCTTCTCTGGGCACCTGTGCCAGGGCCTGCCCACCCTCACAGGGAACAATTCCTTCCCAATATCCCATCCATCTCTGCCCTCTGGCAGTGGGAAGCCATTCCCCCTCATCCTGTCCATCCATCCCTTATCCCAAGTCCCTCTCCAACTCTTTTGGAGCCCCTTTAGGCACTGGAAGGGGCTCTAAGGCTTCCCTAGAACCTTCATAGGAACCTAAAATCTAAAGCCTAATCTAAAGCTTAAAACCTTTCAGGTTTTTTTTCACAGGTTCTAATCTAAATCCTCCCAGCAGTCCCTGATCTCTGTTCCCTCTCTCTGGCAAGGGCAGGGAAGGGGAGGCCAAGCAGGACAGGTCTGTCAGAGTGTGACCCACCTGCTCCTGCCGTGACTCCCTGGCCAGCTCAGCTGTGAGCTCGGCTCAGGCTCTGCTCAGACCTGGCAGAGCTCATCAACACCTTTTCCTTGGCAAAGGCTTTGGGATCTACGTGCCAGGCTGTGCTCCTGGCATGGCCTGGGGACTTGGAGTGCCCGGCAGTGACAGTGCCCCTTCCACTGCAGGTACCAGCAGGAGATCCTCCGGCTGAGGGGCGCTGAGGGCAGCGAGGGGCCCCGAGCGCCCAGTGCCAGCCACGAGCCGTAAGAGCCCCAGCCCTGCGAACAGCAGCATTCCGAGGAGCTCTGTGTTTGATGGGCTGCCAGGCAAGGATCCCCTCCCAGTCGGGGAGCTGGGAGCAGAGAGGGAAACCATGTGGGTGTTCCTGGTCTCAAGTTCACAGGACTAAAATGAGACAACTGTGTCGCGTCCGTCCCCGGCCATCCACCGGCTGCAGGAATTCTGCTCTTCGCTGAGCACACCTCGCACATGGGTCAGGCTCCCAGGCAGCTCTTCACTGCTGGGCTGCAGGCATAGGTTCCTGCTCCTGCAGGAACATTTCTCCTGGATGAGACCTGGACCTGGACCAAGGGCTGCACCTGCCTCGCTCCCCTCGCGGCTGCTGCAAGACACAGTCAAGGCTGGCTCAGGCTGGGATTTGTTCTGGGGCTGGACAAAGGCATGAGCTGCTCTTTAACTGAGAGGGTGGGCAGGCCCTGGCACAGGTGCCCAGAGAAGATGTGGCTGCCCCTGGATCCCTGAAGTGCCCAAGGCCAGGTTGGACAGGGCTTGGAGCAGCCTCGGATAGTGGAAGGTGTCTGTGCCCATGGCAGGGGTTGGGATGAGATGGGCTTTAAGTCCTTTCCAACCTAAACTATTCCATGATTCTATGACTTTATAGTGGGAAAACCTTATTTTCCTCTGTGTTTGAGGGAAAAATGGAATGCTATAGACCCAAGCAGGGCCAAACTGATCCTTCACTGAGGTGAGCTGGAAAGGATGGCTGAGCAAAGCCTGAGTCCAGGAGCAGCAGCTGCTCCAACTCCAGGACCATCCAGCAGCTCAAAGACAAAGAAAAACCTCAGAGGAACAATCAACCAACTTTATTTTTAAAAATTAAATAAGGTAGCCATTTTACAGAAAGAGGCACTGGAGCTTTATCTCTTAAATCCTGCTGTAACCCCAGGATTTCTAGGTCTGATTTTCTCCTCCCTTGCTTCACTCAAACTCTTTGGAAAAACAAAGGACTGCCACCCTGCAAGTCCCCAGGACAAACAGTGGCCAGGCACTGCTGTCCTGAGCTGAGCCAAGGGCTGGAGAGGCTCTGACCTTTAACCTCAGGCTTAACGAGGCTGGTGTTAGACCAGGCTTAACGAGGCTGGGGTCAGACGCAGCTTCCCTGGGCGCTGCCCTGCGCTTCTCGCCGCACCTCCTTCATGTCATAGGCCCAGACCTGCTCCAGCCCCTGCCCCAGGGTGCTGCTGGGGGTCCACGAGGGGAAGGGGAAGCGTCCAGCCACCACCCGGGCGTCATCGGGCAGTTCTGCCAGGAGCTTGGTAGCCAAGGGAGGTTTCTGGGGAGAGAGAAACACAGCCAGGGCCAGGTGGCCTTAGGACACAGTCAGAGTGGCAGTGCCACCAGGGACCAGAGGGCAGCTTCTGGGGCATCAAGCAAAGACCCTTCAAGGCACAGGGCTGGTACTGGCCCTGGGTAAGGCTGGGATTTGGAGCAAGGAATGAGCAACAGGACAAGAAGAAATGGCCACAGGTTGTGCTAGGGGAGCTTTCCATTGGATATTGGGAACATTTCTTCATGGAAAGGGTGGTCAGGCCCTGGCACAGCTGCCCAGGGCAGTGGTGGAGTCCCCATCCCTGGAGGGATTTAACAGATGTGGATGTGGCACTTGGGGCCGTGGGTTAGTGGTGGCCTTGGCAGTGCTGGGGAACGGTTGGGCTCAATGATCTCAGAGGGATTTTTCCAGCCTTAACCATTCCATGATTTTATAAATCCAAGTGCTGTGTAACACCAAATCACTCACTCATGGCGCTGCCTTATTCCATGCCAGATCCCCTCTGTTTTCCGAGAAAACCCTCCCCGAGCTGGCCTGGAACAACTCAGGGTGTGAGGGACTGACTCACCACGCTGGGGGCCAGGAACACAATCACGTTGTGGCAGTCGGAAAGATTCACCTTGGAAGAGAAGGAAACAAAGAATGAAAGCAGCAACAGGCAGAGGGAAAACAGGGGAACAGTCTGAGTGTCCAAATGCAGGTGATCTCCAGAACCTCGGAGTGAGCAAAGACACCCCAACACATGTGGGATGGGGAAGTGTGGGTGTAAAAGCAGCACCTCTTGGAAAACCTGCCTCCAGCAGAACCCAGAACCCACATTCCCCGGTGGATTCTCTCTGGTCAGGCTGCAGGTGCCTTATGTCAGCCTGAGTAGCTCAGCTCTGCAGGTGACCCTGGCTGCAGCACCCAGAGCTCTCCTCAGAGCTGCTCCAAGCAGCAGAACTGGCCATGGGCTGCCCTGGCTGGCATTCCCCTGGGAAGGAGGATGGTTTTCCACCTGCCAGGAGCAGTGGGGGATGGGGAAGGAGCAAGCAGCCATCAGCAATGTCAGCCTAGAGATGGAGACCGAGCCCTGGCCTTGCCCTGAGCCCATCCAGACCCTTGGGATGGTGTTACCTTCCACAGATCTTTCTTCAGGAAGGAGACTTTCCCGTGGTACCCGGCCTTCCAGGCACGGTAGTTGGCCAGACACAGCAGCCAGGGGTTGAGCTCATAGCCCAGGGCTGGCCTCAGCCCTTGCTTGTAAGCCTCCAGCACCTGGAGAGGAGAGAGGGAGAGCTGAAACTCCAACGATCCCAGTGTTGAGGCTGGAGGAGGATTTGGGTGGGCAGGGGCTGCTGCCCAGCTCCACTCACTCCATCCTGCTGGGTCCTGGGCAGGGGGACCTCGATACTCAGCACCACCCAGAGCCCTCATTTCCACCCTTCTCCCCGCATGAGGTGTCTTTTAGGGCTGTCAAAACCACCTATCACCATCTAGAGCCACCTTGGAGTCCCTATGACCATCTAGAGCCACCTTGGAGTCCCTATGACGATCCAGAGCCACCCTGGACCACCTAGGACTGCCTAAGACCACCTAGAATCATCTGTGGCTGTTTAGAGCTGCCCAGGACCATGTAGAGTCACCTGGGACCATTTATGACCATCTAGAACTGCCTAGGAACACTTAGGACCACCTGGGACTATCTAGAACCACCCAGAGCTGTCTAAGAGCATCTCGTTCTGCCTAGGACCCTCTGGGACCACCTGGGATAGTCCCAGAGTGTAGCCAGGAGGGCCACCCAGAACCACAGCCCAAAGGCGGGCAGCAGCCGGGTGGGGGTCTCCCACCCCCCCAGCCCCGCATGCAGCCCCCCTCCCTGCCCTTGGCCCAGCCCGGACACCCCAAAGCCCGCAGAGCGCAGCCCTTACGAGCCGTCCATCTCCAGATCCCAGATCCACGGTCTTGCCGGCGCGTCCCCGCAGCAG
>VZRL01003131.1:212083-242387 GCA_013397895.1 Origma solitaria | reverse complement strand
TGTTGCGCGGGGTTGGGGCGGGGGCCGGGCGGGATCCGGCCCCTTTACCAACGGGGATTTTTGGGGGGATTATTCGCCGTTTTCTTCCTGGTGGGATTTTTTCCTGCAACCGAGAGAAGACGGGCACAAGGCATGGCATGAGCTTCGGGAGACAGGGCTGGAGGTAAGAGCCGCTCGGGAAAACCCTTTACAACACAAAGCCGGTGGCGGGGTCGGTGCCGATGCCCAGGTCGGTGTCGATGCCGGGGTCGGTGCCGGTGCCTGTGCCTGTTCTACCGGTACCGGTGCCGGTACCGACACCGGCACCGGCACCGCAACCACCCCTAGCCGCATCCCGCATCATGGAGCCGCGTTATATAACGGCGGCGGAGCCGGCCCGGCCCCGGGGCTCCCGGTCCGGTGGCCCCCCCTCCGCCCCCGCCTCCCCGTAGCTCAGCAGAGGATGGTGGTCGGTGTGACCCTCCCCCGCCCCAGTGATGCTGCCCCCTCCGCCCCCCTGGTTTGGGCAGGGGGGGATGCTGGGGGGGTGAGGTGATGTGTTGTGTCCCCCCCCAGCATGGCCGGGCATCACCGGGTGGGTAACGGCAGGGAGAAGGGGGAATCAGGTGGATCCCAGGGGATCCAGGGCTCCTTTGGGATGGGGATGTAAGGGGACATCGCTGTAAGGGCAGGGTCACCCCAGTGTGGGGTTGATGTTTGCTCCCTTCCACATCTTCTGCCAGCCTCCAAAATTCCCCTTGTCCTCCCTGGTGGCACCACTGACATCGCCGAGGCTGCACCCAAACATCCAAACACCCCAAAACCTCAGCGTGGCTTTCTGTGGATGCAGGGTGACACCGGCCAAGGGATGGGGGGACAGGGGCAGCTTCCCCCATTCCGGAGCCCAGGGGATGGAAGAAGGGGAAAGCCTTGGCTGGGATGGGGCTGAGGGCACTGAGCCCCACAGTGAGGTCCTGCAGAGCCCAGTGTGGGGCCAGGGACCTGCCATCAGTCCGGGATGAGAACAAGGAGTTTGTTTTGGTGGGGTAGGGGATGGGGATGGGTAGAGGGATCAGTGTGTGGGGTTGGGGACCAGACAGGCTGCACCCCATGGAATGGCTAGGGCTGAGCATGGATGGGAGAAACTTGAGGCACGGGGTTCTGACAGCAGCCAGATAGAGACCCCCCAAGACCCTGGCCATGTGGGGGTCCTGGGGTGCCATGGGGCACTGGGCTGAGGTGGCTCTGCTTCTTGGGCATCTGCCAGGGCTGCTGGGATGTGGCAGTGCCTGGGCAGTGAAGGCCGGAGCATGGCAGTCCCTGCAGCAGTGATGCTCCTGGCAGAGGTCCTGCTCCATGCCCACCCTCTGCCCATGGTCCAGGGGGTCTCAGGCCCCTCCACAGCAGCCCGAGGGGCTCAGCACGCAGCAGGCTGGGAGCAGCGAGCACAGAGCGAGCGCCATGCCGTGCTGGCATCTCCCCTCCTCTGGAAGCTGGGTGCTGATTTCACTCCGGCTACCAGGAAGAGGGAGGGAGGTGGCTTTGGAGTGGGGAGGACTCGCTCAAGCATCCATTTTTAATGAGCTAGATATCTATTTTTCCCCGAGCTGGCTTTCCCCACATCGATCCCTTTGCCTGCTCCCCTCCCTGTGCCAGCAGCTCCACGGCAGTGGGGAGCAGCAGGACAAGCATCCCCGGCACTGGGACCCTCATGCCACCCCAAATCCTGCTCCTGGGGAAGGAGTGACCCTCACTTGGGCCAGGGTAAGGTGGGAGTGGGGAAAGGGTTCCCTTGTCTCCTCCAGTGGGGTCACCACTGTGTTGATTATCCTATGGGGATGTGGCCATGCTCCAGGCAGAAGGACAACTGGAGTGGGAGCACTTTGAGTTTGGAGGCTGGATCCTGCCCCTCTGCTCTGCAGATTTAAGCTGAGCCTGGCTCAGACTCTGGCAGCTCCATGGCAAAGCCACATCGTCCTGCCTGTAGCTCAGTTTCCCCATCTCCAATCTCCTATTGGTCCCCAGCAGAGCCTGTGCAGAATGAGCAGCACCCAGAGAGTGGAAAGGGAATTTGGGAGGCGAGTGGGTGCTGATGGTGTGGGAAGGAGCAGGATTGGGTGCGCGGGCGAGCAGAGCTCCTTTGGCAACATCCCACCCCCTCCCAACCTCTGCCCACCTGCCACGGGGACCAGCCACGTGTGCTGGGTGCTCCAGGGCTGCTGGCTCACAGGAGGAGGTCGGGCTGAAGAGAAGAGTGTTTGGGCAGGGCGTAGTTCAGCAGAAGCGATTTCTCCAGGGTTTCTCCCTGCTGGAGGGGTGATCTGTGCCCAGCTCCTGGACAGGGGAAGTGGGAGGCCAGGGGGCTGAGCTGGGAGCAGGATCAGGACAGTGCCTTTGCTTCCAGGAGGCATCTGATGGCTTTTGGAACCTGTGTTGGCATTTAGCACCCACAGCCCACTGCACCAAGGAGTGCTATGGCTGGACACTGCCTGTCCTGGTGTCCCACCAGCCTCATGCCAATGACCCCTGCTGACCCCTACTCTGGCTCCCAGCCGGACCCCAGAGCCCAGGGGCGAAGGGCCATCAGTGCTTGAGTGGCTGTCACCGTGTCTGGAGGGATGAAGGGGTTTGGGGAGGCTCAAGTCCCTGCAGCACCTGAGGAGCACATCCATGTCCTGTGCTTGGGGACAGCTCTCCTGGCTCCCCAAGGGATCTTGCATTTCACCCCTTCCTGGGCCCAGGAGGGGCAGAGGGAAGGGCTGTGACACACTGGGAGCTGTCACTGGGCTCTGGCCGGGCTTGTAGTGAGGGGAGGCCAGGCCAGGCAGGATCCAGCACATGAGGAGCTGATCTCTCCTTGCCTCAGTCAGTGCAGAGCAGGGAGAAGCTTGGCTGCAGCACGAGCATCCTCCCATGGTGGAAGAGTCAAGATCTCCAGAGGAGGCTGGAGGGGATGGGACCAGGGGTCCAGCTCTGCCCTGATCTGTCCATCCTGTGCTCCTTTTGGGTGAGGGGATTCCTCCCAAGGGGACAAGGGGCGGCCTGAGATAAGGAGAGAGGTCAGATTTTGCTGTCTGTGTGAGACTGGGGGTTTAGCAGAGAAGGTGAAAGCTGCTGCAGGAGGGGCTTGGTGGTCAGAGGGAAACCTGTTGCGAGGAAGTTTTGCTTGGCCGGGCTGGGGTCTGGAGCTCTGCCTCCTCCCCTATAAGGGGGTTGAGGCTGAGGGCTGGGAGGGACAGGAGCTGCCTCTCCCAGTGCCCCTGGGCAGGAGCTGCTCTCTCAGCAAAGCGCAAAGCGGTGGGGACCTGAGCAGAGCTTGGCTGTGGCACTTCAGCCAGCTTTTCCTGGCTCCCTGGACATGGGGCCAGCCCCGCAAAACTTGACCCTGACCTTTGGGAAGGCTGTGGGACCTGGGAGAGGGCAGTGCTGGGGGTCCCTATCGTGGCAGCTCTGCTGCTTGGCCATGAGCTGTGAGACCCAGCGATGGATTCACCAGCCCAGCTGGCACTGAGAGCAGCTGCCCCCAGCAATGGGACTCAAACCAGTTGTTTCCCCAGCCCCTCCTAAGCCTCCCTGTCCACTGCGAGGTGGGATGAGCATCACTGGGAGCCAACAAGGGAGTGGGAAAGCTGCTGTCAGCCCTTTGGTCTCCCCAGGAGCTCTCAGGGCAGCCTCAGGAGGGAGTTTCCCAGCTCCCATCACACAAGCAGCAGGGCCAGGTGGAGAGGGAAGGCCCTACCGTGGGTTGTGAGCAAGGAAAAGGTAGCGCTGAGTTCGGAGCTGTGCTCTGAGCCTCTCTCCCAGCTCACTTGTGTGAGTGCCAAGCCTGGGAGCACACATCCACCTGTGCACACACACGCAGGTACAGCATCTCCCTACCCAAACACAACCATCACTCCCCCATCTCCAGGGGGTGCCAGTGGCTCCTCCAGGGTCTTTGGTGGCTCCTCTGCATTACTGGGATGATCCAATCCCTCCGAAGGGTGGTCACACAGCCTCTACCCACGGCACGGGCAGAGTTCTGATCCAACGGGATCAGAGCAGAGGCAGCTGCACACCACAGAGCTCTGCAGCGGGATGTCTTTATCGCTGCCATGTGCTCTGGGCGGCAGGTTCATTCCCCGCGGGCAGGAGCCTGCCTGGCGTCTCCGCTGGCTGGGGCCATCGCGCAGAGCCGAGGGAGCCTCAGGAAGCTCATCCCCTCAGGAGTGCTGGACAAAAGCCTCGGCTGCGTGCTCCGCCACAGCACTCCGTGTCGGGTGTGTTTTCTCCGCCTGTAGAGCAACTTGATTTGCTGCATTAGTAAAAATAGACGGGCTAATGAATTCAGCTGATGCAACCCCGGGCGCGCGTGCACGCGCCGGCTCCGGCTGTGCGTGTGTGAGTGTGAGCGTGTGCGAGCCACGGAGCGCGGCGGCTTGTGCCAGGGCATCCGCCCGCTCCCGGGGCTACGGCAGCGGCTGTGCGCGCCCGTGCGAGCGTGTGCACACCGCTGCGAGTGTGTGAGAGTGTGTGATGAGTGTGTGTGCAGGCAGCCGTGAGCCATGGCCGCTCGCTGCCGCGCGGCTCTGCCGCCGGAGCGGCCGCACGGAAATCCTTTCGCAGCAGCTTGGCGTCCTGGCAGGGCAATAAGAAGGCTCCGGGGCGGGCTGGGGGGCAGCGGCGGGGGGATGTCAGGGTCTCACGGGGAGCTTGTGAGGCAGTAAGGGATCCTCGCAGGGATCTGGTGGGGCAATAGCAGATCTTCACAGGAACCTGCTGCGGGATAGTAGGATCTCCTACAAGGATCTGCTGGAGCAGTACTGGGTTCCACAGGGACCTGGCGGGGCAACAGCTGATCCTCTCAGGGATCCGCGGGGTCATGTAGACTGCCGTACAAGGTCCTGCTGCGGCAGTGCTGGATCCCCGCAGGGACCCGAGGGGCACTGCCGGGTGCTCGCAGGGACACGAGTGCGGATGGCCTGGCGGAGTGCCGCTGTCCGCGGTGCTGACCGGAGCCGCTGTCCGCGGTGCTGACCCCAGCAGGGCCGGGGTCCCCGGGGCTCGCACGGCGGCTAGTCCGGGGTCTCCTGTGGCGTCCGATCCCTCGGTAGGCTCCAAGCCCGGCTGTCCCAGAGCTCACCCCCGAGCCTGGCCACGGCAAGATGCCTGTCTGCTCCAGGAGCCAGGGATCTCCCAGCCAACGCCACGCAGGGAGGCACTAACAGGGAGACTGATGGCCCTGCCTGTCCCTTAAGGCCCTCAACACTCTCCACTACCACGTGGAGATGATAAACTCTCCAACAGGTTGGACAAGCTCTGTGTTCCTGGCAGTTTCCCTCCTGTTCATCCCAGCATCTTCATTGTCTGTGCAATGTTTGTGATGACAGGCTCTTAGACCCCAGCAATCTTCTCTCTCCTGCGTCAAATCCGCCCCCCACCACTGCATCATCATTTACTGTGGGTGACAAACCCCTCCTGAACGGAGTGACTTCTCTGGCAGTGACGTATCCTGTGAAATGTGCCCCCTGGATTGGATTTGGGAGGCTGAGGGACTTTGACCTTTGCTTTTGTCAGGTTTTCTCCCACTGGATTGGGAGCTGGCACTCCACTGCTGGGAGATGCTTCCCCATGAGAGAGCAAAGGGCGGTTGGTACAGAGCGGGGTTGCAAATCTGGGCCCTTCCTGTGGGATCCCAGAGAAAGAATGGTTGTGCCTAGTGCTGAACAATCCTGATGATGATCTGCTTGGCCCAGTCATGCAATCTGCAAACAGTGAGACGACATAGAGAAGGGAAAAGGCCAAATCTCTGCTCTCCTGGTGCTTTGGAGTGGTCAGAAAGCATATGGAGGTGCTCATGGAGCTGTTGGAACATCAGAGAGGGTCTGTGCTGACACCTCCAAGGCAGACAGCTTTGTGTTTGCCTGTCCATCCTCTGTCTCTGGGTTGGGAGGGCCTGGAGAAGAGCAGGGCATGCTCTGGGTGTCCCTGCACTCAGCAGCTGTGATCTCCAGGGGATGTGGGAGCTGCATTTCGGACATCAGAGCGATGTGGCCTCAGCCCTGAGCTACAGGAACTGTGGGGCTGCCTGGATGCAGGCTGGGGCTTTCCTGTGGCACAGGAGGGCAGATCCCAGCACTTCCCCTTGGTGCCAGAGATAGCACTGTCAGAACCACTCCCCTCCCCAGCCTGTGCCCCCAGCCCACCCTCTCCACACGGGGGCCTGTCCCCAAGCACAGTTCTGCCCCTGGGGGTGTTAGGAGCTCCCAAATCCTTGATTGCTCATTTTCCCAGAGAGAAATGCCTGCGTGGCCTCCCCCCACCGCTGCCTGGATCCGCCTGTGCCCAGAGGCTCGAATCTCTGTCTGCCTTTCTATTTGAAGTGACTTCCCAGCTCATTCAAGGTTCGGGATTTCTGTGCTCCCGACAGGCTGCCTGAGCACCCTGGGTAGGGGGGCCGTGGCTCAGCTTTCCAAGGCAGGACTGGGAAAGCTGCTGAATCCACTCAGCCCCCACCGAGCTCGGCCCCGGGGGCCAGCTGAGGTCTGAGCTGGTTGTACCTCCTGCCAAAACCTCCTGCTGGCAGCATGTGAGTCCGGCGACTTGTCAGCATCTGTCTCCTCCTGTGACTGTCCCCTTGGGCTCCCGAGGCCCCGGGCTGCCCCTCTGCCACCACCTACCCTCTCCCTGCGGACAACCAGCGCGCCGAGCGGCTCTGGCTGCGGGCTCGGTGCTGGAGCCGCAGCCTCTCCGTGCCACCTGGTAATTATCTGTTTGGATTTGTGCTCCGTGGCTGTGAGGCACCCCGGTGCACGTTCTGTTTACTTCTCTAATTGCTGCCAAGCACCGAGCCGCTGGTTTTAAGTTTCTCCCTTCTCTCCCCTCCCCTTCTCCTGCTTTCAAGCGAGTTTAACACGTCCAAGCATCGGCGGCCCAGCTCCGCTGTCGGGCAGCGTGAGCGGAGGCAGCAGCGGCTGCATCCAAGCCGGGAGCGACGCCAGACTGTCTGCACAGGGCTGGGCTCGTCCCCGAAGGCTGGATCTCGCCGGGACGCTGCCACCGAGCCGGGCTGTCTGCTGGCACCTCCGCTCGCACCGCGGGAGAGGCTGCAGCAGCTCCCACCAGCCCCGGCCCACGGCCCCGCTGTGCTGGGAACGGCGTCCTCGGGAGATGCCACGTGCCGTGTGTCCCATGGGGCTTTCCAGCTGTGCCACGGGCACCTGACTGTGCTCCTGAGCTCTTGTCTTGGTGGCGGCTCTCTCTCCCTGGTTGCTCTAGGAGAGCTGGGCGAGGCCAAGGGTTCTGTGAGGGTGAAAGGGATGGGCTGGGGGCAGCAGGAGATCTAGGCTGCATGCTGCTCCCACGCTGCATGGAGCATCCGTGGACCTGCACGGAGCTTGGCCCTGAGCAGGATATTCCTCCCTCGGTGCCCCTCCGTCAGGGCTTGACTCTCTCCATCCTAAATCAAGCAGCTGTAATAGTTTCTTTGCAGTAATCTTGGGTCTGGGAGGAGCTGGCAAAGAAGAAGGTCCTCAGTTCCCATCATGGATGGATGGATGGATGGATGGATGGATGGATGGATGGATGGATGCGCCAGCCACCCCTTGGGGCTTCAGGGCCAGGCCCCTGTCTGCTGCTCCATGCACTGCAAGCTGCTCTCCTATGCTTTAGCTCCTTGTGCCCCCAGGGGTTGCCAGAATCAGCTTTTTGGCAGGGTTTGTCGTGGCACCGGCACACGGGGTGTGGGAAGGGCAGGCAGCACTCAGGCAGGGCCCGGCGCCAGGCCCCAGCTGGGGCAGGGGGAGAGGGCTGAGCCCCCATCAATTATTCACCTCCATATTTATAGAGGGAAACGTGTTGAATAATGGATGGCGGGTGCGGCAGGGCCGTTGGGAAGCCGGCCTTGCTGCCACTGCAATATTTATTGGCCTGGTTTTCCGGGTGCTGCCCGGCTGCCTCGAGGTTCCACGAGGATCAGCAACACTCCCGGCTGGCATGGGCTCACTGCCGAGCACCTGGCTGGCACAGTGAGCACAGGCAGCTCTGCTCCTCCGCCTCTGCCTCCTCTCCCCTCCACAAAAACGCTTTGAGAGCTGGAGCCCCTCTGCTCTGGAGCCAGGCTGGGAGAGCTGGGGGTGTTCACCTGGACAAGAGAAGGCTCCAGGGAGAGCTTTGAACCCCTTCCAGTACCTAAAGGGCCCCAGGAGAGCTGGAGAGGGACTGGGGACAAGGGCCTGGAGTGCAAGGACAAGGCAGAATGGCTTCACACTGAAAGATGGGAAATTTAGGTTAGATACTTGGAAAAAACGCTTCCCTGTGAGGGTGGGCAGACCCTGGCACAGGTTGCCCAGAGCAGCTGTGGCTGCCCCTGGATCTCTGGAAGTGTCC
The DNA here is from genome assembly GCA_013397895.1 of Origma solitaria. Classification (NCBI taxonomy): domain Eukaryota; kingdom Metazoa; phylum Chordata; class Aves; order Passeriformes; family Acanthizidae; genus Origma; species Origma solitaria. The sequence goes on along the minus strand of VZRL01003131.1, from coordinate 234,041 downwards.
AAGGCCAGGCTGGACAGGGCTTGGAGCAACCTGGGCTAGTGGAAGTTGTCCCTGCCCAAGGCATGGAATTGAGATAAGCTTTGAGGTCCCTTCCAACCCAAACCATCCTATGGATCCTGCTGCATCTCCCCTTGATGGATGGATTCCAGGCTCAGAGGGGTGTGAATGTCCAGGGAGAAATCCCTATTTGTCCCTCATCACAGGGGGACACCAGGGCCATGGAGCCTCTGGGAGGACCCTGCTCTGTGTCCCAGACATGTCCCCTCTGCGCCTGTGCCCAGCAGCCCTGCACCATCTTGTCCCATGTGCCACCCTGCTCAGGGAGCCCTGGTACCTCCCTCCCCACCAGTTCCAGCACCTCCTACCCTCCCTACCAGACTGGCATTCCCTCATCCCACACCCCTGTGTTACAGAGAGACCTGTGGAAGATGTCGAACCCGAGAAACGGCGACACCAAGCCCCCATGTTTGCCCCGCAATGGACTGGTGAAGATCCCCACGCAACCCAACGGCCTCGGCTCCGCCAGCATCACCAAAGGCACCCCCGCCGTGAAAAACCGCCTGTGCCAGCCTTCCTCCGTGCCTGCCATCCTCAGCCCGGCCTTAGCCCACCGCAGCGACCTGCCCATCCCCAGCCTGGCCTCCCCGCTCTCCCTGGCCACTCTGGCCAGCGTCTCCTCCCCTCCTGGCGCTTCCTTGGTGGGACTGAACACGAGCGAAGGCTCGGAGCAGCCCTCCCCAGAGCGGCTGCCGGGCTCACCCTCGGAAAGGCAGCTGGCGGTGGACGAGAAGATCCTCAACCGCTTGTTCTGGTACTTTTCGGCGTGCGAGAAGTGCGTGCTGGCGCAGGTGTGCAAGGCATGGCGGCGGGTGCTCTACCAGCCCAAGTTCTGGGTGGGCTTGACGCCCGTCCTGCACACCAAAGAGCTCTACAACATCCTGCCCGGTGGAGAGAAGGAGTTCGTCAGCCTGCAGGGCTTCGCCGTCCGCGGCTTCGACGGCTTCTGCCTCGTGGGCGTCTCCGACCTGGACATTTGTGAGTTCATTGACAACTACCCCCTTTCCAAGAAGGGGGTCAAGTCCATGAGCCTTAAGAGGTCGACCATCACAGATGCGGGGTTGGAGGTAGGTGACCCTGCTGAAGTGACCGGGGTGGCTGAGATGTGCTGGTGGTGGGTCAGTCCTGGTGGCCTTTGGGACACATGCGTGGGCAGAGCTTCCACTGCTCACAGGGAAGGAGCAGGCAGGTGGCACGGCCATCCCTCAGGAGCTGACAGCAGCAGGAGGCCCCACCTGTGGTCTGGGCAGTGGGATGGGTGCAGCCTGTGCAGACAGGGGGTCGGGATGCTGTCAGGGTTCATCCCTGCTGCCTGTGGACGCTGCCGGGAAGGCAGAGCCAGGTGAGGTGGCCGTGCTGCTGGGCAGTGGATGTGGCAGTGGGTGACAAGCAGGGCTCTGGGAATGCGACATTCCTGCTCCCCAACAAGGGGCTCACCCAAGCAAGGGCTGAGGGTCGGATAGAGATGGGGCAATTCTGACCCCTCGGGGCTAGACAAGGTCCCCACCAAGACTCCTGCCCTGCGCCCTGGCCAAACACAGCACCAGCTGCTCCGTGGGCACATCTCACCCAAGCAGTTCCCATGCTGGGAGCAGGCATCAGTCCCAACCTGGCCAACAGCACCAGGTACAGTGCTGGGGCTGCACCCAGGGGTCCCTGCCTGTCCCCTCCCATTCCCCACTGATGCTGGCATGTCCTAGATCAGGTGTTGACCCCCCTTCAGGGACGTTCTAGGGAGAAGCTCTTCCCACTGGACCCAGGCAAGACTGGGAGCAGTGGGAAGAGCAGCGGGGCCTCAGTGGAGCCAGGGTGGGGGCTCAGGGCTGCGCAGGGCGGGTGGCAGTGCCCAGCACAGCCTGACCCCCTGTCCCTTGGCAGGTGATGCTGGAGCAGATGCAGGGCGTGGTGCGGCTGGAGCTGTCGGGCTGCAACGACTTCACGGAGGCCGGGCTGTGGTCCAGCCTCAATGCCCGCATTACGGCGCTGAGCGTCAGCGACTGCATCAACGTGGCCGACGATGCCATCGCCGCCATCTCACAGCTCCTGCCCAACCTCACCGAGCTCAACCTGCAAGCCTACCATGTGACAGACACGGCACTCGCCTACTTCACCGCCAAGCAGGGCTACACCACCCACACCCTGCGCCTCAACTCCTGCTGGGAGATCACCAACCACGGCGTGGTCAACATGGTCCACAGCCTGCCCAACCTGAGCGTCCTCAGCCTCTCGGGCTGCTCCAAGGTGACGGATGATGGTGTGGAGCTGGTGGCCGAGAACCTGCGGAAGCTGCGCAGCCTGGACCTGTCCTGGTGCCCTCGCATCACCGACATGGCCCTGGAGTACATCGCCTGCGACCTGCACAAGCTGGAGGAGCTGGTGCTCGACAGGTACGGGGCCGTGCTGAGTCGTGCTGTGCCATGCCAAGCCATGCCATGCCATGTTGAGCCATGCTGGGCCATGCCATGCCATGCTAAGCAATGCCAAACCATGCCAAGTCATGCCATGCCATGCCACGCCATGCAATGTCATGCCATGCCATGCCACGCCATGCCATGCCATGCCATGCCATGCCAGGCCATGCTGAGCCACACTGTGCCATGCTACCCCATGACAAACCATGCCATGCCAAGCCATGCCATGCTGAGCCATGCTGGAAGCAGAGGGTGCGGCATGGGGGCCGTGGTTTGGGCACAACCATGGGTGACCAGGTGGCCCTGACACCCCGTGTCCCGGCAGGTGCGTGCGGATCACCGACACTGGCCTCAGCTACCTGTCCACCATGTCGTCCCTGCGGAGCCTCTACCTGCGCTGGTGCTGCCAGGTAGGTGTGGAACACAGCTGTGCCCGTCCTGGCTCGGCACGGCAGGGAGGGCATGGTGGCACCTTCCCAGGGATGGGCCATGAGCTCAGTGTCGTGGGCCAGCTGGAGACCCCAAGACTCTGTGCTGGGAAGCAGAGAGCTCCTGTGAGCTCACAGGACTCAGCCCTGGCACCCTGACCCTGCATCCTGCTCCAGCACCAGTATCCCCAGACCCAGCGCCCTGCTCCAGCATCCTGCTCCAGCACCAGGCTCCTTGCCCCAGCTCCCTGCTCCCTGTCCCACAACCCAGACCCAGCACCCTGGCCCTGCACCCAACATCCTGCCCCAGCATCCTGCTGTAACATCCCCCATCCTGCTCAGGCTCCCTTCCCCAGCTCCCTGCACCCTGTCCCACCCTGCCCCAGCACCCAGAGCCAGCACATTGCCCCAGCATCCTGCACCTCGCTTCAGGTTCCCAGCCCTGGCACCCAGTTCTTCGCCCCAGCTCAGCGATGCTGAGCCCTGGTGCTCTGGGTCCCCACATTTTCTCCTCTCATCCCCACCTCCTCTTCTTTTCCAGGTGCAGGATTTTGGCCTGAAGCACCTCCTGGGCATGGGCAGCCTGCGCCTCCTCTCGCTGGCTGGTGAGACCCTCACCCTGCTACCAGGGATATGGGACCCCATGGGGCTCGGGAGATGCCAGGCATGGGGACAGGGACAACTCTTGGGACAACCTTGGCACAGCCTGGGGACAGCCAGCATCTCCCCAAGGCAGCAGGCACCTGCACCCAGCCCAGCTTGCGGGGATACACAGCTGGGATGCTGTGGTTTTTTGGGTGGTGGTGTTTCGGGTGCTACGTTTTTGGGGTACAAGATTTTTGGTGTGTTGGTTTTTGAGGAGCTGTTTGGAGGGGCACTCTTTCTTTGGGGTGCTTTTTCTGGAATACTGCTGTTTTGGGATGCTGTTTTTTTAGGCGGATATTTTTGGGGCACTGGTGTTTTGGGTGTTGTTTTTTGGGGTGTTGGTGTTCTGGAGCACTGCTCTTTAGCATGCTAGTTTTCTGGGTTCTGGTTTTTTGCTTTTTTGGGGTGCTTATTTTGGTGGTGTTGATGTTTTGGGGTGCTAGTGCTTTAAGATACTGGTTATTGGTGTGCATTTTTGAGTGCTGGTTTTTTTAGGTGCTGATATTTTGGGCGTTTTGGGGGGCTGGGTTTTTTTGGGTGTACTAGGGTTTTTTTAGCATGCTGGGGGTTTTGGGTTCTGTCTTTCGGGTGTGCTGAGATTTGAGGTGCTGGGTTTTGAGGTGCTTTTCTTTTGGGTGCAGGTGTGTTTGTGGTGCTGGGATTTGGAGGTGCTGATCCTTTGGAGTGCTATTTGCGGGGATTTTGGTGTTTTGGGACGCTGGTGCCTTTGAGATGCTCTTTTTTGGGATGCTATTTTTTGGGGACGCTGGTGTTCTGGGCTGACAATGCACCCTATTCCCTCACAGGCTGCCCCTTGCTGACCACCACGGGGCTGTCGGGGCTGGTGCAGCTGCAGGAGCTGGAGGAGCTGGAACTCACCAACTGCCCCGGGGCCACCCCGGAGCTCTTCAAGTACTTCTCCCAGCACCTCCCGTGCTGCATGGTGATCGAGTAGCGCCGGACCCGGCCGTCCGCTCCCGCGCCCACCCCGGCCGCCATCGCCCACCCCATCTCCCTCCGGCTGCTGGGGGATTCGAGAGACGCCCCCGATTCCAACCGAGCCCGGACATCCCCCGCATCGACGCTCCCGAGGGACGCGGGGCTCCGGGGGGAGATGGGGGAAGGCGTCGCCCTTGGCCGGAGCCCCCCCGGGTACCATGTAAATTCCCCCCCGCCGCCATCGCCCGTGCTCCTCCCGGTGTCCTGCCAATCCCTTCCGGACAGACGAACGGACATCATGGAAGCCCAGAGTGGGAAGGCGACGCTGTGTGACCCCCCCCGGCCGCATCCTGCTCCCCCCGCCCCGGTGCCGAGCGGGCACACGGCCCCGCCACCAAGGATGCTCCTGGGGACCAAAGGATGCTCCCAGGGATGGGCGAGAGGAGGATGCTTATTTTTGGGTGGCAGCGGAGGCTGGCTGGGTCCCCTCACGCCCCCGGAGCGGGTCACCGAGCTCACCCCACCCCATGCTGCGTGTCCGCTCCAGCCCCCAGCCCTGCCTTTGGGGCACTCTCTCCCGGTGAATAGGATGTCCCTCTCCGCCCGCCCGCCGCCCTCGCATGCTCGCTTGCTTCAGTCTCGTGCTACGGCAGGTTTCGGGGTACCCGGGGTACGGTGACAAGTGACAGCCCCCACTTAGCCCCTCCACGCGGCTTCGCCCCGGCCGGATCTTGCGCTGGGAGCCGGGCTCTCCTGGCGAGCATCCCCCACCGCCCTGGGGACCCCATTGCACCCCGTGGGGCTGGGGGGGGTGATACCAACGCCGAGGAGAGACCCATCCGTCTGGGATGGGACATCCCGGGGGACCAGGGCCAGGTCTGAGCCACCGCGGCGACACCAGCAGCACAGAGAGACAGCAGGAGGTGGCACCTAGGACACACTGCCACCGCCACCGCTCTTCCAGCTGAAAAGCCATCGCCCCGATGCCGGCGGCAAGCGGGGAACCGGGGGGACCCCTGGGCTGAGCCGAGATGGGACCGAGCCAGCGCGGGGCTGGGGTGCCCACGGTGACCCAGCGCGGGAGGGGCTCGGTGGCTGTCCCCGGGGCATTGCCCGCTGCCACACCAGCCCTGGGAAGAGTGTGGGCATGGATACGGACACGGACATGGGCACGGACACGGGACGGGCACGGACACGGACACGGACACGCTTTCGGTTTGTTTTGCCTTTGTACCGGCCGGGAAGGAACTGCTGCACCAACCGCCGCCTCCGCTCCCTCCTTTGTCTGAAACGCCCCTTTCTCACCCCAAAATGGTGCAATGACCCTCGTGGCCCTGGAAGGGGGTTTGGGAATCCTCAGGGCCGCCGGACAGGGTGACACTGCTGGGGTCCGGAGCACCCTGGCACAGGGGTGGGGAGCTGCCTGCCCCCCCAAAGCCATCAGTGCCCCTGCGACACACACTGGTGCCACGACATGGGGCTGGCACTGGGGCCAGGCAGGACAGTGGCACATAGAAGGTCCCCCCATCCCTGCAGGTGACAGCAGCAGTTCTGTGGTGCAATCAGCCCTGTGCAACTCCCTGGCCCCAGGTTACACAGACAGACACAGCACAACCCCCATACCCTCCTCTGCACCCCCCCATGGCAGTGCATCCCCATAGCCCCTGCGCACCCACTCCCCTGTGCACCCCTATATCCCTCCAGTGCACCTCTACACCCCCAATGCACCCCATATCCTCTCGGCACCCCCATTTACCACCCTGCACCCTGGCCCACAAAGCACCCACAGACCCCTGATCCCTATTTATCCCCCTGAATCCCCATCCCTAATGCACTCCACATCCTTCTGGCACCCCCACTCCCCTGGATCCCACATCTCCCCGACAAGCCCACCCCCAATGCACACCCTATCACCCGCATCAGCCCCCCACGGCAGTGTGCCCCCATACCCCCCAGTGCACCCACATGGCCTTGTGCACCCCTGTAACACTCCAGTTCACNTTACCCCCAATGCACCCCATTATCCCCCCGGTACCCCCATTTCCCACCCTGATCCCGAATGCCCCCCGCATGCCCCTAAACCCCATTTCCCCATGTACTCCCAGTCCCTCTGGGATACACCTCTGGCATCCCCATTCCTCTTTGATTGCTCATCTCCCTGACACTCTCACCCTTAATACACTCCGTATCCCTCTGGTACCCTATTTCTCCTCCTGCACCCCCAGTCCCCAACGCACCTCATATCCTTCCAGCACACCCCTTCATCCCAGCGAACCCTCTACTCCCAGCGCACCCCAAGTCCCTCCAGCACCAGCCCCCCCAACGCACCCCATATCTTCCAATCCCCATTTATCACCTTGCACCTCTATTCCTAGTGCCCCCACGTCTGTCTGGCACGCCCACGTCGCCCTGGCACCCCCGGACCCCGCATTCTCCCGCACCCCCTCCTCAATATGGCCCTGGTCCCCCTTGCCCCCAGCGCGCCCCGCCCCGTGCGGTGGGCGGAGCCTGGGCGGGGGCGGGGATTGACGGAAGGGGCGTGGCCTAATTGGGCGGTCTGGAGTGGGCGGGGTCTGGTGAGCCCCGAGGAGAGGGAGGGGGCGTGGCTTAATGGCCGGACCAGCCCAGGGATTTGGAAGAGGGCGTGGTCTATCGCCAGGGGGCGTGACCTAACAACAGGGGCGGGTTTGAATCATGGAGGGGGCGTGGTCTTGCCGCAGAGGGGCGGGGCTGAATGTTATAAGGAGGCGTGGTCTAGCCATAGAGGGCTGTTCTGGGCAGAGCGAGGGGGCGTGGCCTAGCGGCGCCGGGCGCACCCCGCCATCGGAAGGGGGCGTGGCCCTGCCGCGCGGGGGCGGGTCCCGCTAGCGGAAGGGGGCGTGGCCCGGCGGGAGTTCTGTGGCGGCGGCGGCAGGGCCTGCTCAGCCCGAGCTGCTGGCGGGGGAACCGGCACCGGGTACGGCACCGGGAACGGCACCGGGAACGGCACTGGGCACAGGGGCCTCGCACGGAGGGGCTCCGGGTCCGGGTGGCAGCGGCAGGGGATTCTGTGGGGCGGGAAGAGGTTGTGAGGGGCCTGAGAGCTCTGACGGGTGGGAAGGGGCCCTGAGGAGGGTATAGGGTGGGAGGAGCCTCTGAGGGTACGCTGAGTGGGCTCTGAAGGGCTGGTGGGGGCCCTCAAGGGGCTCTGGGTCACGAGCGGGCCCTGCAGAGGGGGCAGTGTGGGGTGTGGGGGTCTGAGGGGTCCCGGAGAGGCTGTGGGTCAGGAGGGGGGGGATGAGGGGTATGTGAGGGCTGTGGGTCAGGAGAGGGTCCTGATGGGCCAGGAGAGTGGGATATGAGGAGCTGCAGGGTTCTGAGTGGCCTCAGGGGTCGTAGGGAACTCTTAAGGGTGCCCTGAAGATGGGAAGGGGCCCTCAACGAGTGGGAATGTGAGGTATGAGGGACATATGGGACCTGGGCAGGGCAGAGGGGCTGGAGAAAGGCAGTGCTGTGACAGGAGCTCAGCCTGGCTCTGGAGCACACAGTCCGTGGGACCCTGTGGCCCCTCCAGGCAGCCTGAAGTAGCTGCTTGGCTCCCTCTGCTAGAGAAGGAGGGTTCATCCCCTGGTTCTTGCAGGCTTTGGGGCTGTGAGTGCCCCACGGAGGTGACTGTGGCCTCACTTCACCCCACCTCGTGCTGCAGACGCGGCTCTTCTCAGCCACAACGCTGTACTTGACCTATATTATCAGCAACAGCCATTCTCACCAGCGAAACATCTGAGGGTGTGGCCGAGGAGGGAAGAAGGAACCCAGAAAAGGTATTCAGGAGCTTCTTGAGAGGGAGCCACAGAAGGCGGCAGGCAGAGAATCTGGAGTGGGGCTGTATCTCCTTCCTCACAGGCAGCTCTGTGGCCTGTCCCCTCCACAGCCCATTGATGCAGCCACAAAAAGCCACGGTCAGAGCCACCAGGGCCCAGCAGGAGCCACGGGAGCCCAGCCTGTGCCTGTCCCTGCCCAGCTCTGGCTGAGGTGGAGCAGGGCGGCCGTGTGAGTGTGCAGGCAGCCTGCTGGAGAGGGGACAGCACCTCGAGGACAGCCATGGAGAAGATGGCCAGGGTCACCACTGCCCTGGGGGGCAACGCGCTGACCGGCCGCACCATGTTCTGCCATCTGGATGCCCCTGCCAACGCCATCAGCGTGTGCCGGGACGCCGCCCAGGTGGTGGTGGCCGGCCGCAACATCTTCAAGATCTACTCCATCGAGGAGGAGCAGTTTGTGGAGAAGCTGAACCTCCGCGTGGGCCGCAAACCCTCCCTGAACTTCAGCTGCGCTGACGTGGTGTGGCATCAGATGGATGAGAACCTGCTGGCCACTGCCGCCACCAACGGCGTGGTGGTCACCTGGAACCTGGGCAAGCCATCCCGCAACAAGCAGGACCAGCTGTTCACGGAGCACAAGCGCACTGTCAACAAGGTGTGCTTCCACCCCACCGAGGTATACATGCTGCTCAGTGGCTCCCAGGATGGCTACATGAAGTGCTTCGACCTGCGCAAGAAGGACTCTGTCAGCACCTTTTCTGGTATAAATGTGGTTGTTGTCCCATTTTCCTGCGGGGAAGCAGAGCTTGGGGGCCTTGCCCTTTCCTTGCTTGCCCCTTACCCTTGGGAGAGGTGGGGACTGGGGGCTTTGTCCTTTCCTTGCTTGTCCCCTTACCCTCAGGAGAGGCAGGGGTTTGGGGCTTTGTCATTTCTTTGCTTGTCCCCTCACCCTCAGAAGAGGCAGAGGGTGAGGGCTTTGTCCTTCCCCTTGCCCAGTAGGAGGGTTTTCTCAGTGTGTGATGCCCAAAGCAGGGAAAGGAGCTGAGAGGTGTTATGGTGCCTTTCTTTGCCTCTCAGCAGTAGCTGGCTCTGTGTAGGAGATTGAAGACAGTCACAGCACTTCTTGCTACCCCTTCTCTCTGTGCCAGAGACTCCATGGGTCTTCCAGAGGGGTTTTTAGCTTTGCTGGAGCTCCCAACTTGTGTTCCTTCCCAGGCCAGTCAGAGAGTGTGCGTGACGTCCAGTTCAGCATCCGGGACTATTTCACCTTCGCCGCCACCTTTGAGAATGGCAATGTGCAGCTGTGGGACATCCGCCGGCCTGACCGCTATGAGAGGATGTTCACAGCCCACAACGGACCCGTCTTCTGCTGTGACTGGCACCCAGAGGACAGGTGAGTGTGGGGCCAGGCCCTCCCAGCACTGGCCTTGGAGGACAAGGGAGGCCCTTAAAACAGGATTGGGATTTTGTGAGGGAAAGCATGCTCTGTGATACCCGGACCCCTTGTGTCAGGGGCTGGGATGTTGCTGCAAGATGGGAGCAATTATTGCTTTGAGGATTTGAGTTGGTGTAGCAGTGTTTTGGGTTTATTCTTTGACAAATTGGGGTTTTGAGGCACTGGATGTCTTATGGTTGGGTATAGCAAGTGTCACAGCAGCCTCTTGCTCCAGTGCTCATCTTGAGGAAGGCATTATTTGGCTGCTCTGGGACGCAGTTCATTTGTCATGTTTCCCTCCTGCCTTTCCCAGGAGATTGGTGGGAAGGATGTGGAAGCAGCTGTTATGGTGTGCAGGTCCCTCCTCGCTCCTGGCCAGGCAGTACTGCCATTGCGTGTGATCTTAGAGAGGCCCTGGAATACATTCGAAATGGCCTTTATCCTCTCCACCGTGCCTGGCAAGTGGAAAGCAGAGGTCTGACTGGGGTGTGGCTCTAAAGGTGCAGGGCCGTAAATGGGGGCAGGAAGGAGGGTGTTGTCTGACCTGGTTGCTAGAGAGCCGAGGTGTCAGGGGAGCGCACATGAGGATGGGATTGCAGCCTGGCTGCCTCCCTGTGGTGTAGATGTGGTCACAGCTGTGCTGTGAGCGTTTCTGTGCCATGATGGGAACAGAGAGGTGAAAGCTGATCCACCCTTCTCCAGAGGCTGGCTGGCCACGGGCGGCCGGGACAAGATGGTGAAGGTGTGGGACATGAACACGACGCGGGCCAAGGAGATCTACTGCGTGCAGACCATCGCCTCGGTGGCGCGGGTGAAGTGGCGCCCGGAGTGCAAGCACCACATCGCCACCTGCTCCATGATGGTGGACCACAACATCTACGTGTGGGACGTGCGCCGCCCCTTCATCCCCTCCGCCATGTTCGAGGAGCACAAGGACGTCACCACGGGCATCGTGTGGCGGCACCTCCACGACCCCTATTTCCTCCTCTCGGGCTCGAAGGACAGCACCCTTTACCAGCACATCTTCAAGGACGCCAGCCAGCCCATCGACCGGGCCAACCCCGAGGGGCTGTGCTACAGCCTCTACGGAGACCTGGCCTTTGCCGCCAAGGAGAGCCTCATCTCCTCCGACTCCAACCGCAAGCCCTACATCGGGGACCGGCGCCATCCCATCTTCTTCAAGCGCAAGCTGGACCCCACCGAGCAGTTCGAGTACATCTCGTCCTCCAGTGCCCTCAGTGTGTTCGAGACGGATGTGGAGAGCGGCAGCATGGACTGGTTTGTGCACACGGCCAAGCAGTACGCGCTGGCCGGCCGGCCGCTGGCCGAGCTCTGCGACCACAATGCCAAGGTGGCCAAGGGGCTGGACCGCAACCAGGTGAGCTACGGGCAGGTGGTGCTGCAGGGGGGTTTTAGCCTGGAAAGGTCTGACAGGGACTGTTTTCCCTGCAGGTGGCTCAGACATGGACGATGCTGAGGATTATCTACTCCAGCCTTGGCACTGTGTCATCCACCAACCTCAACCACAGCATGGGGAAAGGCAGTGCCGCCCTCCCGCTCATGAACAGGTACAGGGGCTGGGAGCTGCAGGGAGTGATGGGATGGCTGGGGTAACCCCTTGAGTGGGAGAGTGAAAACAACTCCTTGGCTGGGGTGGGGTTATGGAGTCATATCAAGGAATACCAGAATGGTTTGGGTTGGAAGGGACCTTAAATTCATCCTGTTCCAAACCCCTGCCATGGGGACATCTTCCAGTATCCCAGGTTGTTCCAAGCCCCATCCAACCTGGCCTGGAACACTTCCAGGGGTGGGGCAGCCACAGCTTCTCTTGGCAACCTGGGTGCTGCAGCACCCTCACAGGGAATGATTTCTCCATAATACCTAATCTGTCCCAGACATGGGCAGCAAGCAGGGACAGCTCTCCGTCAGCCTCAGGCCATGCTGGTTTGCAGGCTGGCATTGTCTGAATGCAGCCATTTCCTGTGTTGATGTGAGAAATGAGTGCCCAGCCTATGGCCTCCAGCTGTGCAGCCTCACATGCTTCTCCCTTCCCTCCTTCAACCAAAGCTTGGCCTGTGGTGTGGTGTGGGACCTGTGAGGCTGACAGACCCATGTGTTTGTGTCGTGTGTCCATCTCTACCGTGACAGTGTGGCATGGGGCTGGGACCAGACCTGCAGTTACTGAATTTGGGAATCACAGAATCCTTAAGGTTGGAAAAGCCCTCTGAGATCATTCCCCTAGTGGCACTGCCAAGGCCACCACTAACCCGTGTCCCTAAGCACCACATCTGCAGGATTTTGAACATCTCCAGGAATGGGGACTCCACCACTGCCCTGGGCAGCTGTGCCAGTGCCTGACCACCCTTCCCATGAAGAAATTTTCCCTAATACCCAATCCAAACCTCCTCTGGTATAACTTGAGGCTGTTTCCTCTCATCCTGTCCCTGTTCCATGGGAGAAGAGCCTGACCTCCCCTGAGCTGCCCCCTCCTGTCAGAGAGTTGTGGAGGTGAGAAGGTCTCCCCTGAGCCTTCTTTTCTCCAGCCTGACCCCCCCCGCCAGCTCCCTCAGCTGCTCCTGGTACTCCAGCCCCTTTCCCAGCTCTGTTCCCTTCCCTGGATATGCTCCAGCCCCTCAATGTCTTTCCTGTCATGAGGGCCCCAAAACTGACCCCAGGATCTGAGGTGAGACCTCAGCAGTGCCCAGGGCCATGAGGGTGACTAAGGGGTGGGGATGGAGAAGGTGTCTCATGGCTGGAGCTGGAGCTGCCAGTGTGCAGAGGTTTTCTTCTGGAGCCTTTCCAAGGGAGAATGCAGCCCAGCTCTGCCAGCAGATCGCTGGCATGGGGAGCCGTCATGGGCTGATGAAGCAGGAAAACTTGTTTTTCCTCTCCTCAATGACATAAACGTGAGGGGTGAGGACTCCAAATTAGCTGTCAGACCTCGCAGGGCCGGGTTCCCACAGTGAGTGACAGATCCTCAAATAACACCAAAGGAAACAAGCACTGTCCTTGACCAAGCTCTGCCTCCAGCTGTGTGGCTGTGCCGCTGTCTGAGACATGGCAGGCAGCAGCCTGGGGAGCTGGGCTCTGCTCCAACCCCATCCCTTCCCTTTTCCATCTCGGTGAAGGCCAAGCGTGGCGATGCATAACAAACAGCCAGGCACCTTGGAGCGAGGCAGCTCCTGGTCACCTGCCTCTGAGGGGAAGGAGATGGAGCCAAGAGCCTGCTCAGCACTGGAATTCTTCAGGGAGACCTTTGCAGTGCAGGTGTGGTGCCACCAGGCTTGGAGGAAGGGCTGTGATCACGGTCACAATGTGTCTTTATTTTTAAGTCACACAGTGGAGACTTCCACCCACATAGGGATATCACCATATCTCATATTTCACCATTCAAATTGCAACTGGACACCTGTATCCAGGCTGTTTGCTGGCTGGAATAGAAACTTTGTACTCCTCTGACTGTTAAATTTGGCTTTTTTTCCCAGCTTTAACCTGAAAGATATCCCTGCTGGGCTGGGCAGCGAGTCCAGACTAGACCGCAGCAAAGGAGAAAGCCGCACAGAAAACATCCTCATGGATTCGTCCTCCACCCTGATCAACAACGAGGGTAACATTCCTGGGCAGGCACAGTCCCAGTCACACAGCTCTTCCCTCCTCAGCTGTAGATATGGAATAAACTGGTGCATTTTTCCTGTAAATTGGGGTGGCTGGACCTGCTACAGCCCCAGGTAAAGGACACTGAGCCTCAGGGTGCTGCAGAAGGACAATTTTCTCCCGGGACCTGGGGTGACAGTGGTGGCTGCGGGCTCCAAGAATGTGACTATGGTGGGGACCTGAGCTGTGTGGCTCAGGCACAGCCTGGCATGCTGGGGCACGACACTGGGTGGTGGATCTAACAGTGGGATGAGCTGATTTCTCTTTCTCTGGCCATGCAGACAATGAGGAGACAGAGGGCAGCGACGTCCCTGCGGATTATCTGCTGGGAGATGTGGAGGCAGATGAGGATGACCTGTACATGATGGACCACGAGAACCCACATGGTGAGCACACGGCTGCTGCTGGGAGGTATTGTCTGTCCCAGATGGATTTTATCCTGCTCATTCCTGCTCTCTCCTCACAGCTGAAGAGCAGGAATACAGCCTCCCCCAGGAAGCCTTCCCCCTGCGCCATGAAATCGTGGACAACCCATCGGCCTTGGACCACCTGCAGGACAAGGCCGACTCCCCTCACGTGAGCGGCAACGAGGCCGAGACGGTGTCGCTGACCCCCGTGGAGTCCTTCTCGCTGATCTCCATCTCCCACTCGCTCTACGAGAACCGCCTGCCCTCCGACTTCTTCAACCCCATCGTGCGGGACACGCTGCTGTTCTACGCCGAGCAGGGGGACGTGCAGACGGCCGTGTCCGTGCTCATCGTGCTGGGAGAGCGCATCCGCAAGGAGATCGATGAGCAGACGCAGGTAGAGCCTGCAGGGTGTGACCCAGAGGGGGTGTATCCCATGGGATGGGATCCTGCCTGGGCTGTGGGCATTCCCTTCCCTAGCCCATCAGGCTGGCTCTAAGCTGGGGTGAGCAGCTCCAGGATCCTGGTACCTGCCCTGCCACCAGTCTTGGCAGGGACTTGAGGTGGGGTCTGTAGGGCCAGGATGGGGAAGTGACCTTGGCCTGTTGATTTAGGGAAGGATGCTGTTCCCCCTCCCACTGCAGGGGTCGTAGAATCCCAGAATCCTTTAGGCTGGAAAAGCTCTCTGAGATCACTGAGTCCAACCATTCCCCCAGCACTGCCAAAGCTACCACTAAATCATGTCCCCAAGTGCCACATCTACATGGCTTTTAAATCCCCCAGGGAGGGTGATTCCACCACTGCCCTGGGCAGCTGTGTGAGGGCCTGACCATCCTTCCCATGAAGAAATTTTCCCAATATCCAATCTAAACGTCTCCTGGCACAGCTTGAGGCCATTTCCTCTTGTCCGGTCCCTTGTTCCCTGGGAGCAGAGCTCAATCCTCACCTGGCTCCACCCTCCTGTCAGGGAGTTGTAGAGTGAGAAGATCCCCCTTGAGCCTCCCTTTCTGCAGGCTGAGCCCCCCAGGGGGATCTTGCCTTTGGGGTGCAGGGCTGGGGTTCTGAGGGGGTTTCAGGGTGGATGTGGAGGCTCAGCTGTCTGTGGCTGTCCCCAGGAGCACTGGTACACATCCTACATCGACCTGCTGCAGCGCTTCCAGCTCTGGAACATCTCCAACGAGGTGATCAAGCTGAGCACCTGCCGTGCCATCAACTGCCTCAACCAGGCTTCCACCACCCTCCACGTCAACTGCAGCAACTGCAAGCGGCCCATGAGCAACAGGGGCTGGATCTGCGACAGGTGAGGGGGCCCAGAGGGGCTGTGGGGACAGGAGGATGGGGTGGTTGCCCCTGTTCCCTCTTGTTGCCCCCCGAGGGCTCTCCCTGCCCACACCCACCCTAATCTCCCCACGCAGGTGTCGGCAGTGTGCCAGCATGTGTGCTGTGTGTCATCATGTGGTGAAGGGGCTCTTCGTGTGGTGCCAGGGCTGCAGCCATGGTGGCCACCTGCAGCACATCATGAAGTGGCTGGAGACCAGCTCTCACTGCCCTGCCGGCTGCGGCCACCTCTGCGAGTACACCTGAGTTCTCCCTGGGGCGAGTACACCTGAGCCCCCCTGAGAGTACACTTGAGCCCCGGGCCCACGGGGGAGTTGGCAGCGGGGTCGGGTACAGGGTGGCCAGGGCTGGGGGTGTGTCCTGCCTGATACCTCTGGCCCCCCTCCCTGTATTTATTTGTGTAAATAAGGGCTGGGGGTGCGTCCCCTGCCCAGCCGTTTTATAATGGATTAAAAGAAACCAGCAGTTGAATCGAGCCATGACTCCTGTCTTTGCTTCGCCTGGATGCAGTGGCCCCCGGGATGGGCCCCGGACGTGCTCGCTGCCGGGGGTCCCGGTCCCGCGGTACCCCCGGGACCCCACGCTGCTGTCCCCCTGTGCCGAAAGGCCCCTTTAAGCCGCGTGGTGGGGCCCACTTTCAGGTGCCCCTTAAAGCCGTGGCCCTTAGCGGGACCCGTAGCGGCGCGCTCAGCCAATGGCTGCGTGCACCGTGTGTTCGCGGTGCATGCCGGGAATCGTAGTTCCCGGTGTCCCCGGTGCCGGTCCCGATGGCGGCGGCGGCGTGGCTGCTCCAGCTGCTGCTGCTGCCGCTGGGCTGGGTCCGGCCCGGCGCCTGCCCCGACCCGCCGGGCGGAGGCTGGTAAGGGCGGGGGGGCTGCCTTGGCGTCCGTTCCCGTGCCGGTCCCGGTGCTGAGCGGAGCCTCCCGTTGCAGGCTAGCGGGCACGGTGCCGGAGGAGCCGCGCTGCACCGTGGAGCGAGCCGATGCCTCCCTCACCTACTCCCTCTTCCTTCAGCGGTACGGGGGAGCCGGCACAGCCCCGGCGGCCGCGGAACCGAGACAGGGGTCCCGGGGACAGTCCCGGTGCACCGGGCGGGCAGACGGGGAGGGGCGGCGGGGATTGGGGGGCAGACCCTGGGGTCCCGGGGGAGCACCTGAGGGAAGGGGGTTGGGACCGATCCCGGTGCCCTGGGGGTGGTTTAGGGGCAGTCCCGGTGTCCCGGGGTGGGTCGGGGCCTCTCCCGGTATCTCGGGGATGGGCCGCTGCCGGTCCCCGTGCGCCGCCCGTGCGAGATGGATGCTCCCTCCAGGTTCGCCTTCTCCCGGCCGGTGATCCTCGGTGGGGTCACGGACAACTCGGTGAGTGCCAGGAGGGGACAGAGGTGTCCGGGTGGGACACACCCCCCGGGCCCCGGGAGTGGCGGCAGCATCCCGGCCCCCTGCGCTCCTTCCCCAGGCGTTCCGTGCCCTGTGCACCCGGGAGAAGCTGCTGGCGGCCTTCGGGCCCTTCCCGGTGCGGCTCAGCACGGCCAACACCTACTCGTACCGCAAAGGTGAGCGCGGGGGCCGTGCCCGGCCGCGGCGGTGCCGCTTCCCCTCTCATCGCTCCCGTTCCCGCAGTGGATGTGCCGTTCCAGGAGTACGTGGAGCATCTGCTGAAGCCGCAGGACCCGGCCCGGCTGGGCAGCGGTGGGTAGCGCTGTCCAGCCCCCCACAGCCGCTGTCCCACTGCTGTCCCGCCGGGCTCAGCCTTCCGTGTCCCCCCAGATACCCTCTACTTCTTCGGGGACAACAACTTCACCGAGTGGGGCCCCCTCTTCCAGCACTACGTGCCCCCTCCTTTCCGCATCCCGGGCACCAGCCCTGCCTACAGCTTTGGGATCGCAGGTGGGTGTGGGATGGGATCGGGGTGGGACTGGGGCTCTCCCCAGCACCAACCCCCCCACTCCCACCACAGGCTCAGGCTCTGGCGTTCCCTTCCACTGGCATGGCCCAGGTTTCTCCGAAGTGATTTTTGGCAGGAAGGTGAGAACTGAGCCCTGGGGGAAGGATTTGGGGAGTGGGGAGAGAAACAAGCCCCTAAGGGGTGTCCCTGACCACGGGGAAGCCCCCATGGAGCTGAGCCCGAGGGGCTGGAGGGGAATTGGGAGGGGATGTGCCCCCATGTTTTCCAGCGCTGGTTTCTTTACCCACCGGATAAAACCCCACACTTCCACCCCAATGAGACGACGTTGGCCTGGCTCCAGAACACGTATCCCACCCTGCCACCGGCCCAGCGCCCGCTGGAGTGCACCCTGCGCCCCGGGGAGGTGAGTCCAGGGGGAGGGGAGAGGAGGGGAGGGGACCCCCAGGCATCCCAGCCAGAGCCACGGGAACGGAGCCTGCTGCCTCCTGCAGGTGCTGTACTTCCCTGACCGCTGGTGGCATGCCACACTCAACCTGGACACCAGTGTCTTCATCTCCACCTTCCTGGGCTAGGGCTGGGAGGGACAAGGACACGTCACCATCATCGCAGCCAGGGCAGGAGCTTCAGCTCCTGCCACCCTCAGGGAAAGGCAACTGGTATTGGGACCAACTGCCTGAGAATGCTCTGGTTTTTATCTTTTCCCTCCCCCTTGGATTAAAGTTGTTCTACTGAAGCACATCGTGTGTTGCTACATCCCCGGAGCAAACCCGCTCCCCATGGGATGGCACCAATTCCCAAGCCAGGATCTCCCCAGAAATGGCTGCCGTGAACCACTCCAGATCCTTTTCCATGTTTATTGCTGAATTTTTTTTATTATTCTTTTTATATATATATATATTTTTTTAATGGACATTGGCAAACTTCCAGAGGGCGCTCAAAAGCCAGGCAGGCCGTCGGCCGACCGAAATGCTGGAATCTCAGTTGGATGCAAATCTGTTGGTTATTTTTTGTGGGGTTTTTAAGGGATTTCATTAAAAGGAACAAGAACTTTAACCCAGGTGGTTGTTCTCAGGGAACACAGTCCCAGTGGGGAAGGGGAGGTGCGAACCAGCCCCGTCCAGCCCTGGGACAGTTGTTTCCCAGGAAAAGCCAGAGGGTGAGTCGGCATCCCAGCAAGTGGCTGTTTACTGGGAAGACGACCCAGCCCTGGCCAGGCAGGAGGTGGAAGGAGGAGGAAACAACTATAAACACAGGGAAGGATGGGGCTCCAGGTGCTCATCCCAAGCTCCCTGTGGCAATCCCTGGAGCGGGACGTGCTCTTTGGGGACTGTGGCGGCCCTGGCTGAGGGGTGATGGACATGATGGTGAGGCCACTGCTGAGGAGCCAGCCTTCCAACCCCCGGGCAGGTCTTGGAGCTGGAATGGGGAGCCAGGGAGCCGTGATGCCCACCCAGCTGCTGCAGCTCCTCGGGAAGGGGACAAGGTGACGTGCCCTCGCCCAGCGCCAGGCCTGGGGCAGCTGGGGTGGAGGGGAACAGCCGGAGAGCGAGTAAGGCATGGTGCCAGCCCAGGGAGAGCCAGCTGTGCCAGGGCACCTGGGCGGGCCAGCGCTGCCCCCAGCCCCTCAGTAATCCTCCACCCAGCCGTTCTCCGAGATGAACGCGTCTATCACCTCCTTCATGGCGAGGTTGGGGATCAGCTGGTCCTGGGTCAGGGGACTCCGCGTCACCGGGTCAAAATGACCCACGCGCTGCGAGGGAGGAGGCGGAGGGGAACCGGTTACTCCACATGCCCCGGCTCAGCCCTGGGGCGCAGGTGGCTGTGGGGCCAGTGCCGCACGGCATCTGCCCCAGCATCCGGGCACCTTCCCAGGGAAAGAGGGAGAACCCCCTCAGAGGTGCCTCCCAGCAGGATGAGGGCAGGTCAAGGTGCAAGACCCCCTGCCAAGAGCCGCCTCTGCTCTGAGCAGGGCCTGGCAGCACCTGCTCCGCAGGGAGCTGCCCGGGCAGGTAACTGGGACCAAACCCAAGGAGTCTGCGGAGCCCTGAGTTGAGCAAAGAGATGCCTTCCCACCCAGGCAGGAGAGGACTTGGGGCAAGGTCCTGGGAAACCCCCCTGTCCCTGGCCTGGCAGTACCTGGAGATGCTCCTCAATGTCCTTCCTGTCATAGGTGATCCCGCTGGGCGTGATGCAAGGCTCTCTCATTAGCTCAAAACTGATCTTCCCACACAGGTAGTCAGGGATGTCCCGCTTCTGGCTCGAGAGAGGCACAGCTGGGTCAGGAAAGTGGGCGGGGAGGTGGTGCTGGCTCAGAGGGGGAAGCAGGGAACACAGCAGGTTTACAGGAGCACAGACTGAGGCACACTCACCTTCCTCTTCTCATCCACTTGAGAGAAGAGCTCGTCCATGTCTGCCAGGTATTTGTCCTGCAAGAGAAGCCCTTGAGGATGAGGGGTCCCTGGCGTGCAGGGGCTACGGGTCCTCAGGGATAGCCCCAAAGCCTCCCACCCATGGATGCTGTGGCAGGTCCTTGGTGGCCCCTCTGCCTGTGCAGCTCCTGGCTGAACCTGGCAGGAGTGATCCAGCTTAAAAATAACCTTCCCTTATGGGGCTATTTTTATCTGGGATTAGTCCCCAGCACCCAGACCCACATGTGGCCGAGAGCCACTTGTGTTCCCTCAGAGAACAACAGGCACAGCAGGCATCACCGCTGCCAGGTTGGGACAAGAGGTGACAGAGCAGGGGAAGCCAGCACGGGGGGGGACACAACAGCCCTGCAATGGTGGCTTGAGCCACAGAATGAAGGCTGAGAAGCTATGCTGTGTTCCAAGGCCTCACAGCCCTCACCTGCACAGCTGCAGCCCTGCAGCTTCCCCGGCTGCAGCAGAGCACAAGGATGGGGATGAGGATGGGATGAGGAAGCCTCCAGCCCCCCCACTCACGTGTTTGGCCTCGATGCTGGCCAGCTGAACACGGCTCCGGCTCTCGTCCGTGTTTTCCTCCTGCTGAGTCTTTCGGCACTCAGCCAGCTCCCTAGGACAGAGTGGGAGATCAGGAGGATGGGGGAACATTGTCGCTCTCTTCCCTGCTGTTTCAGCTGCAGGGCTCTGCAGAGGCACCTCACACAGAGCTGTGACAGCTTGGTAGCACTAAAAAAGCCTTTCCAGGTGCCCTGTTACCTCTCCTTCTCCGCCATGATCAGCTTGGTCAGGTGGGAGTGCAGCTCGTTCTCCTGGTTGATCCGCTTCTCCTCGATGCTGTTCCAGCGTTTCTTCTTCGCGATGCGCAGCGCGCTGGGGATGTCGTCCCCGAAATTCAGCCGCTGTTCCTTGGCGAGGTTGTAGGCTGAGGAGAGAAAGGGCACCTCAGAGCCAGTGGCAGCATCCCTGTCTCCATCCCTGGCCCTTTCCCAGCAGACAGGAGCAGGGGACAGTGGCACCGTGCCCGCTCACCTCTCTGCAGGTTGGCGATGGCCTCATCGTAGTTTTCCATCTCCATCTGGCACTGACCCAGGAAGAAGTGAGCCTTCACGGACTGCCCGTCCAGCTCCAGCGCCCGCTTGCAGTCGGCCAGGGCCTTGTCGTGCTGCTGCATCTTCAGGTAGCACAGCGCCCGGTTGGTGTAGTACACAGCCACCAAGGGGTTCCGGTTCTGCGGGGACAGGCCCATGTTGGTGGCGGCGGCAGGCCCGGGACACTGGGTGACAGCCGGGTGACTCGGTGAGCCAGCGGCACAGCGCTGTCACCCTGGGCAGGGAGAACCAGGAGTGCCAGTGGGGGCGTGCACCCTGTGGGGAGGTGCTGGGATGGATTGGGGACAGGCTGGCGCTGGCCCCCATAGGGCAGCCTGTGTCCCTGCCCTCAGAGGGGACTGTCCCCTCGGCACCGTGCCCAGGCTGCGGGTACTGGAGCAGCCCAGGGTGGGTCTGCTCTAGCCAGCACAGCCCAGGGACAGGGAGGGTTTAGGGGGGATAGGCTCACGGTGGGGCACTCTGGGGTGGGTGTAGGGCAGTCCAGCTTGGAGCTGGGTGTAAGACAGGATGGGCTGGGGGTGTCCAAGTGCAGAGAGGGGCCAGGGCCAAGGAGGGTGCATAGGCCAGGCCTGGGGGTGGTAGTCTAGGCCCAGGAGAGGGGATCTAGGCCCAGAGGTGTGTCCAGACCCCACAGGAGGGTTCAGGCCCAGTGACGGGACAGTGCCCAGTTTAAAAGGGTCCCATTTAAGGGCTATCAGGCCCTGAGGCAAAACTGTGTCCAGACCAAGGAGGTTCCATCCCGGTGGTGTCCAGGCCAGGGCGAGGGTGGTGTCAAGGCCAGGAGTGTGGCAGGCGTGTCCCATCCCCGGGGATCCCATCCCGGGGCTAGCCAGGCCAGGTCTGGGAGGGTGTCCAGGCTAAGGGAGGTCCCAGGCTGGGGTCATCAAAGCCGCGGGGGGACCCGTCCAGGGAGTACCCAGGTCAAGCCCGGGGGGAGGCTGATGTATCCCGTCCCGGGGCTACCCATGCCAGCCCCCTGGGGACGGGGGTGTGGGTGTCCCCTCCCCGCTGTTCCCGTCCCGGGGGCCGGGGGCGCCGCTGGGACTCACGATGGCGCGGCCGTAGCAGGCGGCGGCCTCGGGGTACTTGCGGCCGCCGAAGAGCCGGTTCCCCTGCTCCTTGTGCTCCNCCGTCCAGGGAGTACCCAGGTCAAGCCCGGGGGGAGGCTGATGTATCCCGTCCCGGGGCTACCCATGCCAGCCCCCTGGGGACGGGGGTGTGGGTGTCCCCTCCCCGCTGTTCCCGTCCCGGGGGCCGGGGGCGCCGCTGGGACTCACGATGGCGCGGCCGTAGCAGGCGGCGGCCTCGGGGTACTTGCGGCCGCCGAAGAGCCGGTTCCCCTGCTCCTTGTGCTCCTGCGCGCTGTGGCTCTTCTCGGGGCTGCCGCCGCCCGCGCCCCCCGCGCCC
>VZRL01003131.1:189681-205569 GCA_013397895.1 Origma solitaria | reverse complement strand
CGGCAGCGCCGGGACACGGCCCAGGCACGGGAGGGGAGCCGGCACCCGGCGCTCGCAGCATGGGGTAGTGGCTGCATCCCTGTACGGAAACCTTCATCCTGGTACAGGAACCTACATCCCGGTACGGGAACCTGCATCCCGGTACGGGAACCTGCATCCCGGTACGGGAACCTGCATCCCAGTATGGGAACTGCATCCCAGTACGGGAACCTGCATCCCGGTACGGGAACCTGCATCCCAGTATGGGAACTGCATCCCAGTACGGGAACCTGCATCCCGGTACGGGAACCTGCATCCCGGTACGGGAACCTGCATCCGAGTATGGGAACTGCATCCCGGTATGGGAACCTGCATCCCGGTACGGGAACCTGCATCCCAGTATGGGAACTGCATCCCAGTACGGGAACCTGCATCCCAGTATGGGAACTGCATCCCAGTATGGGAACAGCATCCTGGTACAGGTACCTGCATCCCAGTACAGGAACGCACATCCCAGTATGGGAACCTGCATTCCAGTGCAGCTGTGGGTATCCCAGTACAGGTACCCATATCCCCATATGGTAGCTACATCCTGGTGTGACAGCTGCATCCCAGTGTGGTACCTACAACCCAGTATGGTACCTACATCCCAGTACTGGTACTCATATCCTGGCCCACTACCTGCATCCCAGAATAGCTATGTGCATCCTGGTGTGGATACCTGTATCCCACTACCCGCGCCCCAGTACTGGTACTCACATCCTGGTATGGTACCTGCATCCTGATGTGATCCCTGAATCCCAGTACAGGATCTGCATCTCAGAGTGGGAACTTGCATTCCATTTCCAGTACTGATACTACACCCAGTAGAGGTGCATATATTCCAGCACAGGTACCCACATCCTAGTACATGTTTTTGCAGCTGCACCCTGCTACAGGAACCCATACCCTGGTGCAGTACCTGCATCCCAGTATGGCCACCAGCATCCCAGTATGGCCACCAGCAGTCCAGTATGGCCACCAGCATCCCAGTATGGACACCAGCATTCCAGTATGGACACCAGCGTCCCAGTACCAGGTGCCCACTGAATTTGGCACAGGTGGCTGCAAACATTCTCTCCCTCCTGACCCTGCACCCATGGGTCTGTACAGTCCAGGTGCATCCCCCATGGCACAGGGGATAGGGGGCCCCCACCACTGTCCCCTGCCCCAGCACAGCACTCGTGAGGCAGCCTGGCAGTGTGGCTTTGAACTGGCATCTTTATGTGATGTGCACTATGTCACACAGGCCAGGCTCCCCTGGACCCCCAGGCAGGGCAGGGGTGCCCCCAGGACCCATCCCTGGTACCATCCTCACTTCCCAGAGGCACGGCTCAGCCCCACTGTGGGTACTCAGGGAACTCTGGGTCTCCCAGTCCTGCCAGGCTCCTTCCGGGGACTGTGCATAGCCACAGATGGTGTCCCATGGCCCTGCCACGTATGTCCCCTGCCCCACGCCCGTGTCTGCCCCAGCACAGCATCCGTGGCTCTGCACTCCAGTGCTATTAATACACAGCAGGGCACGTGGGCCCGCGGCTCCCATGGGATCCAGCCTGGTTTGGAGTCACCAGGGAGCACCGCGTGTCCCATCCGCCTTGGCATCGCCTCCTCAGCCCAGCGTGGCAGCACCAGCTGTGTCTCCCCCCATCCCTGTCCCCTGGCTGGCCGTGTGGGAAGGTTCTCCTCTCCCACTCCACAGCCCCGAGTGACCCTCTCACATGTGGGAGCAGTCCGACTCCATCCAGACTCAGTGCAGAGGCTCTGGAAAATCCTTTTCTCTGTCTGCGCCCACCCTCCCTGTGCCCAGCACCCGTGGCTGAGGCTGCAGAGACAGAAAAAGCTGAGGGAAAAGCTGCCATGGGAAAACGGGAGCAAGGAGGGGAGGTGGCACAGCCCTGGGAACTGCGGGCACAGGGAGAAAGTGGCTGCAGGTAAGTCGGGAGCCCTGAACCCCACATGAGGTTGGGCACAGAGATCCGTGGCTCCCAGGGCAGCCAAAGCCCCCTGCTTCCCATGGATCCCGGGCAGAGAACTATGGGATCCTTCCCTGTCTCTCCCTGGCTGGCACTTGTTACACAGGGAGCACCAAGGAGCCCTGGCCAGCCCCAAGCCTTGTCCCACACCAGGCCTCAGCTCCTGCCCTAAATCCCCAGAACCGCCCTCAAACAGGGCAGCCCAGGCCCTCGGGGTGTCCCTGCTCCCAGCACAGCCCATGGAGGCCCCAGGCTTTGTGCAGCCCGGGCAGGGACAAGGGTGCTGCTCCCCAGGTGACACAGGACATGGTGTGCACGCGCAAGGTGTGTAAAAATTTATTTTGCTGTAGAGAACAAACCTAAAATGTCACAGCTCCGGCAGACATGGAGCAGGGAGACACCAGGCACGGGCCCGGCTGGCAGAGCCACGCACGGTGGGCACAGAGACGGACATGAAACACGAGGGATGTGACCCTGGCAGTTCCAGGACCAGGGGCCAGCAGTGAGTGGGTGCCCGACTGGCAGAGCAGCTCTGGCACAGGCAGGGACCCCTGGCCGGCCACCTCTGGGGACAGCAGGATGGGGATACCACCCTGGGACTGTCCCCAGGAGGGATACTGGCACTGCCCAACGACTTCTCAATCCCCTCGCTGGCTCTAGGCCACAATAAAACATTTAAATAGACAAAACACAGAAAAAACAGCTCCAGGTGGTACCTGGGAGCTGCCCCCGCAGCTGCCTGCAAAGAGACCGACCCTGAGCGTGCTGGGGAAGGCCAGGCTGGTAGCATCGGCCAGGGGCTGATCCAGGCTCCCCTCGGGGTTGGGTGCTGGCCTTGCTCTTTGGGACTTGCTGACAGGGACATTGTGGGGCTCTGGCCCCAGAGAGGTGTTGAGCTCAGTCCCAGCAGCTTACACCAGCTCGGGTGTGGGCAGGGGAGAGGGCAGGAAGGAGCTTCCAGTGGAACCAGGAGATGCAATGCCCAGAGCCTCACACTCTGGACAGGACACGGGCCGGAGGGGACAGCAGGACACGGGCTGGAGGAGACAGTAGGACATGGGCCCAGGGTCACAGTGTGGCACCAGTTTAGTGATGGCACTGTCACGGAAGGACTGGGCACACAGTGGGCACCCAACGCCCTCCCAGTCCTTACCAGGACTCCCAGAGCCCTGCAAATACTGGTGGCCATGAATACTGGTGGCCAGGGCTGAGGAGGGGACAGGCTACACAGGTGGCAGGAAAGGAGGGCGGATGGACCCAGAGCCAGGCATGCTACAGGACTCAAAAGCTTTTTGTGTAGAAACAAGAGTAAGGAGCTCGGGACAGGTCCTGGTTGTCACAGTCCCCCCTCAGCCAGGACAGCAGCCACTGTGTCCCAGCAAGAGGAGCCAGGCCTGACCCCAAAACACTGAGATTGGAGGTTTAAGTGCCTGGCCCTCCCTCCCCAGCTGCCTTTCCCAGCGCTGGCTGAGGAAAACCAGGACAGGAGCTGGAGATGAGCCCCAGGGAGATGGAGCCATGAGCTCATTTGACAGCTCAGCTGCTGCTGGAGCTCCCAGAGGCTCTGGGAGCGTTGCCCCCTCCAGAATTGAGGGCACCGGCACAGCCCTCTGGGGAGAGGATGTGCCCAGTCCAACAGACACTGAAACACTCATGTTTGAGCTTAAAAACAAGCCTTAAAAAAATTGAACAGAATAAAAGATGAGGGTGATCCTCCAGCTGCTGGTGAGGCAGAGCCCTCCTGGCAGAGCTGCCTGCCCTGTGGCCATGGGGGCCAGGAGGCCACAGGGTGAGGCTGGCCAGTGCCAGGAACTTATCCTGCTGGTGCTGGGAGGTCTAGCTTCACTGGTCCTGCAATCCAGGCTGGGGGGAAAGGAGGATTTCCTACCAGGGACCAGCTTGAGGCAGGGCCCCTCACTGGGGCATCACTGGGGATGGGGAGCTGGTGTCACAGGGAGGATGGGGTGCAGAGAGGCTCTCATTTGTTCTTGGCCAGCAGCCGGTACAGGGTGAACCCCACCAGCGCCGTCACCGCCGCCCCCAGCGCCACGCGCAGCCAGAAGGATGCGACTCCAAGCTCCACGGCGTTCAGGTGGCTGCAAGGAAACATAGGAGAGGCAGTGAGTGGCTGGTGCAGCACTCCCGCCCCGCACAGGGAGGCTGGAGGGTGCCAGGGGTGAGCACAGCACTGGGGGGACAGTCCAGCTGAAGGGGAGGCTCTGAGAGGATCGCGGTCCCTGCAAGCGGAGCATCCATCACCCGGCATCACCATCAAGCCAAGGGAGGGCTGTGGATGTGGCTGTCCCCTCCCCTGCCCTGGAAACAGCTTTCCAACACCTAAATAATTAGACAGGTATCTGCCTTTCTAGGTCAAGCTGCCTTTCCAACTCCGAGTGCACAGAGAGCCGGGATGCCGCAGGGACACCACGGGGACAGCGGTGACACGGACCAAAGGGCAGCGAGGGACAGCGCCCGGTGCTGCCCCAGCGTACACATTCCCTTCCCAAACACGTGCTGTCCTGCACCAACGTGTTCCCCTCCTCTCTCTCTCTCCATCCATAATTCATTCCCCACTACATCGGGGGAGTACAGCCAATCCCCGGCCCTCCATTACGCTGTTATTTATTTATACCACATACCCTAAGATATATTAAGAATATTTAAATTTTAATACTGCAGAGGGGAGGGGAAAAAAAAAGCGTCAGCTCTAAAAATAAAGTTGTTTATTGAAAAGAAGCTGGAGGGAAAACTACTCACTAGTAATCCCATCCAGCCTTCCAATGCTCCCACACGCTCTCCCCACGAGGGCTTGGCCCCTGGAGCTGTGCTCGCCCTTCCCAGCCCTGGAGCAGAGCGATTCCACACACAGGGATCCTCCTCCCTTGCCCTATCCCCCCGCAGCTCCTGTGACCAGCCTGGTGCTGTCCTATCCTGTTCCCAGCCCCTTTGGGGTGCACCTCTTCCCAAAGGGAGGCTGTGTTGACAGAGGTCTCGCTTCACTGACCTCTTTTTCAGGCTGATCCATCTCATCAGGAGAAAATAGCTGCCACCCCCCCCCCGCGGGCCTTGGCAAACTAAGCTGGCTACTCCTCTTCAGCATTTTTTATCTTAGGCTTCAAAAATAAACACTCCTGTGGCAGGATCTATCTACTAAATCTGCCAGAGACACACACAACAAGGCAGAAGGAAACCTCCCCCCTCTGCAATTAGAAGTGGCTTTTCTGTTTCAATTATTTGTATAAGCAGATCACAGAATCCTGGAATGGTCTGGGTGGAAAGGAATCCTAAGGTCCATCTTATCCCAGCCCCTGCCATGGGTAGGGACACCTTCCACTATCCCAAGTTGCTCCATGCCCAGTCTAAGCCGGCCTTGCACACTGCCAGGGATGCAGCAGCAGCCACAGCTGCTCTGGGCACCTGTGCCAGGGCCTGCCCACCCTCACAGGGAACAATTCCTTCCCAATATCCCATCTAACCCTGCCCTCCTTCAGCTTAAGGCCACCCCCCCTTTGTCCTGTCACTGCATGCTCTGATGACACCAAATTCACCAGATGACACCAAAAGCTGGAGAGAAACCAAAGCAAAAGCAATGTGGCCGAGGCAGGGTTGGGACACAGCCCCCTCCCCAGGCTGTGCTCCCAGCAGATCCCCTCCGTGGGAAGGATACTAACGGGAAGGTGGCAGCAGTGGCCAGTTTGGTGTAGACAGCGGTGCTGGGTGGTCCCTGGCTGTGGCAGGAGAAGAGGAAGGGCGGAGGGAGGCAGTGCTTGTAGCAGAACTCAGCTGGGACAAGCCCTGGCTGCTGACTGGCTTCTGGCAGGTCTGTCTTGGAGGCCACGAAGACACAGGGGATCTGGCTGTCCACGTAGTGTTGCTGAGGAGATAGGAGAAACCCCAGCGAGGGTTAAGGACCAACCCCTGGGAGATGCGGGGCTGCCACGAACACTGAGGGCCCCATGCCCTTAGTGCAGTCAAACAAGATCCCTGTGGTCCCCCAGGACCCCTGTGAAGTCCTCAGGGTCCCTGCCAGCTACCTTATAGATGCTGGCACAGTAGCTGAAGGATTTGGGGTCGCTCAGATTGTAGATGAAGCAGGCGACGTCGCAGGCTGTGTCCGACGGCTTCGTGAACGTTGTGTCAGCGCTGACCTCATAGAGCTGGAGCAGAGGGGACAGATGTGTGGCACAGCAGTGTCCCAGGGGAGCAGCTGTTCCTCACACCAGCACATGGACTGTGCCAGCCCAAGCACAGTCACAGCCCAGCCCCATGTGCCCTGATATGGGGATGCAGCCCAGCTCCGCTGAGAGCCAGACACAGCACAACTCCCTGCTCTCCCAGACTTACTATGAGGTACTTCTCCTGGCCATTGACCTGCACTGTGTTGATGGTGTAGAGGGATGGCTGTCCTGGGTTCTCCCTCTGGGCCTGTCACCAAGGAAAACACGGTCTCAGGCAGTGGAGACATGAGCAGTGCTAGGGGAGGGACAGCATTTCACAGTGCCCCAAACCCCCGTGGCCTGACAGGCACCTGAAGGGCAGCCAGGGCCTGCCACAGCCTGTGGGGCTGTTCCTAACAGGCAGGGGAAGGCAGCACCACTGTAGTCCGACTGGGGAAAGGCACAGCCCCTCTGGACCCTCGGGACAGGCAGAGGGGGCAGGCCCAGTGCCTTAGCCAGGATTAAGGACACCAAAGCCACCAGCATGGAGGGGGTGTGAAGCACGGGCAGGGAGAGCATTGCACAGGGGGGGCCTGGCCACAGGCAGGGAGGTGCCATCAAAGGACAGATCACTCCAGGACCTCCGGCTGTGCCTCCTGCTCCACCCTGGGAGCGTGGCCGGACAGGGAGCAGCCACTCACCGCCAGGCTCCTGCCGAGGAAGGCCTGCAGGAAGGCAGACTTGCCTGCGCCCCGCGCTCCCAGCACCTTGCACAGGAACACATTCCTCTGCGTCTGCCCTTTCTCCAGGTCAATCCTCTTCTCCCGGGTCACTGGCAGGAGAGAGGCTGGGTGAGAGCCGGGAGGGACCCGAGCTGTGACAGAAGCGGAAGGCGTGGCTGTACCTGTGAGGGCTTGGGTCTGGGAGTCCTGCTCTGAGAGGATGGGGTAGCCCAAGTAGCCCAGGCACTCCAGGCAGTGCCGTACGTCCAGGTAAGCCACGAGTCTGGAGAGACAGAGCACGCCCAGAGGGTCAGCAAGGGCTGGGTGGTGTGACCAAGGGTGGGGGAGAGGGACTGAGCTTACGTCCACTGGCAGAGGAATCCATGCAGGGAAAGCAGGCCTTTATCAGTGGTGCATACCGTGTTGTAGAGCTCGGGGCCCCAGGGCACGCAGGGGAACACGCTGAAGAAGTTCTGCAGCTCTGTGTGCGACAGGGCTCCATCCTGGTCCTGCCAAAACACGGGCACTCAGCAGGGGACGCAGGACTCAGCCGTGCCCAGAGGGGTCCCTGCCGCACTGGCCACCTCCCTGCTGCGGAACGTCACAGGGATGCTGTCGATGGCAGGAATCGATGGATGGCAGGAGGCTGGAGCTGGGCGGGCACACAGAGCCTGTGCCCCGGGGACTGCCAGCACTGCACTACTGTCAACATCTGTTCTGCTGCAGCTGCAACCAGGCAGGGCCTGTCCACACCCACCCCGCAGCCCTGGGCTGATGCTCCTGGCATTCCTGGAGCCAGCTGTCTCACAGCAGCCTGCACCAGTCCAGCTTGGCCTTCCACACTGCAGCAACTAGCCCAAGATGTGTGTGTGGCCACAGGGCCACCAGCCAAACACAGGCCAACGCAGCACCTGCTGGCACCTGGGCGCACACGAGTGTGCATCCCTCCAGTTCTGCCACTCCCCGGGGCCACAGAGCTGACCTGGGCACACAGGGACGTGTGTCCACTCCGTGCTGCCATTCCTGAGTCACTCCCTGTGGCCACAGAGCTGCCACACCCCAGATGCACATCCACATCTGAATTACCAGTCCGAGCAGGTGTATGCAGATCCAATACATCCCCTTCTCCCACTCTCCAAGAGCCTGAGTTTGGCACAAATGTGTTGCTTTCTCTCCCTCTCTCCAGCCTGGCAGCCCTCCACCAGGCTGGCAGATGCTGGTGCTTGGTCCATGGCTCCTGGCCAGCAGCTGTGCCCGCTTCCCTGCCCACTTCGCTGCCTCCCTGCCCACTGCAGCCAGGCACTAGGAGCGGCCACACCAGCTTGATGCCAACTCAGACCCACCCACTGAAGGTCCAAACTGAACTTTGGTCAAGAGTAGTGACCACAAGCCCAAGTGCTTGATAAGCCTTCACTATCTACACCTCACTGCGGCCACTTCCTGCTCCCAAAGCCTCCAAAGAGGGAATGCTGCGGCAGAGGAAAGCCCTTTCCCCGTGCTCTGTGCACTTCCTGGTGCAGAGGGGCGGTCAGGGGAGCACCTGTGCCCAGGTGTGCAGGCCCAGCAGAGCATCCCCTCCCCAGGAGCCCCTGCACTGCTGCCCACCTTGTCGTGCTTCTCAAAGAGCCTCTGCAGGAACTGGTATCCCAAGTGGTTGAGCTCCGTGGAGCACCCGGAGGGCACGCGGAACCTGTCAGGAAAATCATGGAATGATTTAGGTTGAAAAATCCCTCTATGATCACCAAATCCAACTGTTCCAACACTGACAAGGCCACCACTGATCCAGGTCCCCGAGTGCCACATCTACATGGCTTTAAATCCCTCCAGGGATGGTGACCCCACCACTGCCCTGGGCAGCTGTGCGAAGGCTTGACCACCCTTGCAGTGAAGAAAATTTTCCAAATATCCAATCTAAACCTCCCTTTTATCTTTCATATCCTATTCTCCACTTCAGACACCCAAATGAGCCTCCTCAAGCTGTGAACAAAGGGCAGTGTCTGAGCAGATCTCACCCAGAGGACAAAGCCCCCACTCCCTCCCTGCTCAAGGTCAGCTGCTGCCTCCAGGCCTGGCTATTCCTTGACACAGCCCCCTTATTTTGGGGACAATTCCCTGAGGACGCACAGTGGCCTTTCCTTGGCACATCCCAAGCAGCCAGGGAGACGCTGCCCTGGCTCTGCCTCATGCCCAGGGCTTCAGCAGGGCGCAGCAGTGCCCTGGGGTGCCATCCACCAGCATGTCCCTGTCACCTCCCTGCAGCCTGCTGTCTGGGAAGAGGAAGAGCAGCTCCCAAGCCAAAGCCTTCCATTCCTGCCAGCTCCCCATCTCCAGAGTGGCAGGGAGCAGAGAAGAGACAGCAGCTGCACAATCAGCCGCGAGGGCTGTGCTGACAGCTCACTGCTCCCGACAGTCGTTCTGCCTCACTCAGCCAGGGACAGGGCAGCCTCCAAGAGCTCCTTACCGGTGTCAAGGGAAGTCTGGGATTTCATTCTCCACCTTCCTGTCTGCCTAAATCAGCAGCCCCAAGGTCTTTTGGCCTTGCCCCCAGCCCCACGTGTCAGCTCCTGCCCGAGGGGAAGGCGAGGACCGCAAACCTGACCCTGACCTAAGGGCCCACAGCAGCTCCCGGGGTGTAGGAAGGATCCAGCCAAGGCGCTGGGAATCCTGAGCCATGCACCACGGCAATGTGATCTCCTGCCCAGCCCTGGACACGCACTGTGGGTGCAGGTAGTCGTCTGTCAGCTCCAGCTCGTCATCGTAGCCGAAGCGGCGCAGGATGGTCCAGGTGGTCTCGTGCCGGCCCCTCTGGATGAAGAGGGTGTTGAGGAAGAGGAAGCCTGCAGGAGAGATCAGGGGCTCAGCCACAGTGGAGTCAATTCAGGCTCAGGGATCCACTCCTCAGAGCCATGCTTTCCCTGGGAAAACAGGCTGTTGGGACAGAGAGATCTCACAGCCACAGCAGGCTTGTTTTAATGAGAGGCACTAATTGCGCTTGGAATGAGAGCCAGGAGGCTCAGGCCAAGGACAGGGCCCCTTGGGATGTGCTGAAGGAGAAGGGTCCCCCCCATCCCTTGGGAAGGAGCAGGGAGCCCGCGTGCCATTACCATTCAGTGTCAGGCCATTGTCCTGCACCCCGTCTGTCGTGTTCTTCCACACAACCATCTTCACATCCTCCAGGGCCTGTGGAGCCAGGGGGTTTCCAAAACAGGACTTCTGCCTCCCAAGAGAATGAAGACCATTGTCAGAAAAGCAGTCAGAGAGCACAACCCTGTCTCACCAGGTTCCCTTTCCCCTGCCAAGGGATGGGGTTTCACAGAGGGAAAATCCACCCAGCTCAGGGATTTCTGCCTTAGGTCTTGACCAAATCCCTGTCCTTCAGCATCCCAATAATTTAGGACTCTCATCTCCAGGGCCTTCTGGTCTTCCCATGGCAGAACAAACTCAGCCCAAGCTTAGGAAGATGGAACCGCACATGCTCAGAGGCGCACCCTACAATGCTTTAGCTGTGCCACACAAGTACTGAATGGGAACCAGGACGCTGTGTCAGGAGAGGAGCAGCTTCCCTGCTGGAAAGGGAACCCCAGGCAGCTCTGCAGCCACCCTACCTGGAAGTAGTTGAGTTCATCATCACTAAGGATCTGGTTGTTGTCCTGGTCCGAGAGGTTGAAGATCCGGGTCAGTGCTCGTGCACAGGCAGGTTTGAGCTGCAAGGACCAAGCACGATGACAATCACAGGAACAGCCACAGCCCAGCCCTTCCTCCTGCAGCCCCACACCCAGAGGGCTCCCTTCCTGCACTTCTAGGCTGGTACCACAACCACCTTGGAGGTGGCAATCATGGAATCATTAAGGTTGGAAAAGCTCTCCAAGATCATCAAACCCAAACATTCCCGCAGCACTGCTGAGGTCACCACTAACCCATGTCCCCAAGTGCCACATCCACACAGTTTTCAAATCCTTCCAGGAATGGTGACCCCACCATTCCACTCGTGCCTGACCATCCTTTCCATTAAGCGATTTTTCCTAATACCCAATCTAAGGTCAGAGAGGCCAATTCATGGGGAATTTTTCTGTCAGACCCTTCCCACCACAACTAACACACAGCTTGGGGCATGAGGGCTTCTGCCCCAACACCCTCAGGTCCTTGCAGGTCTCTGTCTGCTCAGCTGGCTCCACTGAGCACAGGAGACGGGCACTGTTCCCTTGGCCTGCCTGTGACCGCCCAAACCGTCCACTTTCCTTCCAAAAGCTCCGGCCCAGAGCACTGAGACAGGAAGGAGACTCCTCCAGGAGCCTACCTGCTTCTCCTCTGGGTCGTACAGTGGGGCAGTGGGGTGCAGCACAGCTTTCTGAGCATAGTAGAAGAGCTCAGAGATGTTCTTGAGGTTCTTGGCAGAGCACTGGGGATTCAAAGGAAGAGACAGGCCTGATGAAAAGGGCAGGAGGACGATACAAACTCCCCGAGCCAGACTAGCTGTACATCAAAGCACAGAGCGATATTTGTCCACCATGAAAAAAATCAAAGTGGAAAACTCCTGGGTTTTGCTCTGGCTTTGCTGCGCCCATTCTGTAGTCCCAGAGCAAGCAGGACGTGCGTGGAGCTCCAACATCAGTTCCAGCTTAAGAGCCCCAGAGGGCAGACACTGAAAGCTGCTCCCCGCAAGGGGCAAAGGACAGAAGGCCCAAAGCACAGGATCTCAACCCCCGGACATGGGGACTTGTGCAGAGCAACATCATCAGGGCAGCTCTCCACAAGCACAGCGGGTCCCTGACTCCCACCAGACCAGCATTCCAACCCCACAGGGAGGCTCTGCACACC
The DNA here is from genome assembly GCA_013397895.1 of Origma solitaria. NCBI lineage: Eukaryota > Metazoa > Chordata > Aves > Passeriformes > Acanthizidae > Origma > Origma solitaria. The sequence goes on along the minus strand of VZRL01003131.1, from coordinate 193,881 downwards.
TCCTCCAGCATCCTCACCTCCACGCAAGTCTCAATCTCCGAGAACTGGTTCATAATGGGCAGGATGACCTCCATGGAGCTTCCCACCTGCAGGTCAGACTTGTTTCCCACTAAAATAATGGGGATTCTAGGAAAGACACAGAGCACAAGTGAGGCCATCCCTCTCTTGGTGCCAGCACTGTCCCAGACATTGGTGCTCCCATGGGCAGGCTGGGGAGCCCCCCAACCCTCCTCTACAAGGTCCAGAGGAGCTTTCCTGCCTCCCACAGCCAGGAGCATCCATCTGGAGAAACAGACTGCCTGATCCTGCTTACGCTTTCACCCAGCAACAATATGTTCAGGAGCCTTTAATCCAGCACAGCTGCCTTCTGCCCAAGTGATCCACACACAGGCTGCAGCTTCTGTGCTCCCACATCCCCCTGGCAGCCTCCTCTCCCTGGCTGGCTGGGAGGAGATCAAAGAGGGAGAAGGATCCCTCTCCAGTGGCCCCCTGCCTCAACTGGATCTCTGAGGGAGAAAAGTCCCCTTCTTCTGGTCTAAGTGGTGTGGCCACAAACCACAATCTTGGAATGGTTTGGGAGGGGCCTCAAAGTTGATCTCATCCCACCCCCCACCATGGGCAGGAACACCTTCCATTAGACCAGGGCTCTAAGCCCTGTCCAACCTGGCCTGGAGCAAACCACAAAGCTGGTTTGCTCTCAGTACCCTCAGAAGGAGGTGAGGGGTGATGGGCACCCCACAGGCCCCAGAATCCCCCAACTCTGCACACACAGATCACACTCCACACGATACCTGGATCCCTTTTCAAGGCCCCCGTTCACCATGGGGATCCACTTTGTGCGAATCTGGAAGGTGAGCAGAGGAAAAGGGATGTCAGCACAGCCCGGTGAGGGAGAGGCAGCTCCCAGGCAGGCAGGAACAGTGCCCTGCAGCCATCTGCTCCCCAGCATTCCCTCACACCAGCAGGCAGAGCAGCCCCAGGGATGCTGGATGCCAGCACTGGGATGCAACAAGCCTGCTGTCCTGCCATGAGGGAGCAAGCTTGGGAAGTGCCCAGCCTCTGCTTGCAGGGGTCTAAGACCCAAAATCCCTCACAGGGCTGGGGGCCATCAGCACATGCCCACACCATGCCAGGACAGCACGGAAACCCCAGTGCTGGGAACCCCCTCTGTCCCTGCTGCTGGAGCGGGGCTGCCATGGGGACTGTTACCTTTTCAATCGTGGCCTCCTTGGTGACATCGTACACCACGCAGACCACGTTGGCCTGCAAGAGAAGCGGGAAGAGGTGGTGAGGGCGTGCGTCCCCAACACCCTTGTGGCAGCAGGGAACGCTGTGGCAGGAGGGAATGCCGTGGCAGGAGAGAATGCTGTGGCAGCAGAGAATGCCGTGGCAGGAGGGAATGCCGGGGCAGGAGAGGGAATGCCGGGGCAGCGGGGAATGCCGAGCAGCGGGGAATGCTGAGCAGCGGGGAATGCCGTGGCAGCAGGGAATGCCGTGGCAGCAGGGAATGCCGTGGCAGCAGGGAATGCCGTGGCAGGAGAGGGAATGTCGTGGCAGGAGGGAATGCTGCGGCAGGAGAGGGAATGCTGTGGCAGGAGAGGGAATGCCGTGGCAGGAGAGGGAATGCCGTGGCAGGAGGGAATGCCGTGGCAGCAGGTGGCAGTGGGGAATGCCGTGGCAGGAGGGAATGTTGGGGCAGCAGGGAATGCCGGCTGAGCTGCCAGGGAAACGCAGCGGCTGAGCGCACGTGAGCGTGGACACGTACACAGCCTGACTGGGCCACCCTCAGCACGAGCCCACAAGCCGCTGGGAGCAGCCCCTCTGCCTCGGGAGCTGCTGCTCCCATGCCCGCCAGCCCTGATCCCCCTCCCACACCAAGCGTGTCCCTGCCCTCCTCCCCTCCCGACCCTGCGCAGACAGCGCCGGCACAGCGGCTTTATCGGAAGCAGACAGGAGGGATCACTGGTCCTTTCAGGAGAGAGTTTAATGCTAATCCTGAGGACACACAAGGGTTTAGGCAGGATTTCCTGGAGCCATTTAAAGCCTCTGTGTACTCCTGCTGTCTGGGTGGAGGGAGCAGGACCCCCGTGCCCACCTCCTCGGCCGTTAGCCACCGGGGTTGGGAGATTAAATAGCTTTGCTCACATGAGAGAGACGGTTTTATTATCTGTAATTAAAAAGTCCTCATGTCTGCAGAGTCAAGGCTAATCCCAGGGCAAAGAGCAGCTGGGTCCACCCCCGCCAGACAACTTAATTATTCCTCCCTGGCTGCTCTGAGGGCTCCCTCATCCCTCCCTGCCCAGCGCTTGCCAGGGGCTCCAGCTCCCAAATTAACTCCTCTGTGCCACCGCTTCATCAGGCAGCCACAGGGATCTAATGCAGGGAGCAGGGGTCTTGCCCAAACCCAGCAACTGCTTCTCCCTCTTCTGAGTCCATGGGGAACATCCCGAGGCTGAGAGCACATCATCTGCTCCGCAGCCTCCTCCGCCTCCCATGGGCAGTGAGCTACCCCCTGCTGCTCTCCTTCTGGAGGCTCCCCGGAGGTCTTGGACAAGCCACACACAACAGCTTACAAGACAGAGCAGGATTAAACAAGCCTCTAAACAAACCAAGAGCATTAATCCGTGGATAACCAACTGCCTGTGCCTCTCTGGGTGGCTAACGGGGACAGGAGGGGAGCAGCCACGTGTCCCTTGGGAACCGCAGGCTCCTGTCTCCACCCTGACCAGCCCTGCTCACCTTGGCGATCTCCTCCTGCAGCTCCTCCTCCGTCTGCTCCGACTCTGGAATGGGAATGGAGCAGTCACCACCTGCCCAAGCAGTGGCACCCCTTCCCAATCCCCTCAGCCAGGCAGGGAAGGGGAGAAGCCAGGCAGGAAGGGGCCCTACCTGAGTAGTCCACTATGTGCGTGGGGACCTTCTCAGGGGTGACATCGGCCGGGATCGTGATCTCCTCCGCCCGGGGGGGCACCTGAAAGCCAGCACACCCCGTCCAGCCACAGGCAGCCAGGAGGACAAGTGACAAGGGACTTCAGATCCCAACATGGCCACTACCAGGGCAGGACGAGCTCCAGATCACGAATCACTCTTGGCCCGCCAGGCTGCAGCAGATCCCTGCACTTCAGCCCTCGCACAGGCAGTGTCCTCGAGGTGAAACTTCCACCTGCCACCCTCACACACAGCTCCTGATCCTGCTGGAGATATGCCCTGGGCACACCCATGGCTCCTCTGAGAGCAGCGCTGATTGTCTGGGCTGGGCTGGGAGCAGGGAAGGGACACAGGGCTGGTCTCCCCAAAACCCTCAGATAAATCTCCCCAGCACAACAAAAGGAGAGCACCGGCTGCTCGTGGGCAGCAGGAGAAGCCATCTGATAGCACAGGGAAAATGTGCCCAAACAAACTGATCCCATTTCCTTATCCAAACAGTGCTGGGACAACGAGCTGCCAAGGGGCACAGGCACGCTGGATGCTGCTGCTTGTAGCTGGCCTGGTTCAGAGTGCCAAACCCATCTCCAGAGCATACAGAGGGCAGGGAATGTGGCCTGGCCCCTTCCAAGGGCTCTGTGGCAGTGCCAGCCCTGCTGTGCTGGTGGACATGACAGAGACCCCCAGCAACAGCAAGTGGGCCCTGGGAGGCACCAACACCTTCCTCGGGGCAGAGAGAGCACGAAGTCAGGATCAGTCCCCAAGTCGGGATCAGAGCACAAACTGAGAAAACACCACCTCAGCTCCGTGTGGTCCTCACGGAGCTCACCTAAACCAGCCCCGTGGCTGTCACAGTCCCGGGAGCTGTGAGCACCTCCCAGACACCCCCATCTCCAGCCGGGGACACTGGGGACAGAACTGTCCCACCCACTCAGGGGAGCGGGGCTGGGGGTGTGCGTGTCCCCTCCCCACTCACCTCTTCAGGAAACTCCTCTCCCACCAGGGCCATGATCAGGGACGTCTTCCCCACCTGGGCTAGGAAAGAAAGGGAGGACGTTGACATTGGCACCGGCACGGCAGAGTGTGAGGGGGACAGCGGCAGGTGAGAGCCACATTCGGAGCCGGGGCTGCTGACAATGACACCCGCGGGGCCCGGGACCACGGGCGGGTCCGGTCGCTCCCCTGGGCCTGCCAGGAACGGGGGGGCCCTGACCCCCCGCCCGCCCTCGCCCCTCCCTTGCAGGAGAACCCTCTCCCCCGTGCCCCCTCACCCTC
>VZRL01003131.1:158380-189610 GCA_013397895.1 Origma solitaria | reverse complement strand
CCCCCACTTCCGGCCGCACCACCGAGCGGCGGCGCAGAGCGGCGCGGGGCAGCCCAGCGCCCCCTAGCGGGGAAGCACACCGAGACCTCCAGGGCTCGTTTTTCGATGGTTTATTAACGGAAACAAAACGTTCAACAACAAACGGCGAACGGGGCCGTGAAACACATCCCGGGGCCGGGCGGGGCCGCAGGCGGGCCCCCGCAGCCGTGGGGCCGGTGGTTTGGGCCCGGTTGGGGCCGGGGCCGGGCCAGCCCCGCTGGAGAGGAGCCGCTGTCCGGAGCCCGCCCGGCTCAGGCGCCCGTGAGCTCCCAGAGCAGGACGGCGCTGTGCGAGGCCGTGAGGAGGCGGCGGCCGGAGGGCGCGAAGCGGCACAGGTGCACCGTGTCGTCATGGCCGGCGTAGTCCTGCGGCTCCCCGGCGGGGCAGGGCTGCAGTCGCAGCAGGCGGTCTGGGGAGAGCAGCGGCTCAGGGCCGGGCAAGGAGGCTCTGCCCCTTCCCGGGCACCCTCCGTGGGGCTTGTCACTGCCAGCACCACCCTTCCCTTCACAGACTTTCTCCACGTCATGTCCCTTCCAGAAGCACCATTCCCAGTCACCCCCCTGCCCCCTTCCATGCCTTTTTCTAGCCAGAAGTACCATTCCCAGTCACCCTCAGATATCTCAGTGTCTTCTCCCAGACAGGAGCACCATTCCCAGCCACCTCCAGGCCCACTCACTCCCTGTTCTGTCCCTGCCAGAAGCACCACTGCCCATCACCCCCAGACTGTCTCCGTGTCTTTTCCCAGCCAGACGCACCGTTTCTAGTCACCCCCAGACCCTCCCCATCTTTTCCCTGCCCAAGGCACCATTCCCAGTCACCCCCAGACCCTCCCTGTCTTTTCCCTGCCCGAGGCACCATTCCCAGTCACTCCCCAGGCTCTCTCCTCGCTGCTGAGCTGCAACTGGAGTCATTGAGCTGAGTGACACAGGCACATCCAAACTGATGCAGGAGTGAGGTGCCCTTGCTAGGAGCAGGGTCCTGCCTGTCCCCATGCTGTGGGAAGGTCCCTGCTGCCTCAGGAGCTGCAGTTCACACAGCCACAGAGATGGAGACAGACCATAACCCCGGGAAGTCATTCCGGTGACAAACCGTGCCCCTGGACAAGCAGGATTGAGCTCATCCATCTCATTTCTGACCCAGAAGTCTCCTGGAGGTTTCTCCTTGCCCTGGACTGTATCTCCCAGGGCTTGAGGATAGGTCTCTTGTTGCAATAAGGACACTTGTTTCCCCTCTGGCAGAAGGAGGAGGGGCCCAGGCACCCCCAGCACTCACCACCGAAGCCGATGGCCATGAAAGGCACAGCTGGGGACAGGCTGAGGGATGTGGCAAAGGCTGGCAGGGAGATCTTCCTGAGCACCTGCAGCCCAGCAAGAGAAACACAACAGCTCAAAGTGGGAAGGCAGCGCCCAGAGCTGTGCAGCCACAGCCTAAGGAGGTAACAGGGAGGCTGAGGGTGCACAGCTCAGGAACCTGCCCAGGCATCCAGGAGACAATGGGGAGAGTGCTAATGCTCCTGGAAGCAGCCACCTTCCCCTCCAGGGGGATCAGGGACTGGCTGCCTGCCCAGATGGAGCCTGAGGCAGGGGCAGGGCTCTGCTGCTCACCCGGACCATTTCCATTTGCAGGGAAAATCTGTTCCCTGAGCCTGAGCCCCCTCCACCCCTGTGACTGAGGGTAACGCACAGGGCAGCTCTGCCAGCCCCCACTGTCCCCACTGCCCATGGCAGGTGACAAGTACCTGTTTCTTCCTCAGGCTGTAGAACAAAGCTTCCTTCTGCATCCCAAAGCCCACGTAGACCAGGACACCATGTTCCCAAGGGGAGAATGCGGCCAGGCTGGGCGGGAGGCTGTCGAGACCCTGGTGAGGGAAACCAAAGGCAACAGAACTGAGGTTGGATTCTCTTACATCAATCAATGGGAGATAAAAGGAGAACACAGAGGGACACCAAGGCTGTGAGTAAGCAGTGGGAAATTAGGATGATGGAAACTGTTTTCTCCCTCTTGCATTCCCATCTCAGATGTGCTCATGGAAAGGAAGGAGTAACCATACCCTGCCTTGGAAATCTTAAGCAAATTGTTTAGTGCTGTCAGAGCAGGTCACATGAGGGTCCAACAGGCTGAATTCCCACTGAGATATTATTGCTCCATGGGCAGCAGGTGGGATTGGGTTATGGATCAGTTTTACACCAGAAAACAGGGCCCAGAAGGCAGATCTGGAGTAGTGGATGTAAGATCAAACCTCCTCACTGTGGGGAGAGCTGTAGTGAGTCTCCTTCCAGAGGAAATCCATCTTTTAAAAAATAAACAGAAGAAATACTGCCATAACACAGCTGCTGTATGGTCCCAGGCTGTGGCACTGCCTCTTGTCCCCCAAAAACACCCAGCTCCCTTCTGCCTGCCAATGTCACCTGTACCAGGGACCATCTCCATCCTCTCCAACGCAGATCCTCCTGCTTTTCCAGCAGGTGTCTTGCTGCCCAAACCTCACCCCTGGGTCGGAGCCAGAGGCTTCTGCCAAGCAGCAGGGACACACAGGGCTGAGTACTTGGCTCTGGGAAGCTGTCATTGCGCTCCTGGCTCAGAGTATTCACGCTCCTCGGGACTGTCAGAATTAGCAGCACGCTCATAATTAGCTCTCCCTCCTGCACACCGTGCTCATGGCTGCCTGGGCTTTGCTTTGCTGGCACAGGGCTGTCAGCTCTTTGCAGGTGCAGTTTAGGGCTCCTCATGTTTAAAAGTCAGTGCTCCAGGGCAGTCTGGCACTGCTACAATTCATTTCCACACCCAAGAAGCTGCATTGACAAGATACTCTGAGAGCAGAACTAAGAGAGATACCTTTCCTAAGCAAGCACACACCCTCCCTCAGAGCCCTGTGCATCCCTCCTCCATCTCTGCTGGTGACCAGCCTCATACCAGGAGCAGGCAGGGCCTGGCAGGTGCCATGCTCACCTCGGGGCCAGCAGGAGCTGGGAAGCTGAGCCAGTCGAGGAGATCACACTTGTCCTGGAGCCAGTCGGAGGCCCAGACGCTGACCCGGCGGTCGGAGCTGGTGGCCAGCCAGAGCTCCCCTCCTTCCACCCCAAAATCGTGGTACTGTGGAGCAGAAACACAACCCTGTCACTCTGGGGCACAGCGGCTTTGAAGGAGGGGATGTAGAGAGAGTGACAGGAGATCATGGGAATGGGGGGCTTTTGTTTAGGGGGTCAAAGCCAGGATTAACCTCTGTTTGTGGCTGCCCGATCCCTGGAAGTGTCCAAAGCCAGGCTGGATGGGGCTTGGAGCAACCTGGTCTAGTGGGAGATGTCCCTGCCCTTGGCATCAGGTGGAAATGGATGATTTTTAAGGTCCCTTCCAACCCAAACCCTGGTCTGAACGACCCAGTTCTCTTCCCTGGGACACCCTGTGGATCTGCACATCTCCTAGGGCAGCTGTTTCCAATACCATGTGTCCCCTAACAATGTCCTTCACCTAAAACCAAGGAGGATCTCCTCAGTCTCAAATTACCAGGGAACACAGCCTTGCAGTGTGGATGATTTTAAAGCCTGAGAGCTTAGGGAAAATTATCCCCATTCCTGCTGTGTAAAGGAAAATCTCTCCATGAAGAGGAGGACAAAGGAGGTGCTCAAGCCATCCCACTGCTGCACAGTCAAATCTTCCCAAATCCCCAGAGGAATGGTACAAGCTGCTGAGGAGCATTTTTTGGGGGGCACGGGGGCTGCAAGCTCACAGCCTAGGCTGCTCCTGAGGTGTGCTGCTGTCCAGGAGCCTGTGGCACAGGCTCATGTCACACCTGAGTGCAGGGTGTCAACTACTGCTACCAAAGGTCCCCCTGCAGGCACAGGCTGCACCTGAAATATGTGCAGCTTTACTCCACTGAATATATCCCTGGAAAAACTGGTCAGAAATTGCTGGAGGGGATGAAGGAAGATTTCCAAAGAGGAAAAGCAAACTTGCTGACCATGCTGCTTCCCAGAGCTGTGCAGTGACACATGAGGAGTGGACTCCCTTCTGAGGTCTCACCTGCTTCCTGGTGCACTGGAGAACGGTGATGGGGGAGCCTTTGTGGTCAGCCAGGACATGGATGGTCATTCCAGTGCGAGGGCTGCTGACAGCCACTATCCCATCCTTGCCCCCTGATAAGATCATTTCCCCTGTTGGCAGAGGAGAGAAAAGAATGGGACACTTCTAGTAGGAGGAGAAAAAGGCCTCAGGAGAAAGGTCCAAGATTATGGGATACCAGTGTTCTGAAACACTGTGAAAGCATGGAATGATAAGACGTCTCAGAGACAGTCATTGAATCTCCACACTGAAGAAGAACCACAGCAGATCATAAAACAAAAGTGTTTGTTGTACCCAAACCCCTTGGCCAATCCCAGAGCCAATGCACCTCCCATGTCCCACACACCGTGTGCTCAGCTGGCAGAGCCACCAGAGCTCACTGACACAAGTTCTGTGCCTCTCCACAGCCCCAGGGTTTTGGGAAGGAAACCAGGACACAGAGCAGCTGGAGATCAGGATAACCCAGGCAGCACCAAGCCGCGTTCCCTGAGGCCACATGTCCCCACTGTCACCCCAGGCAGCCTCACCATTGGTGGAGTAGGTTACTGCTGTCAGTGCAGCAGCGTGGGGATGCATTTTCAGCTCCATCTCTGTCCTGGAAACACTGAACACACGGACAGTGCCATCACTGTACCCTGCCACCACATGCTGGCTCTCCACGGGACAAGGCCACACCCTGGCAGGACGAGGCTTCCAGGCCAGGCACTGGCAGCTCTGCAAGAAAACCACACAGACCCAGTGAGCCAGGGGACACTTCCCTGTGCCATGAGGAAGGGATTGATGTGCCACAAACACTTACCTGGTTGAGCACCTGGAACTGCACCACCAGCTCCGTGCTGCCCAGAGCCCAGATCCTCACGCTGCCATCCTCCCCACACGTGGCACAGTGAGTCTCGTCGGGACTGAAGCACACCTCGGTCACCTGCTCCAGGGAAAAGGTGGAGAACAGGGGCTCTAGAGGTGCCACAGCCCAGAGCACATCAGCCCCTCTGCCCCCTCACCCCCCAGGACTCTCCTCATGGGAGACACCAGATGAAATGGAACATAAAGGAAGGTGGTTTTGGTTTAACAAGATGAGAGGAAATGGCCTCAAGTTACACCAGGGAAGGTTTAGATTGGGTATTAGGAACAATTTATTCACAGAAAGGGTTGTAAAGCCCTGCCACAGGCTGCCCAGGGCAGTGGTGGAGTCACCATCCCCAGGAGTGTTCAAAAACCACATGGATGTGACACTTGGGGACATGGTTTAATGGTGAACGTGGTGGTGGTGCTGGGGTTGGCCATTGGACTTGATGATCTTAAAGGTCTTTTCCAACCTTACCAATCATGGAAAACAGTAAACCTAACCCCAAAAGTAGGACCAGGCAAGGTGCACAGTAAACCTAACCCCAAAGGAAGGGCCAGGCACTGTGCACCATAGGTGGATGTAAAGTACCTTCTCTCCTACCATTTAAACCCTTTTTTCTGTAGCGTAAAATACCCTGAAGCAACAGCAAAATTCAAGACAGGCTCTGCCCCTCTGACCTTGTTCTTGTGGCCGCTGATGAGTCGGATGCTGGTGCTCTCCACCCAGTTGATGTACCACAGGGTCCCTGTTGTGGTGCCCACAATTCCCATTTCCAGGGAGTCGTCAAACGCTGCACTCACAATTGTCCCATCCAGGGTGATCTCGTGTTCCAGCAGGACCGAGCCAGACCTGGGGGAAGACAGGGTGAGAGAAGGACAGGCTCAGATGTTGGAACAGCCAATCTGTCTGCTTTAAATCCAATTTTCTAGTGAACCCAGTCCAATGAGGGGCTCCTGTCCATGGAACAGTGACTGGGAGAGCTGGGGGTGTTCATATGGGGAGACCTCAGAGCCCCTGCCAGTGCCTAAAGGAGCTCCAGGAGAGCTGCAGAGGGACTTGGGACAAGGCATGGAGGGACAGGACAAGGGGCAATGGCTTCCCACTACCAGAGGGCAGGGAGAGATGGGACATTGGGAAGGAATTGTTCCCTGTGAGGGTGGGCAGGCCCTGGCACAGAGCAGCTGTGGCTGCCCCTGGATCCCTGGCAGTGTCCAAGGCCAGGTTGGATGGGGCTTGAAGCACCCTGGGATAGTGGAAGGTGTCCCTGCCCATGGCAAGGAGGGCTGGAATGGGATGGTCATGAAGGTTCCTTCCCACCCAAAGCATTCCATGATTCTGTGATTTACACTTCAACCATTTTTTTGCAGGAGAATAAACAGAGGATGCAAGAGCGTAAAAGAAACAAAGTCAATGTATTTTCCCTAGATGTCCTAAAGGAATTCCTACAAACCACTGACACAAATTTCAGGCTTGATAAACACCCACTTCCACTATTAAGAGGGTTCAGCTACCTGTGGCAAAAATTCAGGCAAAAGATCCAGACAGAAAGAATCAGCAGTCACAGGATGGAGAGGAAAAGCTAAGGATGAAGAGCAGCAGGAGCAGCGTGGTTGCACGTGGTGTCTGTCTGTGAAAAGCCACCTCTCAGACAGGTCCTGGGGGCTGCCAGGTGAGGGGCCATGAGCTCCTACCTGGCATCAGGCCCTTTCAGCCTCAGCTCCTGCACGGTGGCCACGGACCACAGGCGGATGCGCTTGGTGTTGCTGCCGCTCACCAGCCGGTTGTGCCGACACACCAGCACACCTGAGAGTGAAGGGCACCTGTCAGTGTCCACTGCTCCCAAGGGTGCTCCTGACTGCCATTTGGGCAGGAAAATGGGGGGGTTCTACAGCCCAACACTATTTTTACAGACTGGAGGTCAGCCCAGGGCAGTGGTGGAGTTGCCATCACTGAAGTGTTCTAAAACTGTGTGGATGTGCTGCTCAGGGACATGGTTTAAGGGTAGACCTGGCAGTGCTGGTTTAATGGTTGGATCTGATGATCTTAGAGACCTTTTCCAACCTCAATGGTTCTGTGATTCCGTGAATCCCCCAAGAAACCCAGGACCCTGATGAAAGCCAGGTCACAGATCTGTTGCCCCCCACCCACATCTTGCATCCAACGCAGCAAACAGGTTTTTTGAGCTCAGCTGAAATGGGAAATCTTCAAGCTCATGGCTTCTTACCCAACAGGTTCCCCATTACAGCCCTGACTCTGCACCCACCGATCTCGCCCTCATCAGCCTCCCATGTCATGAAGCAGGAATTGGTCTCTGTGTCCCACACACAGATCTGGCCTGTGTTGGTCCCAGTGTAAAGGAGAGTGTCGGCACCGTAACAGAGAGAAGTCAGCTCCACCAGCCCCAGCACGTCTGGGGCAGGGGCTCGATGAACCTGCCAGAGCACAAAAACCGGCAAAGTCAAAAAGAATGGCGGTGCTCAGATGCATCAGGAAAATAAACACATCCTCTTCCCCTCAATTCCTGCAGTTAATGTCTCAAATACAACCAAAAGCTGCTCATGGACAGCCAATATCACCTCACTAAGAGAAATCATCAGCTCTCACAGAGCCCTCACCAGGGGCTTGGAAAATAAGTCAGAGATGCTGAAAATAGATTTTAAAAGGTAAAAGGGAGGTTTACCTTGAGTCTGACAGCAGCTCCCTGCTGCTCCAACATCCAGAACATCACAGCTTCCCTCCCCACGCAGGCCAGGTCTTGGTGAGAGACAGGACTAAAAGCCACATCGTGGAGAGGCTCCAAGACACGAGTGGACAGCAAGAGCTCATAGCTATGGGTGCTCCACAGAGCTATGCTCTGGTCACTGTAGTCCCCTAAGGAGAATGGGAAGGACAGGAGGAGGAAGTCTGCAGCCTCAGGATGCTCACAAGCATCCATTCAGCACACACACATCAACGGTGTCACTCTCTGATCCCAAACACCATTCCAGGCATGGACACAATGTCTCCTGTGCTCAGCACAAGCTGCACAACACAACAGATCCTTGTCCAACATAAGGACAGGCAGAAGTGGCCCAGCACTTCACACTGGAGGTTGCAGCAAACCTTTCCTGGCAGCAGAGTCATTTGGAGCAGCCAGGGCTGGGACTGCAGCAGGCAGAACAGTTTCCTGCTGTTTCTCCATCCTGACAAGTCACTTCACACCTTGGGGAATGCCCCACACAAACCCTCCAGTGACACTGGGCACCCAGGGCTACCACAGGCTTGAAGAAGAAAGAAATGTCACCTTTGCTGAGGTCCCAGCTGAGGTGGGAGCTGGCCTTAATGGAAGCCACCATAGCTGGGTGGGGACAGAGGGCACTGGCCTCAGTGATGGCAGAACTCCCAAGCTTCCAGAGAACTCAGGAGGACAATGCTGTCCTGCTGCCTTTCCCAGGCTCCACAAGCTCAGTGGAGACTTTCAGCTTTTCCCTCCCCTGCAGCCCAGACCGGAGCTGGAGGAGGAGAGCTGCTCTCCCACACTGCTCTCTGAAGAGCAGAGCTCCCTTTCTCTCCAGCAAAGCCTGCTTTTTTTCCAAAGGCAGCCTCACCAGCCTGGTGCGAGTGTAACGCCTGCTCCACAGGTCCTCTCTCACGCAAAACAAGAGCCTCCTAATTGCATGTTGTCCTTTAAATGTCCCCTGCCCGAACAAAACAGACAGCTTGAGCGTCCATCCTGTGCTGGCATGGCTGCCTGGCAGGAGGCTCACAGTTGGGAGCCTGGCTGCTTCAGTCCAAGTCCATCTAGGCAGCAATAACAAGTCCAGAAGAAGGCTTTTCCCTTTGGACACTATAAATAGTAACCACAAACCATTTACAGGGGATTTAAGAAGCACCAGTGAGTCAGGAGAAGAAAGCTCTAAGTGCTGCATTCCCTGCTGTCCCAAGGATGCCATGGAACAGCTTCCTGCCCACGAGCCTGCTGCACATCTGGCAGGTATTTGGTGCTCACAGCACCTTCCTGCCATGAGCTGTTGGCTCCGGGGTGCACCCCTGCAGCCACAGCTGCTGTTACAGGAGTGCTCACCTATGGTGACAAGGAATTCGTTGTCCCAGGAGAATGCCATGGCTTGGACTTGCGTCTCATGGTGGAAGAGCTCTGCTGTGCAGGCCCCATCCTGGGTTCTCCAGATGCAGATCTGACAGTGGGAGTCTCCATCTTTCTTCCCTGAGGCAGAGGCAAGAACCTAACAGAACAATGTGTAAGTAATTAGAGAACACTCATTAGCTACTCTTAACAGTTTCAGTCACACATCAAAGTGATGTGGCTGGCAAATGGAGAATGCTGCAAGAAGCAAGCATTCATCTGATGGCAGGAGGGAATGGCAGCATCACCCAGAGGAACAGAACAGCCTTTACAGAATCACAGAATCACTGGAGGTTGGAAAAGACTTCCAGGATCCTCGAGACCAACCTGTGACCCATCCCCACTTTGTCAATGAGACCAGAGCACTGAGTGCCATGTCCAGGGATGGGGACTCCACCACTCCTGGGCAGCCCTTTCCAATGCCTGACCACCCCTTCCATGAAGAAATTCTTCCTGATGTCCAACCTGACTCTCCCCTGGAACAACTTGAGGCCATTTCCTCTCATCCTGTCCCTGTACCCTGGGAGCAGAGCCTGAGCCCCCCCGGCTGCCCCCTCCTGTCAGGAGCTGTGCAGAGCCGCAAGGTGCCCCTGAGCCTTCTTTTCTCCAGGCTGAGGCCCCCCCAGCTGCTCCTCATCAGACCTGTGCTCCAGCCCCTTCCCAGCCCCATTCCCTTCTCTGGACACACTCCAGCCCACACTGAGCCAGCACAGATAGCTGGCTCCAAAATAATTTCCATAGCCTCCAGGCAGAAGGAGGAGCAGACAAATGGGATTGTAGGCTGTGGCCTTCCAAAGTGACAGGGACAAGCCCTGGCCTGGGGCAGCAGCAGCCTCTCCTACCTGGGCATTGTGGCTGAGGGTGAGCGTGGAGATCTCCTCGGCGTGGGCCAGCCAGTGGTTCTGGGACCCCGAGTGAAGGTCTTCAACCACGATGATGCAGCCACAGGAGTAGGCGAAGAAGCCTGGCAGAGGAGGGGGAGGAGAGGGGATGTTTTCATGGAAAAGCTGTACATACAGCCCCCACCACAGCCCACATGGAAAATTCTATGATTCATTAATACGTAAAAGCTGACTCGTTGACGCAGCTCGTCAGCAGCAGGTTGGGAGTGGGGTGAAATCTCACTTCCCCTAACCTGAGTAAAGCCGAGCTGCTGAGCATCATTCCAGCTGGAGAAAGGAAGCAGGATGGGCTTTCGGAGCTTCCCTCCTGCTCTGTCCACTCAACAACTGGAGCCTGAGCCTGCCCTACCAACTAAAGCTTGCAACAGCAAAGAGTCACTTGACTTTACCAATGCAAAGAACCCCTGTGCTCAAGCAAAGATCCCAACTCAACAGCCAGAAGATCCTAACTTGACTCAGAACGTACCCCTAGAATCACAGAAGAGAATCACACATGGGTTGGGTTGGAAAGGATCTTAAAGCCCATCTTGTTCCACTTCCCTGCCATGGGTAGGGACACCTTCCACTGTCCCAGGCTGCTCCAAGCCCCATCCAACCTGGCCTTGGACACTTCCAGGGATCCAGGGGCAGCCACAGCTGCTCTGGCAACACATTCTACCACTCCAGAGCATTCCCACTGTACCTGTATCTGGGTTCCACACCATATTCCCTCTGCCATTCCCACTGTAGCCGATCACTGCTTTCAGCCTCAGGACCTCACTGCCTGCTGGAGGAGATGAGAAATTCTGCAAGAAAAACAGACACTGGCTTAAAATAAGCTCTGGAAGAATGGTCTGGTCAGGTGCATCAACGCCCACAGAGGAAAAAGTGAGTGTCCTCAAACACACATCCCACACAGATTCATGCCAAAACTCACACAATTCCGTAACGGAAGAGGCAGATAATATTCCATAACAAAAGAGACACTGCCCAGCACAGCCAGGCACAGATGCTTTCAGATGGGGTACAAAACAGGCTGGCAGCGAGTGCCCAGCCAAGGAGCAGCTGCTAATCCCACTGGGAAAGAGTTCCATGGGTTTGGCTGACTTGGGGATGCAGATATTTAAATAGAAAGAGAGATGGGGGAAAATGCTGCCAAGTGGAGGGACAGAGGAGAAAATTAGGGGTGCAAACTGGATGTAGCTCTTCTCCCAGCACCAGCAGCAGAGCTTAGGGAAAGGCTGAGTTAAGTTTCTGTTTTATTCCTACAGTGTTTGTTAACAGAGCAGGAGCTGTGCCGTGTCTCTCCTCACTACACTCCATGGATTTGCCTTCCCCAGCCTGCTCTGCCAACGCAGCTGCTCGCAAATATGGGAGCACAATGAATCACTCCATTGCTCACTCGTCTTCCACTCTCAATAGCACATGCCATTTCCACTCCTTTTGAATAAAAATGTATGCAGATTTGGGCAACACAAAAAGAGTTGAGCACAACTCTCTTTTTATTAGTCTGGGAAGAGCTGCATGTAGAGGAGAACAGGGAATTAATGTTAGGAATTCTCACTGAACATCAGCCCAGGGGTACATTGCCCAAATTGCTTTCAAACAGAGAACAAATTGGAAATAAATTGGAAAATCCACCTACCCCCACCCCAAAATGCCTGTTCTCCACCTGCCCAGATAACCAGCCCAGCTCTCACCTGGGGGAGCACTGATGCCTTGAAGCGAGGAGTGAAGTGCCGGTAGGAATCTGGGCGGATGGAACACTGGGACATGGGAGGTTTGGTTCCCTTCCTGGGGTCTGCCACACAAAGGAGAGAACAGTCCCCATGGGATGCTGCTCCTGGGAACGGTTTGGGAGCAGCACCCAGGCTGTGCCTTGCTGACCTTTCATGTGCCGTGCATGTGTGAACACACACAAGGCAAAAATCAGACTGCAGCATCACACATGGAATATCCCAAGTGGGAAGGCACGCACAGGATCATCAAATCTTACTCCTGGCCTTACACAGACACCCCAACAATCCCACCCTATGCATCCCTGAGAACATTGCTCAAATGCTCCTGGAGCTCTGGCAGCCTCGGGGCTGTGCCCATTCCCTGGGGAGCCTGGGCAGTGCTCAGCACCCTCTGGGGGAAGAACCTTTCCCTGATATCCAACCTAAGCCCCCCCGACAAGCTCCAGCTGTTCCCCAGGGTCAGGTCCTCTCCCTTTCAGCCACACCACACTGCAAACAGCCTAAGAACACCCACTCCTTGTGCTCTGGGTATCCCTGTGAAACCACAAGCCCCCCAGCTCCAGGTCTGTACCAGGAACATCGCAGGCAGTTTTATCCTGAAGCTTTCCAGCAAGTCCTGCTGGGGCTAAGCGCTGGCAGCTGCCTGCTCCTGGCAGGTCGCCATGCACCGCTGCAGCTCCCAGGCTGTGCAGCTATTAATAGAGGCATTGGGAGCTTTAATTGCAGCTGGATTTAATGGGACGTGCCACTCAGAGATGATACTGGCTCCAGGCTGAAGAGAGGCTTCTGGTGCACCCAGAAGCAGCAGAAAGAGCCAGAAAAACGAGCAGTTTTGGGGATCAGCATGAGCTTCCCTCAATACTGACTTCCCTTGGTAGGTCATATCCAAGGGAAAACTCCTGAGGAACATGTTGCTGCCTTTCACCTCACAGCTCAGAGCACATGTCTGACACTCTCTGCTCTAGAATAATAACAATAATGATCTTTCTTTGTTTTTTTGGGGTAGACCAAGCTGCCATGCAGGCCTGCAGCTCTGTACAAGCTGGCAATTCCCCTGATTTACCATCTGCTGGTTTATCAGGAGACCTCGTGCTCTCCTGCCTCACTTTGGGCCTCACAACAGGCTCCTCATCCCCGTCTGATTCCACCACAAGGACTGAGGCATCTTTGTGCCCATTTGCCACCTCCCTGCTGCTGCCTGGCAGACTTGCTTCCTCCTCCTTGTCGGACGCAGAAAAAATACCTGGAGAGAAAAATCAGTGGGAAGATGGAGCCATCCACCTCATTCAGGACCACTTCATGTGTGCCTGACCCCTGACTTCTGGCAGTGTCATTCCCCTGCTCTGTGGAACAGTCCAGCTGTTAGGGTGGAGGGCAAAGCAGAAAAATCCTATTGGGAATGACCAACAAGGTGTTTAGCACAGTCAGAGAAGCTGTGCAGCAGCTCTGCGAGTGGAGGGCAGAGGATAAAAGGGTGCTGAACCCAGCACCTCTGGGCTTTGCCCAGCTTAGGGGAAGGAACTGCAGACTGGTCTGTCAGTCTGCCAGAAAGGATCACAGGCTGCCATGGCCCCAAGGATGATGCTAAACTAGGCAAGTTTTCCCTAAAACAAGATTAATTTTCCCCTTTGCTGCAAGCAATTCCTCTTACTTTGAGATCCTGTTTGGTGGGCAGAGCTGATATCCAAGCACGGTGGGGAGGACAGCAGTGGAAGAGGCACTGTCTGCCGAGGGGTGTCAGAGACATCCTTTGGCTTCTCAGAGCTGCTGTCTGGGAAAGGAAAAGGCTTTGTGTCACTTCCTTCAGCCTTTAACTCCTCTTATCCTCCTGGTGATACCTCCAAGCTCAGTTTTCCAGCTTCCATAGAAGCCACTTCTCTGTCTTTTAAGAAAGAGAGGGACAGAGAGAGAAAGACATAATGAGGGAGAAAGAAGACAGAGGAGATGGAAGCAGGGAAAGACAGAAGGCAAAAGCTGAAAACCTACCAGAAAGCCCAGAGTGGTTCTGCTCAGAACATCCCCACCTAGGCAGACTGAGAGGCGCCAATTAATTTGAGATTGTCCTTCAGGGCTAATTAGCTGGTTTGCCCCCCATTACATGACTCCCCCAGGGAAGGAACTGTCACCCCCAACCCCTACCCTCTGGAAGAGCTGCCAGAACTCGTGGGAAGAGGCAAACTCACCTGATCTCAGCGGCAGAGTGGATGCAGGGGAAGTCCTGGGAAGGTGAGGAGACTGGAGTCACACAGGGATGGGGCAGGGAAAGAGGACACAGGGAAGGCACTGCCCAGCACCATTACCTGGCTGAGAATGACCTGACTGGAGGTAGAGCTAGGAAATCCCAGAGGAAGATGGCATCCCCAACGCTGATGACGTGCTGCTGGTCTGGGGTGAAGGCGACCTGGCGCACGGGCTCCGAGTGCCCGATGAACACCTGGGAGAGAGCGTGGCTTGAGCCCCCTGTCACCACCTGGCCTGCCAGGATGGGGTGCTTCACTCCCTGTCCTGCCCAGCCAGGGTCTACAGGCCTCAGCAGAAGATCCACAACAGGATTTATCACACCCACAGTGCTCACACCTACAAGTTGATCAACCTGGGCCAACCTCTAACACACTTATTGGGGAGAAGGATGCAAAGGCTGAAGAGTTCAAAGTCTTATCCTGCCTTTGAAGCCCTGGGTGAACCATTTTCTTCTCTGTGTGGCCCTGTCCCTAACACAGAGCTGTCACCTACCTCTGTCCTTTGCAGAGGGTCTCACTAGGGTGCTCTGGCAGCCCCAGCCTGTGCCCAGTGCCGGGCACTGTTACAATGTGGGAACAGGACCGCATTTCTCTGCTGGGCAAACTGGGACTGGGGACACTGGGCCAAGTCACACCGAGCCCACTTGCTGCTCTCTTCTCCAGGGATTCAGAAATGCAACACCACCCCCTTTGCTCCCGCTGTGGGCAATACCTGGAAGTTGATGTTGAAGCGCATCCGATAGTCCCACACTTTGATGACCTTGTCACCAGCAGTGAGCAGGTACCGGCCATCCTTGCTCAGAGCGAAGGAGGAACAGGTCAGCTTGTGCAGAGGGGACACCTGAGGACAAGAAATGGCACCAGCAGCCTTAGCTGAGCTAGTTCACGTCCTTATTTACACTTCAGCAAGAGAACAGCAGTGTGACAGCGTGGAAAACAAGGACAAGCTCAGGCTCACCCCGAGCACGAGCACACCAGGATAGCTGCAGGCTTCCCACTTGTGTTCCTTTGAAGCCTGCGAGCTCCAGGAGGAGTTTTTCTCTCATTTAACCTCCCACAGAGACATGAAGTGCCCAGCCCCCACAGGAGACCTCAGGGGATGAATTTCAGAGTCCTACCTCTCGCACCAGTCGTCCAGTTTTTGCATCAAGCACAAGGATTTTATTGGAAGCAGTGGACACCAGGAGCTCGCCTTGAGGCACAGGACCAAAGCAGACCTTCAGTGCAGAGTCCAAGACGGTGCTGTGCAAGTCCAGGATGCTGATGTCCACCCTCAGCAGCTGTGGAACAAGGAGCCACTGAACCAACACTGCAGGAGCCTGAGGATTGCTCCCATGCTCCTAACGAGGCCACGGAGCCCCCTTGGATCCTCCCCTTCCCACTTGATGAGGGGCTGCAGGTCCAGGCAATGCCCTGGAGAGCAGCTCACAGAGAGAGCTGGGGGCTGACAGTCTCCACAGCACCTCTCCAAATTATCCCTCTGGAGGGGAAAGAAGCCAGAGGAGAAGAAACTTTGTTATTTATGTCTCACAGAAGGGAAAACAGGCAGCTCACTGTAAGCTGGTGCCCCACACCCCGATCCACCTCCATGATGCTGCCTGTGGAATTTCCAGGGGACACCCCTGTCCCCCGGAGCAGGGGAGCCCAGTGGTACCTCATCAAGCGAGCAGGCCTCCATCACTGTCACCACGTACTTGGAGGGCCCCACGAAGGCCAGCAGGCGACTGTCCCCGCTGACCACCAGAGTGTTCACGCTGCTCGCGGCATCCCGGGCCACCACACTGCCTGGGGACACAGCAGGAGAGTGAAGAGGAGCAAAGCACACTCTGATGGTGCTGCTGAGCAGCAGCTGCAGCTTCTCCTGCAGCCTGAGAAGAAAGCAACCTGTGCTGTGGGAGATGCTACATATTTTACCTACGCACCCAGAGCGTGCAGTGAACCACCTCAAAAACAAGGTTGAGATGCACAGCTTGTTGCCTGAGTGAACATGCAGCGATTTCAAGGAGAGCAGAACAAAGTCAAAGGAATAAAATTGATTTTAGAGCTTATTTTTCAATGTTGCAAGAGGCTGTGATGAGTAGCTCTGTGAGATCTGGGTGTCTGAACCCTGAGCAGAATGAGGTCAGTGCTGAACACCACCACACTGATGTCAGTCCAGAGGGCAGAGAGACTCAGAGGTCTAAAAATCACAGAAATTACAGCAATTCTCTGTATTTATTCCACAACCATAATTCCACTGTTCTGTCCCTGGAACGGGACCAGGCAGGAAACAGAGTTTCAGAGCAGAGTCACCACATGAAGGTCCAGCTGCAGCCCTGACACCAAACTGGGGTGATTTTTGACAAATTCCCTGATCTCTCCAAGCTGCTGTTCCTTCTCCTGCACACTTCCTGGGGCAGGTTCCTCCTCTTTGTGCAGTGTTGCAGTGTATAAAAATCAGAGCTCCCTTTCACTGCCCAAGCTTGTGCTGTCACAACTCATTTCCAAAGTGTACATTAAATGTGACACTAATTTTCCAAACTGCCTGCAGCAGGCCCTGCCTCCAGCTCTCCACCAGCTCCATTCACCAGCACAGAGCAGCTCTGCTGCAGGCAGGATTAGGGCAACAATCCACTTTAAACAAATTAAATTGCACATGCACAGAATGGAAAGAGTCAGGGCTTGGGCATGCATAAATCTCTGTGATTCCAGGACATTCATGAAATCATCACACCAGCAGGATGAGAGGGTTTGAACCAGGACAAGTGCTGGCAGTCACTGGGGTTTGTTCACATGGAAGGTACAAACAGAAACCATAGAATCGTGAAATCACAGAATTTTTAAGGTTGGAAAAGCCCTCTATGATCATCAAGCTCACTAAACCATGTCCCCAAGTGCCACATGAACTCATCTTTTGAATTCCTCCAGGGATGGAGACTCCACCACTGCCCTGGGCAGCTGTGTCAGTGCCTGACCACCCTTCCCATAAAGAAATTTCCCCAATATCCAATATAAACATCTCCTGGCACAGCTTGAGGCCGTTTCCCCTTGTCCTGTCCCTTGTTCCCTGGGAGCAGAGCCCAATCTCTCCTGGCCGCCCCCTCCTGTCAGGAGTTGTGCAGAGTCAGAAGGTTCCCCCAGAGCCTCCTTTTCTCCAGGCTGAGCTCCCTCAGCTGCTCCTGGTGCTCCAGCCCCTTCCCAGCTCTGTTCCATCCTCTGGACATGCTCCAGCCCCTCAATATCTGTCTCATCATGAGGGCCCAGAACTGACCCCAAGACTGGAGGGGCCTCAGCAGTGCCCAGTGCAGGGGGAAATGACAAAGCTCAGAAGGTTCATTGGGAAATATCTCTCCGAGCAGGCTGAGTCTGGTTTGGCTCTGGTGTCAGGATGTCTGTGACAATAAAAAAAAAAAGAAGAAAGGCTACCCCAACCCCAGAGTCTTACCCACAACTCTCATGACATGAGTTTTCTGTGCCACAACGCTGTACAGAGCCAGAGTTCCCTGCAAGCAGGAGCTGAACATAAAATTGCCATCTGGAGAGAAGGTCAGCCCGGTGATGGCGGTGCGGTGCTGCCTGAAAGAGAGCAGAAAACGTGGAAAAGGGGAGGGGAAAAGGCAAACACAGACAGAGGGAACAGTAGTGATGCTGAATGCAACACGGCGAAGAACCCAGGAGAATAAATTAACCAGGAACAGAGCAGGGCCCCATTGTACTCACCCTGCAGCAGCCCAGAACAACCAACGCTCCAATTTGTCAGAAAACCGAGCAACAAGCACAGCCCTCCAGCCTGGGTGAAACCTGGGCCCTCTCCCTTTGGAGCATTCTCCAATTCCCACACTGAGGCTCACAAGGGCTCCCTGCTCAGCTGCTCTCTAGGACAAGCTCTTTCCTGCTGCTGTCCACTGGGAAGTCACAAAGAAAGCCTTCATGGCTTTCACAGCTTGGGCTTTCACCTCCCACAACCTCAGCACGGCGGGACCTGCCTGAAAGCCACCCAGCTGGGACCTGGGCCTTGCCAAGCTCCATGATCATCACTAGAACACCCAGTCAGACCCAGTGCAGCTCCCACTTCACTCACTTGTGCTCCAGCAGGAGGTTGGAGGCAGCCAGGCTGAAGGTCCGCACCACGCCACTGTCGAAGCCACAGGCCAGGATCTTCCAGGAGGGGTGGAAGGCCACGGTACAGGGAGTTTCCTCTGCAGCTGAAAAGTCATAGAGCTGCAGGGAAGAGACACCACAGGAATGAAGCTGGAGAGAGCTGGAGCTGGACCTCACAACTGATCAACCCCACACCTCCACCATGGGTGTGTCCCTGATCCTGCCCGGATGGATCCAAAGCCCAGTGAAGTCCTGGGTCTTTGGGCATTTAGATAAAGCCCTTGGGTGTTATGTTTTGTGCTAAAAAGCAATATGGAAAAGATGGAGGAAAAGAAAATAGTTCTGTCTAACAATACCTCGGAACTCTGTACTTTCAAAGGGTCTCTTGCCTGTGGTACCCCCCATGCTTCAGGGAGGGCCCATGAACTGCAGGGCTTTGATAATTGGACCAGAGACCAGGGAGGCTATTAATTAACCTGAGACACCTCCTGGCTCTTGCCTCACCCACCTGCTGCATGGAGGTGAGGTTCCACACTCGGATGGTGTTGTCCTGGGAC
The DNA here is from genome assembly GCA_013397895.1 of Origma solitaria. Lineage (NCBI taxonomy): Eukaryota > Metazoa > Chordata > Aves > Passeriformes > Acanthizidae > Origma > Origma solitaria. The sequence goes on along the minus strand of VZRL01003131.1, from coordinate 171,045 downwards.
ACTGTTGCTATCTGCTTCCAGTTCCCCTCCACGGAGAATCCCAGCACAGAGTCCTTGTGCGAGCGCATCAGGGTGTTGTAATCCCGGGCCTGCATGTCCAGGTAGCCCAGATTCCCAGTGGTTGTTGTGGACAGAACTTTGTGGCTGTCAGGGCTGATGCAGACAGAACTCACTGAAGCCTCGTGCTCTGAGGAAAGACACAGGAGTCAATAAATCCTCTGGGAAAAGAGCAGCTGGTATACAGCTGGAGATTCACATTTAGGAAAGCAGTGTCCACAGGAATGAGCAGCCCACGACTTGAAGACTGAGCACTTGCAGGTGTGAATTTAGTGACAGATTAGAGAGATTAGTCTCTGCCCTTCCTAAAGCCCCTGGGCTCTGCTGTTACAGCGATTGTTTCAAAAACAATCAAAAAAGAAAAGAACTGCTCGACTTCCCCCTAATTTTTCACAGACACATGAGCCATGGCTACAGTGGCACAGAAATCAAGATGGAAAGCCTGCTCTCTCCCAGGAGATCCTGCCTTTCCCCTATGAATTACAGGAATGAACATGAATAACTGCTCTTGAAGACTTCAAGGAGTCAGCACACGTAAAACATGCCCTAAACTCCTGAGGATTGCTGTGGGAGCTGTGGCAGTGGAGCTCTGGATCTGCTGCAGGAGATCTGGAGCTCAGGAGCACCGCTCCCATCTCTACTCACCTGCCTCTAAGACAGCAGCTGAGAAGTCCAGGGGCCACAGCCTCAAGTAGCCATCCTCTGATCCCGTGGCACAGAAGGTCAAGGACATGCTGATACTGTTTATAGCAATTCCAGGGCCTGAAAACCCAAAAAATGACACCTCCTTGCACAGATGAAACAAGAAAACTCAACCCAAGCGGAGTCCCATCCAAAAGCTGAGTCTGGTGGTCCACCCACACCCAGCTGGAGCCTGAGGAGGAGACAGGAATCCCATCACGACTGACAGAACAGCTGAAGGGTCTCAGCCAGCCCTTCTCAGGGCTCAAACTTCTCTTTGCCATTGTGAAACTCTTGCCAGACACAGAAAATTCCTACCCGTGCCATATTTTTGCCTCGAACAGGATCCTGCAGCAAGGGATGTCCCACTTTAACTGCCCAAGGTACAAACCCCCCATGTCCCAAATCCTCTCTGCAGGAGGGAGTGAGAATACAGATCCACAGACTGGGAGTTTTTGATTCACAGAAACATTAAGGTTGGAAAACCTCATCGAGTCCAACCACTAACCCTCTGTCAAGGCCACCACCAACCCATGTCCCCAGCTGCCACATCCACAGGCTTTTTGAACATTTCCAGGGATAGAATGGGCAGCTCGTTCCAATGCCTGATCACACTTTTCGGTGAAGAAATCACCCCCAATAGCCAACCTAAATTCAGGTATAAAGCCCATTGGTCAGAGCCAGCACCAAGACCAGGAGGCACCAAGGACATTGTTTCATCTTCCCTCGGGCCCTTTCTTACCCATGAAGTGAGAAATGCAGTTACACACCTCTCAAAGGCCACGTTATAGATTAATTAGCTCAATTTGCCAAAGCAAATTATGCACTAAGTTTTAAGATATCAGAGCAATCACACTTGAAAGTGAATTCTTCCCGCTGTTCAAGTTAATGGAAGAGCTGAAAGCTGGTCTACTTAATGTACAGCAACAAAGATTCCCCAAATGCTCTGCACCAGCTGAATAATGAAAAGATCCCCAAATTCATCTTTTTCCTTGATCTTAGTTCTTTTTCCATCTCTCCATTAAGCCTCCCATCAGCAAATGAAGACCTTGTTTCATGTTTCTAAAAGTAGTGTTTCTCTGAAAGTGCAATCAGCATTTAAAATGCTAAAATCTTTCTTAAAACGATACTTTGCTGTACTAAGGAAAATTATTTGCAGTCCTTAAGAGGCAAATAGCAATGATCTAATCAACCCCAAAATAATCCTTTAGCAGTAGGTAAAGAGCTGGTCAGAGAACTGATTTCTGACCCCAATGGGGGTGGAGGTGGTTCCTGGTTGGATTTTCCCCTGTCCTTGCCTGCAGCTGCTCCCACCTGAGCCATTCCCTGCCTGCTCCTGCTCCCACCTGAGCCATTCCCTGCCTGCTCCCACCTGAGCCATTCCCTGCCTGCTCCTGCCCGTCCCCCTGGGGCTGTGCAGGCAGCAGGCGCCGTGCACTCCGCACACAGACGTTCTTGTAGTCCACCTCCAGCACGTGGCCACTCCTGCTGCATACAAAGCTGTAAAAAAAAAACCAGGAGAGAGACTTGCTTTCAGTAAAAAAACAGCTTGGTTTACCTGTTAAACTGGTTTGTGTAAAGCAATCCTGCTTCACAGTAATATAAAAGGTCACCAAGGTGTCCAAGTGCTCCAAGTGCTACCCCACACACCTCCAAGGAAGTCAGAGCTTCCTATTTGGTTTCCTGAGCCTTTGGAACAGAAATTAGAAAAAGAGCTAAAAGCTTGGCACAAACTCCAGAAAGGAACCTCCATCACAGGCAGGCTGAGCTGACAGCTCTGCCTTTGTGGGACCATATGTGGTGCAACAAAGGTCTGGCTTTGATGATTAAAATAAAACAACAAAGTGTGTGTCTGTATGTAAGAGGATGTGTACCAGGCTCCTCCTGCTGCCCCAGGAATCCAACAGAGAGCTTCAGGTGGGGAGAGCCACTAAATATGGCAGAAGAGCAGCATGGAAAGAGGAAAGAGGCTATTCTGCAAGCAGCAGAACCCCTTTTGGGAGGTGACATGTACCGACTGGGGAGAGGCTCTCCCAGCTCCAGAAGGCAACCGGATTTTGAGGGAGAACCCCAGCAAAATGCTGTGGTCAAGGGGAAAGGTGAATGCCAAGCAGGGAGAGCTGCAGAGCTCCCTCCTGCCAGGCTGCCCAGGACAGGTGACAGGGACAGTCCCTCCCTTACAGTGAGCGGTCCTCTGGCTCCTGCTCAGGCCCGGGCCCCTCCTCGAAGGCCAGGTCGGTGAAGTCCAGGGAATGGTACTCGCCCAGGTTGACAGGACACGAGCGCAGGGCTCCGCTCCGCACTCGCCACAGCCTGATGTTGTCCCGGCCACACGACACCATCCTGTCCCGGGAGACACGGCCTGAGCGCCAGGGCAGGAGGGAGCTCTGCAGCTCTCCCTGCTTGGCAGGGAGAGTCCCAAGGGCAGAGTCCCAAGGGCCACCTGACAGCAAGGAACAGGAACAGGAATGGCAACCAGATGGTTGCAGCACCTCAATTCCCCACCCTCCAGCCAAGCCAGAGTTATGGAATAAAAGTGGTTTGGGGTGAAGGGAGCTTAAAGCTCATGTCATTCCACCCCTGCCATGGGCAGGGACACCTTCCATTATCCCAAGGTTGTTCCAACCCCCATCCAACCTGGCCCAGAACACTTCCAGGGATGGGGCAGCTACAGCTGCTCTGGGCAACCTATGCCAGGGACCCCCACCCTCACAGGGAACAATTTCATCCCAATATCTAAGAATCAATACTTTTGATTTATTTTCTTGGCACACTACCTGGTATCATCAAAGAAAGCAATCTTCATGGCCTGGATGTCCACATCTGTGTGTGCTTTGGCCAGCACAGCCACGCCTCCACCACGGGTCACCTGAGCAGTGTTCCACACCACCACCATCTGAAGCAAGAAAATACGATGGGAGAGCTGCTCAAAAGCTTGGCAGCAGAAGAGCTTTTCATCCAGCAGCTGCTCCGGAGCTGGGCACGAAGTATTGATAACAGAGCTGGAGCAGGGGAATAAAACTCATTGCACAGAGGGTTTAGGACAGTCCAACAGCTTTGCAAAGCTTCATGGCAATATCCTCATCCACAATCCATAATTAGAGGTTCTAAATCCCAGGGCTGCCTGGCAACAGGACTCGGATTTGGAAAGAAAATCCACAGAGCAGTGGGAATTCTGCCTGCTGGGATACAGGAGCTGTCCCAGGGCTGAGGGAGCAGGAGGCAGCACAGCCACTGCTCCAGCACAGGTCTGTGTCCCCCAGTGCCCATCACCAGGGGCAGGAGTCAAGCCCTCTCCCTAAAGGAAAAGGACAGATGCCTGACGAAATGCAGGAGGATGCTCTGCATTCCAGAACAGTTTTAAAAACAAACCCAGCATCACCTCAGAGGCTGGGATGGGCTGAGGCATCACCCTGGGAAAGGTGCTCCCCCAGCACCCCCATTCTCCCAGCCTGCTTTCACCCCACTGATCCCACCTCCCCAGCTCCCACACGGACCACAGAGCGCTGCCACATGCTGGGAAAAACACAGAGCACTGTGTGGTTTTTCCTGCACTTAGTGATGGCACACTTAGTGATGGTCGTCACTAAAGGATGAAAACAGTGGATGGAAAACAGTTCCACTGACAAAACAAAACCGCCAGTCCCATAGAACAAGTTTATTTTTGACTGCTACACGTGGGATCTGCGTCATCCCCAGCTACAAAGGTGGGCGGCAGCTCCAGTGCCCGGCATCCCTTCCCACAGTGATGCCTGGAGCTGGAAGATTTCACCTCACATCTTGCCCTAAATTATATTAAAATAAAGATATAATCCCATCACCCTGCCTGGGTCCTAGCTGGGACCACTCCAGGGACAAAACAGCTCCACAGCACAATCCCAGCAAGTCTCTCTGTGCTTCCAAAAGGATTTGTTCACTTGCAGCTGAGAAATACACACAGGCATCAGGCAGAGGGTAAGTATTCTCTAGGCAGCTAACGAGAAAAGGATCTCCCTCAAGAACATGTCTAGGAAAGCCCAGAGCAGAGTTTTGTCTGGAAACAAACTACAGAATCTGGGAGAACAGCTCTCTAGGGAAACCTCCCAGCCCGAGTGTCAGCTCTCACCGTTTTGCCATGCCCATCCTTCCCAACACCACACAGAACAGCTCCACTGTGGGAAAAGCTGCAAGAAGAGAAACCTGGTGAAAAACAGCTCCTTGTACCCCGAGCGCATCCCCACAGGGCATAAAAGGGGACAAGCTGTGGGGATGGGGAAACAGCAAGAGCTGAGGGATAGCTCAGGAGGGAGCTGGCAGCATATCCAGGCCAGCTGCCAGCAGGTCTCGGTGACACACACAGGCAGCTGTAATTCATCCCTAGTTTCTCATGCAGGAATAGCACGGAAAAGCTGCTGCGCCGCAACGCTGAGCATCCCCCTGCACCCACCGAAACCCACCTGAGGGCCACGAGGGACTGCAGGTAGGTTTTGAAGAGGCAGAGGCAGGTTCCCGTGGGGAAGGCCCAGAGGCGCCCCACGCTGCGGGGCCCAGCCTGCGCCGAGGCCAGCAAGGTGCTGCTCCCGCTGAACGCCAGCACCGACACCTGCAGGAAGCAGCGGAGAGAGGAGCTCGGGAGAGCTGGCACCAGGCTGCAGGGACACGGCTGCCAGCAGGGCTGGCAAGGGGAGCACTCACCTTGTCTGTGTGGCCAAGGAAGAACCTCTGCTCGCCGGTCTTGAGGAGCAGGGTGACGATGACGGCGTGGCAGGGGTACACCACGGCAGTGCTGTCCCGCGTCCACAGCGCCTGCAGCACCCAAACAGGGGGGACATGGCTCCAGAGCTGCCCCACGGCCCAGGCACAGAGCTCTTCCCCAGCCCTGGAAGTGTTCAAGGCCAGGTTGGATGGGGCGTGGAGCAGCCTGGGCTAGTGGGAGGTGGCTCTGCCCATGGCAGGAGGTGGAAGTGGATGAGCTTTAAGATCCCTGCCCTACCATGAGAACAGGATATCCAAGGAAAATGGCATTGTTGGCAGAGCCTTGAACTGACTGAACCAAACCAACCCTTTCTTTACTCTAACACAGACAACAAGCAAGGCCCGGGGTGCCATGGAAACAATCCCAAACACAGCCCTTCCTTTCCAGCCTCCAACAAAGCAGAACGAGTTCTAACATGTTAAAAGATGTGAAATTTAGTGAAGGGTCTGGAGCACAAGTCTGAGGGAGCTCGGGGGGCACAGCCTGGAGAAAAGGAGGTTCAGGGGGGACCTTTTCACTCTCTACAATGCCCTGGCAGGAGGGTGCAGCCAGGCAGGGGTCAGGCTCTGCTCCTAGGGAACAAGAGACAGGACAAGAAGAAACAGCCTCAAGCTCTGCCAGGGGATGTTTAAGTTGGATATTGGGAAAACTTCTTCAACTAAAAGGTGGTCAGGCAGTGGCACAGCTGCCCAGGGCACTGGTGGGGTCACCATCCCTGGAGGGATTTAAAAGCCGTGTGGATATGGCACTTGGGGACATGGGTTAGCGGTGGGCCTGGGAATCCTGGGAAAACAGTTGGAATTGGTGACCTTAGAGGGCTTTTCCATCTGTATGATTCTATCTAAAGCACCCCATAATTTTTAATTCCCCATACTAACAGCAGAGGAGCTGTGCACAAACAGATGCTCAGGCCCATCCACTTTGGGATGATTTTCCAGATCAGGCAGTGCCACACTCAGCCATATTTCAACATCTGTATCCCACCACACAATGACAGATCAGCTCCCCAGACCATCCAAGCCACTGACCCATTTGGTGCTGCAGCCTCCAAAGCCAATAATCCTTTTCAGCTTCAGGATGGGATCCGGTATGAGCCCCTGGAAAAGCAAACCAGACAGAATCTAGCATCCTTAGAGCCAGGTTGGGATCCTCCCTCCATTGGGCACCCCAGCCCCAGTGCTCAGCTCCCTCTGAAGCACTGAGGCAGCTTTGGGTCTCTCTCTTTGGGGACAACTCTAAAGTATTTAACCTGCCAGGGTCAAATCTGGCAGGCAGGAGGAGCTGGGGTTTCTCAGTTAAGCAGTTCTCCCATCCAGCCCCAGTGATGCCCAGAGACCTGGGGCCACTATGGGAATCACAGACTGGTTTGGGTTGGAAGGGACCTTAAAGTCCATCTCATTCCAGCCCCTGCCACGGGCAGGGACACCTTCCACCATCCCAGGTTGCTCAAAGCCCTGTCCAGCCTGGCCTTGGACACTTCCAAGTTACTGGTGGAAAGAACTGCCAGTCAGAAAAAGAGGCACCTTTTGGACTCCTTAAGATAAACTGAAACTCCGGCCTGAACCTTGCATTCCCTCTGTCACTTCATTAGAAATAAACACCCCAAAGCCACTTTGTGACCCTCCAGAACTTTACCCACCTCCTCTGAGCTGGGCACAGCTCGGGTGGTGTGTCCCCGGCTCTGGTGAGCATAGACATGGATGCCACCATGGCTGAGTGACGGTGGCAGCCCCGTGTCCCCCACGCTGTGCAGCCCCTGCTTCTCCTCCAGCACGGAGTCTCCAGCAGGCACAGCTCTCGGAGGGCCTGGGGCTGCCAAGTGAACCTCAGGGATGCTTTTGGTGATTACAGGACACTGATGTGGCACCTGAGAACGAGGAAAGCCTCAGACAGAGCTCAGCTCTCCTCCCAGTGCCCTCCACCTGATGCAGAGGCAGAGTCAGAGAGACACCCACGTCTCTCCTGAGGGCTCCTCACAGCAACACGAGCAAGGATGAAAAAACAGGGAGGGAGAGCAGCCCTGTGGGCACCTCGCTTGACCAGGCTGTAAACCAGCTGTTCTCCCCACGCTCCCAGTGTTGTCCATGGACAGCTCATTTCCTCCAGACAGCAAACCAGAGCCTTGTCCAAATGCTCCTGGAGCTCTGGCAGGTTTGGGACCACTGCCCTGCAGAGCCTGTTCAGTGCTCAACCACCCTATGTGGGAAGGACCTTTTCCTAATATCCATTAAAACCTCCCCTGGCACAGCTCCAGCCATTCCCTGGGTCCTGTCCCTGGTCACAGAGAGCAGAGAGGGGAGCTACCCCCTGGGAGGAGCTGCAGCCCCTGATGAGGTCTGACCTCAGTCTTCTTTTCCACCTGATCAAAGTGACTAGTGTACCTCTCACCTTTCCCTATCTTCATGGCCATCCTTTGGACACCCTCTAATAAGAGAGGTCGTGCTCCTCACTTTCTCCCTCTCCACAGCATGGGGATGGCTTCCCCCAGTCCCTCTCCAAACACCCACCAGCACACTGGTGAGCCAATCTGGACACCAGCTCCCACGTCACCCCCAGTGGGGAAGGGGAAATCAGGATGAGGGCAGCTGCCTGCAGTCCCAGCAACCCCAACTCCATGCACTGCTCTGCTCCCTGAGGGCACTGATCACATTCCTCAGTCTCCAGACCTCACTTCCTATCTATAATTTGAAGACACAACGATCTGCTGCCTCCACAGAGACAGGGAGGATGGATGTCTGGAGATTTCAAGGTACTTGGCACATCTCCTGTCTCTGTGCCACACCACACTGAGTCCTCAGGCAGTAACTGCAGGGCTGTGGTCACCAGACCATGCCCAGAGCAGCTGCCAACGACAACAAGCAGCTTCTACATCTTAAATTAAAACACAGATGCAGGGGAAAACTCCCTGGGAAGCAGGAAGGAAGGAGCTCCTCCTCCACAGTGCACTTACAGCTCTGGGACTGCTTACCTGATGGACGAGGGACAGATCACTGACCATTCTGGAGAGTGTCACCGGCGGGGTCAGCGAGCGGCTGGGCTCCTCCAGGACGTGGTCACCTGGGCAACACGAGGAGCAGATCAGGCTCTTCCGGAAACGCAGGGCACCCTCCCGGGGTGGTACAGCCTTGGCTGCTGTCCCCAGCATTCCCACCTGCCACAGGACTTGGGAAGCTCTTCTGGATGGAGTTGTGAGGCAGCTTGGACCCCTCGGATGGGAACCTGAGCAGAAGCAGACGAAGGCACCGTGTAACTGGGATATTGTATTGGCACCTGGGAATATCACCTGGTGCCTCAGCCTGGCACAGAGGCCCCTCCACTGTCTCCTGTAAGATCCCCCCTTTTGCTTCATCATCCCCCAAACACCAAAGGCAGATGACACTGAAGGGTAGATTTGTTAACAACATTTAAATGCTGCGAGTGGGGAGACCAAAATGCCTCCTTGAGCTCCAGGTTCACCTGGGTCTGTCATTTAAGTGCCATTACCCCTCCTGCCTTTCCCCAGGGGGTGGGGATGTCTGGGGGCTGCAGTGGGATCAGAAGCAGCTGTACCTGATGTAGTCGTAGAGGTCGTGCCATTTGTCGCCCTTGGGCACAGGGAAGGCCAAGTCCCGGGGCATGGGGGCGACCCCGCGGCAGGACAGGTCCCCGAGCCGGGCCTCAGAGAAGGTCACACCTGCCAGCACAGAGACACACACAGTCAGCTCTCCAGGCACATCTCCCATTTCCTGTGGGGTACAGGCACAAACCACTTCCCACCCGAGAAACAAAGATCACAAGCCTGAGGTCTGTAACAAACACACCTTGCACAGGTGTATTCCTGGAACTCTCAACCTACAAACAGCCGAGAGCATAAACCCCGGGATTCAAGTTATAAACCCCCAGGCCTAAGATTCACTTCATTTCTGTTCACTGATTCAGCAGTTTGACATGATTTCTCTTAAGGCTCATTGCCCGTTTTCTTATTTCCTTCACGTATTTTTAAATTTAGGAAAGTGAAACAGGGAAGGTTTCAGGAAAGATACAATAAGTTTCAGGAATTTCAAAGCAGCCCCTATAACTTCTTCCTCACTGATGCTTCCCAGCAGGCCAGGCAGTTCAGACAGAATTCCAGCACAGAAAAGGAAAGACAGAAAACAAAGGGTCTGACCAAAGTACCTCTGCCACACTGAGCAGGTGGATAAAAAAAGGCAGGTTGGAAGATTTTTGACACAAAAAAAGCACAGGCTCTTCCAGCAGATAAAAGCACAAGTCTTGGAGAAGTGAGGCTTGATGACACCTTTCATTTTTACCCCTGAAAAAAATTTCTAACCTTAGAAAGATTTTTAACTTTGCTCTTTTCATTCACTTTTACAGCTGGAAAATGAGAGGACACTTTCCTCCAGAGTTTGGGAGACTGTATTCCATTCCACATTTCCTTCCAGTGCCTAAAGGAGCTCCGAGAGGGGGGGAAGGACTGGGGACAAGGGCCTGGAGGGACAGGACAAGGGGGAATGGCTTCCCACTGCCAGAGGGCAGGGTTAGATGGGATAGAGGGAAGGAATTGTTCCCTATGAGGGTGGTGAGGCCCTGGCACAGGTGCCCAGAGCAGCTGTGGCTGCCCCTGGATCCCTGGAAGTGTCCAAGGTCAGGCTGGATGGGGCTTGGAGCAACCTGGGATAGTGGAAGGTGTCCTTGCCCATGTGAAAACTTAACATTGTACCACATATTTTGCCCTTTCTGTTCGTTTCATACAGCACCAGCAGCCCAGCGCCCTGCCAGGGCTGAAAACTCAGCGTTGAGCCCCCACAGGATGCCCCTAGGCTGGGCTGGAGTCACAGGAAAAACCTGAGGCCACCCTGAGCTCTGGGCTCCTCACCTGGCTCAAAGAGCAGGTCGCTGGTGCAGAGGTTTTTCACGAGCAGGTTGGAGCAGAGTTTGACCCCCCTCAGGTGGCTGTACCTGCGGTTCAGGTACAGGGCCAGGATGGAGGGCAGGTCCAGCACCAGGCACGTCCAGCGCACATTGGCCGGGGCTGCACCTGGGGAGGAGAGGACAGGGAGAACAGGGATGGGGGAGAGATGCTACAGACACGGATGGGAGACACAAGATTCACAGGGCTCAGCACAAGGTATTCATCAGGCAAGATTCTCGCCAGGCCTGTGCCAAGTGGGAGATGGGAAAACGTGCTCAGGGCTGGGGAAGGACAGACAGCCCCACCACCTCCATGGGCTCCTGCTTGGCCTGATACTGCACCCCCACTTCTTGGGAAAAAGGGATAGGGGACAGCCCAACCAGGAGCAATGGCTGCAGAGGCTCCTGCCCAGCCCATCACTCTTATCACAGACTCCTGGAATGGTTTTGGTTGGGAGGGACACCTTAAAGCTCATCTCATTCCATCCCCCTGCCATGGGCAGGGACACCTTCCACTATCCCAGGTTGCTCAAGCCCATCCAACCTGGCCTTGGATACTTCAGGGATGGGGCAGCCCCAGCTTCTCTTCAAATGCATCAAGTCAACTTGAGAACTCAATTTACTTTTTAACAATTTATTTTGGTGGTGCTGTGCCAGCCCAGCCCTAGCACACAGCTCCTCACCCCGGGCCAGGCCCTTGTTGGCTGCTCCGCAAACGAAGGGGAACTGGAGCCAGGTGGCCGTGGATTTGAACTCCTTGAAGAGGCTGGAGAAGGAGATGCGAACCACCTGGTTTTCCTGGGAAGAGACACACACACGGAGCTTTAGTCACCCTGCTGGCTTCGGCAGGGAAGTGCTGCAGAGGAAAAGGCATGTGGCCCTGTCTCCTGTCCCCTCTGTGTCCCATCCCCAGCAGAGATGCCACGAGCATGGAAACCATGGGGTGGGGTAACCCACCAGCAGCAAAGAGCAGCCAAGTCACCCCCCAAGCCCACCACTGCCATCCCCAGTCCTTCAATCAGCCACAACAGTGGTTTAAGAGGCCACCCTGTGTCACAGACCTCAGTGTTGACATCCAGGTGCACGAGGAAGTGCTTGCGGGGCAGGGGCCTGAAGAGCAGGTAGAGGTAGCGCCCTGTGAGCCCCAGGGACTGTGTCCCTGCCCGTGGCAGCTGCAGGTAGCTGCTGGCAGGGTTGGAGCCTCGGATCCGGTAGATTGTTCCCTTCAGCTTCGTGTCCTTTGGAAACCATGGAAAGACAGAGGGTCAGCACTGCCCACCCGTGGCCGGTGCCCCCCGCCCCATGGTGCCGGTGCCCCTGTTACCGTGAGGGCAGCCACATCCCCCTCCTTGGCAGAGCGCTTCCACTCTTCCACACGGAAGTGCTTGAAGATGTTCACGTAGGGACGCTGCCAGGCTGCCGGCACCAGGATCATCGGGGGGGAAAAGAATCCCAGCCTGGACACCCCCCATTGCCCCCCGTGTGCCCCGAGGTCCCCTGCCCTGTTAGCACCCCATTATCTGCAAATCCTGAGTCTCCCCAGCCCCAATGTCAACCTTGTGATGCAAAGCCTGGTGATGCCCCATTATCTCTGCAACCCAATTTGCCCCAGCCCTGCTGACATCCCCAAGCCCCAGTGTCCTGCTTAGAAGGAGCATTACCCCCTTCCTCCAGGCCCCTCTAGCCCCAGGGACGACCCTGGTACCTCCAAGCCTCGAGCTCCTCCAGTCCCAATGACATCCCCATCACCTCCACATCGTGACTCCTCTAGTCCAGGTGCTGTCTCTGTGTCCCATGCATGGTGACCGACCTGGTAACCCCGTGTTCCAAGTCCTCCTGCCCTGCTGCCACCCCACTATCTCCATGCCTCAAGCCTCCCCAGCCCTGGTGGCACCCTGTTAACTCCGTGTTCAGAGCTCCCATGCCCCAAGCCGCTCACACCCTGTGATGCTCTGGTATCTCCACATCTGGAGCCCCCCAGAACCAGCATTGCCCCCATGCCTGGTGACTATCCCATCACCCTTGTACTCTGTTTCTGGTGACGACCCTGTTACCTCCATGCTGAGCCCCTCCATTCCTAGACTGCCCCCCCAGACCCAATAACACCCCCATTACATGCTCCAAACCCCGAAAACCTCTCAGCCTCCAGTACCCCCATGCTCCAGAGCTCCCCCATCCCCAGAGCCCACCCCCCACTCCGGTGACAGTCCCCCATTACACCTGTGCTCCGAACCCCCCCAGAGCTCCCCCATCCCCAGTGATGCTCCCAGTACCCCTGTGCTCTGAACTCTCAGACCCGGTG
>VZRL01003131.1:127015-157969 GCA_013397895.1 Origma solitaria | reverse complement strand
CCCCACCTGCCGCCATGGCGCGCGCCGCCGGCTCAACCGTCCCGCGCGGCCGCAGCCAATCAGCGGCGCGCTAGCGCGTGTCACGTGAGCATTCCCCGTCCCTGGCCACGCCCCCTCTTGGCTCTGGCCACGCCCCCTCGCCCTCCCCGCTCCTCCCCGGGGTCACGACATGATCGCGACAGAGCCAGGCCTGAGCGCTGGGGGCGAGGGGACTTTAATGTGCCCGGGGGCTCAGAGCGAAGGGTCGCCGAAGCCGAAGCGGTGCTGGGCGGCGCGGATCTCCTGCAGCAGCGCGTCGTTCTGCAGGCCGAGCTGCGGGAAAGGGCAAGGGGTCAGGGCCGGCTAAATGCTAAAGAGCGCTTCGGTGGCTCGGCTGCGACACCGGCGGGACAGGGATCGTCCCGTGGCACCGCCGCACAGCCAGCTCGGAAGGGAGCAGGACCCGCTGCCTCCAGCCGCCCCCGCCCCGCCGGGCACGGCCACGCACCTTGACGGTGTATTTGTAGCACTGCTCTGCCTCCAGCTCCCGCCCGCCCTGCAGCCGCCGCACAGAGCGACAGGGAGCAAATCGTAGCGTGGGTTAGGCAGGAAAAGATTCTTAAAACCATCAAATCCAACCACTCCCTCAGCATCGCCAAGGCCACCACTAAACCGTGCCCCCAAGTGCCACATCCGCATAGCTTTTAAATTCCCCCAGGGATGGTGACTCCATCACTGCCCTGGGCAGCTGTGCCAGGGCCTGACCACCCTTTCCATGAAGGAATTTCAGCAATATCCAACCTAAACCTCCCCTGGCAGAAGGCCTTGAGGCTGTTTCCTCTTGTCCCGTCCCTTGTGCCTTGGGAGCAGAGCCTGACCCTCACCTGGCTGCCCCTTCTGCCAGGGAGCTGTGGAGAGCCACAAGGTCCTCCCTGAGCCTCCTTTTCTCCAGGCTGAGCCCCCCCAGCTCCCTCAGCTGCTCCTGGGGCTCCAGCCCTTTCCCAGCTCCGTTCCCTTCTCTGGACACGCTCCCGCCCCTCAAGGACTTTCTTGTCATGAGGGACCCAAAACTGACCCCAGGATTTAGGGTGCCTCAGCTGTGCCCAGCATGCCAGTAAAGACATGGAATCTCAGTGAAATGACATTTGTAAGAAGCCCCTTCTCTGGACACGCTCCCGCCCCTCAAGGACTTTCTTGTCATGAGGGACCCAAAACTGACCCCAGGATTTAGGGTGCCTCAGCTGTGCCCAGCATGCCAGTAAAGACATGGAATCTCAGTGAAATGACATTTGTAAGAAGCTCAGCAGGGAAGATGTGCCCCAGGGCAGTCAGTGCCTCAGGGTGTTGTTTTTGTAATCCAAGCACTCACTTTCCCTGAGCACAGCCCCCAAACTCTTTTATCACTTCAGGTTCATGAGCAGATACCAATAAACCCCCCAATAAATCCCCCCCAAAACTTCCACTCCTTCAGTCTGGCAGGAGCTGGGCACTCACTTGCAGGCAGATGAGGGCAAGATATCCCCACACTTCAGCGTTGGTGTTATCTAGGGCATTGGCTTCAGAGAGAGCATCTTCTGCTTCCACCATCTCTTCCATCTTGAAAGAGAGGAGGCATGGATAAAGGGCAAAGAGCAGGCAGAAAGGGCTTCACAACTGAACAGCAGAAGAAATCAGTGCAACAGAAGCTCCTAGGAGGGATTCCCTGATAGAAATGCAGGGAGAGGATTTAGGGCACACACAGGGACGTATCCTCAGCATCCAGCTCTCCAGTCTGGAGCAGGAGCTTCCCACTGCTGACCCCCGTGGGATCACACACTGTTTCTAAATCAGCCTCCAGCTGTAAGGAAAGCAGCACAAACATCTTCACCTCCAGGAACCAAGTGATCCAACTCCATGAGGAAACGTGGCTGTGCTCCTGCTCCCTATTCCCACTGCACAGCAGCACCAGGCAGGCAGGGGTAGCAGTTGCCCAGTGCACCACACACCTCCTTGACCTGATTCCACAGCCTCCCAGGATGTGAACATTCGGCCAAAGGGAAAACAGAAGTTCAAATTCCTTCCCTGCTTGCTTCCCTCAACTCCCTCAGTCAAACTCCTTTGGAGGAAGCTGGCAAGGTGTCCCTTGGGGAGATACTGCGCTGCTGCTGGCTGGGTGTCCTTGGCAGCCCTTCAGAGGTGCTGGATTCCCTTGGACAGGGAAAGCACCGAGATTCCTCCCTGCTGACATCCCACTCAGTGCCTTGGTGGTGACATGCAGGTCATGTGCAGGCAGGCACTCGGAGCAGAACCCTGACTGCTTGCCATGACATCCTGGGGAAGGAGGCGCTGGCAGGAGCTGGGATGAGGGGAAGAATGGCTGCTCCCAGAGGAGCTGCTGAAGGTGACACCGTCCGGGTGCCACACTGGGACAGCACTCAGGACATGATGGCCTTTGGGAGCACTGGGTCACAGGCAGCCAAGTGTTGCTTTAGTCAAGGGGATTCTGCAAAAGCCAGCCCTGTGTCCCATGCCACTGACTGAAGCCCAGAGGACATGAAGGCAGCTGCACTTACCCTGTAGCAGGCGATGCCCACGCCCAGCCAGGTGAGACAGGAGGCAGAGTTGTCACAGGCAATCAGGTAGATGTGCTTGGCCCGGCCGTACTGCCAGGAGAAAGACAGACACGTTCCCTCTGCAGCATCACATCACTCCACAGACAGGGATTTGCCAAACACCCTGTTCCAACGGGGCTCAGATACCCACTGTCCCCACTGCTGCTGGGGGAGCGACTTGCTTTGTGGTGACCTCCCCTCCACAGCCCCGCTGGCTCCTCACCTCCTTCTCTTCCAGGTAGATGGAGCCCAGGCGCAGGTAGACAAAGTGCATATCCGCAGCCTCCTCCACAAAGCTGATGACTCGCTCGTAGCAATCCTTTGCCTTCTCAAAGTTCTTCTTCAGGTAGTACACGTGCCCTTTCTGAGCCCAGACATTTGGATTCTGTGCACAAAAAACCAGGAGACCTGGATGGGAGAAACAGCTGGGAGGGGGGCTGGGACACCTGTAAGCAGCAGAAAGGAGGAGCTGAGCAGTGTTTAATTGTATTATCACAACTCCCTGTGCAGTGCTCCAGGCTGGGGATAGAGGGGCTGGAAGGTGCCTGGTGTGAAAGGAAGGACCTGGGGGTGCAGGTTGGCAGCAGCTGAGCCTGAGCCAGGTGTGGCCCGCAGGGCAAGAAGGCCAGTGGTCCCAGGCCTGTGTCAGCAATGGTGTGGCCGGCAGGAGCAGGGCAGTGCTTGTGGCCCTGTGCTGGGCACTGGGGGAGCCACAGCTCGAGTGCCATGTCCAGTTCTGGGCTCTGCAATTTGGGGAGGACATTGAGAGGCTGGAGTGTGTCCAGGGAAGCAAACAGAGCTGGGGAAGGGGCTGGAGCACCAGGAGCAGCTGAGGGAGCTGGAGGGGCTCAGCTTGGAGAAAAGGAGGCTCAGGGAGGACTTTCTGGCTCTGCACAGCTCCCTGGCAGGAGGGTGCAGCCAGGGAAAGGTCGGGCTTTGCTCCCAGGGAACAAGGGACACAGCAAGAGGAAGCAGCCTCAAGTTCTGCCAGGGGAGGTTTAGGTTGGTTATTCCTAAAATTCTTTCATAGAAAGGGTGGTCAGGCAGTGGCACAGCTGCCCAGGGCAGTGGTGGAGTCACCATCCCTGGGGGGATTTAAAAGCCACATGGATGTGGCACTTGGCGACATTGTTTAATTGTGAACATGGTGGTGCTGGGGAATGGTTGGTCTTGATGATTTAGAGGCCTTTTCCAACCTAAACAATTCCATGATTCTATGATAGTAGGGCAGGTTTTATGCAGAGACTTAAGGTCAGTGGGCTGCCTGCAGGACACCAGCAATGGGATCCCCCTTCAGCTCCCTGTCCAGTGTCCTGCCTGCACACAGCATTCCCAGACATCACCTTCCCCTGCCTTCCTTTCAACCTGCCTGCCCAAAGCCAGCTTCCCTGCAGAGAGCTCAATAGCAGCCTTGTTTCTTATGAAACAGAGCCTGACTCACCCACCCAGGGAGAGAGGATCAGGATATACCCATTCAAAGGGAAAAGAAAGGCAGATGCTGCAGAGGGAAGGGCAGAGATAGGCTGTGAGACACTGCCTGTCTGTGCAGGGGGTGACAGGAAGCTGTGACAATGGGATAACAAAGAGAGCAGTGCTGCAGCCACAGCCTGGTATGACTGCCCCCCCAGCTGAAACGCTCCGGACTAAGACTGGAATGGTAGAGTGCAAATGAACCAGGGGCTCTGGGTTCACACACACACCAGGAATGCACGGCAATTACCAAGGGGTCGATCTGAATGGCCTCATGCAGACATTCCTCACATCTGGGGAGGTCTTCCTGCTGCAGGAAGGCCCAGGCCAGAGCCAGGTAGTAGGCACAGGTGCGGCCTCCCTGAGGGGTCAGTAGCTCGTGGGCCAGTACCTTGTGAACAAACTGGGGAGGAAGTGCACAGGTGCTAGTTAGGGGAGCAGGGACACCATGGGCACCCCAGCAGGACAGGGCAGAAAGGCTGACTGACACTTGTCTGACTTCCACAAACAGAAAACACAAAGGAAATGTCTTTTTCCCCCTTGTTTGAGTGTTGGTCTAGTGGAAGGTGTCCCTGCTCACAGCAGGGGCTTGAAATGAGATGAACTTTCAGGTGCCTTCCAAACCAAACCACTCCATGATTCCATTTAGTTCTGCCTTGCTTTAAGCAACTCTTTCTGCCATGTAAAATTTAGGCAGGCAGCACAATGTGGCAACCAGAGAGATCCCAGAGATAACTTGGTGGGACCCGTACATTCCACACTTCATACAAAAATCACTCCCACATAATACTGTCTGAGTCAAAGGAGTTCAGGCATCTTGGAAGCACCACAATAAGGGATCCCATCTCTGAATGCACAGGGAAGAGCACCCTGCACCATTTCTGAGCTGGCTGTTCCCTCTGCAGCAGGCAGTGCTGGGCTGTGTCCACAGCCAGCATTGCGGGCTCAGTGCTCTGCCTGGCCACACTTCTGCATCTCTGGGCAGTGGTGGCTTTGCTCCCTCTTGTGCTTGGCCTCTGGAGTGGCCATGGCTCGCTCCCTGAGCCCAAGAAAGGGGCTGACTGGAGCTCTTTGGGAATAAACCAACCTCCCTTCCCACTCCTCCACTCCCTGTTAAACTGACCCGGACAGCATTGACTTTCATCAGGAATTCCACTGTCTTCATGTAGATTGTGCGGGGAGTTGGCTGAGGTCCTGGAGCAGGGCATGGTGCTGCAAGAAAATGTGTCTCTGTCAGTCCCAAAGTGGGGCTTTTATTTCTGGAGCCAGAGCAGAACCTGAGGTCCTAGTGGGGACAGAGAAATCCCAGCAACATGGAGCAAAACCCAGGAGGTGGCAGGGGTGGCTGAAGCAGAGATGAACTCAGCATTTTTTGCTGAAGGGCTTAAGTTTTGCAGGAGATCTGAAAAGAAATTATGCTCTTCACCCACTAATTTTCCAGTCCAAACCCAGAGGAAGAAAAGGTGGAAATATATGAATGATACTTGTCAGAGACAGTGAGGCTCCTGCCTCCCCAAACCAACATGGGGGCCCTGAGGCTATCTCCACCACGAGGGGAGGTGGAGGCAGATCACACAGCACAGGACCAGAGGGGACCGATAGGGACACTTTAAGAGCTGCCATGTCAGGAGTGAGACAAGGAAGGTGCAGGATGCAGTGACATGAGGGAGAGAGCTGCATGCACCCACTGGCTGCCCATCCTGAGATGTGCTGCTCTGAAAATCGGGGTGAACTTGTTTTGCCTGCAGATTCCCTGCTCAGGAGAGACATCAGGCCTTGGCATCCCAGGGGCCATGGCTTATTGCCCCCCACAATTCCCACAAGGCCATCTCCCAGCACTGGGCTCTCCAGGTCCCCATTCCCAAACCTTCTGGGGCTTCCTGCAGTGCCATAGCCTCTTCCTTGGATGTCACACCCTCCACCACCTCTGCTGTTTGTCAGCTGAGCCATCTGCAATCTTCTCTGGAGTGAAACCCCCAACAACCATTAGGTGGAAAGAGTTTGCCACAGACTGCCCAGTTTAGAACATGATTCCACAAGAAATGGGGAAGAGAGAAAATATAAAAGATCTATCAGGTTTTCAAAGCTGGGAAGAAATTTCTTTGCGGGAGGCAATACTTGGGGCTGGGGTTTTGAGCACAAGGTTACCATGTGAAGCCAGAAACAGGTATAGATGAGGCAGGATGAGAGGAAATGGCCTCAAGTTGTGCCAGGGTAGGTTTAGGTTGGATATTAGGGAAAATTTCTTCACTAAAAGGGATGTCAGGCACTGGCCAAGGCTGCCCAGGGCAGTGGTGGAGTCCCCATCCCTGGAAGTGTTCAAAAGTGTTCAAATGTGGGTGTGGCACTGGGGGTCATGGTTTAGTGGTGAACACAGCAGTGCTGGGCTAACAGCTGGACTCGATGATCTTGGAGGTCCTTTCCAGCCTTAGTCATGCCATGATTCTATGAATATCCCTTCCCTCATAATCAGAAGGGACAAAAACCAACATGTGTCACAAGCTTGCCTGCCTGAGGCACTGCGCATGAGTGGTGATAATGTTAAAAATAAAGCCAGTCAGCATTTCCTGCAGCCTGGCCAAATATTTTGGACTCAGGACAGCCAGTCTCAGCTCAGGCTGGACTCAGAGAGGCTCCAAGGGAAGCCTTGGCCTCAGGGTCACTGCCGAGCAGTTGGTTTGCCTTTTGGATTGGTGAGGCAGAGCTTTCCAAGCTGTGTTGGGAATTCACAGTAACACCTTCAATGGAATTCTGTTCGATCTCACAGTCCACATCTTCTACCTTTACCCTCTGTACTTCTCTTAAAATTCTCCTCCCACCATTCACCACACAGCTCCAAGCCCCTTCTTGCTGGTGCCAGGGTACCTACTGGGTTTGTCTAGTTACCTGGCAAGCATTCGTCTGGGTCTGTGCTGGGAGAGCTGCGCTTTTTCTCTTCTTCTGCCTCAGCAGCCTCAAGGATTCTCCTCTCCTCCTCCAGCTGTGCTTGCAGGACCTTCTTAGCCTCACGGAAGTTCCTTTCTGCCCGAACATAATTATTTTGCAGCTCATAAAAACAACCTGTGGGAGAGACAGAGCAGCATCAGCAGACACCCAAAGGAAGCAAAATCCTTCCCTTAGCCCTCAGACTGGAGCAGGGAGAAGAGGACTGGAGACAGGAACAATGCTTGTCTCTACAGGAACATCTTGAACACCAGGCTGGCTGGTTTTTGTACCTGAAATGGTCCAGGCTATGATACTGGATGGGTCCAAGCAGCAGGCATCCTCAAATAAAATCTCTGCCTCTTCATAGTGCTGCAGTGCGACAGCCGCAATCCCACAGAGCAGCAAGCTGGGGCAGGGGCAGAGCAGTCAGCCTTGCAGCCCCAGCAGTGGTGTGGGGGGTACACCCCACACCCTCCCCACCCACCCACCAGGAGCACTCAGCACCTGTGGATGTGCTGGGGGTCCAGACAAAGGGCCTGCTGGAAGCATTCCTGGGCTTTGGTGGCGTTCTCGTGCAGGAAGCAGAAGGCTCCATAGTCCAGCCAGGCCTGGATGCTGCGCTGGTCCTGAGCTATCCTCTAGACAACAGAGATCATTGCTGGAGTCAGGCTCATGCTATGGATGGGGGAGACAACTCTGGAATGACCATGGCTTCCCTGGCCACCTCAGCCCAGTTTAGCACGAATCAAGCCCTTGTTTATCACATGAAAATGTGTCCCCTAACTGGGATCGTGCTGGAAGCCCAACTCCTCTAAACTTCCTCCATCTAACACATGTCCTCCAGCTCCAGCTGACCCCTCCTAGGGCCCAGTGTCCCCAGCACTGACACAGCACATCTTTGGGACCAGCCCATCCCATTTCCACTGGCCTCAAGGCTGGAGTCCTCCGTCACCTGGCCAGGGACAGTCTCACATCCTGCAGAGAGCAGCATCTCCCTGGAAAATCCCTCCCCTTCAGTCTGAGTATCCTGGTGAGGCTCAGCTCCTTCCTCCCTCCACCGCAGTCGGGGCTGGGTGAGCTGAGAGCAGTGGCCCCGCCGTGATGCTGTGCTGTGCCAGCCCACAAAAGAGATGGGCAGGAAAGAACTGGGGCTCCCTTACCTGCTTGTAGAAGAGAGAGGCCAGTTTGTAGTTCCCGTTGGCTTCAGCTTCGCGAGCAAAGAGCCAGAGCTGCTTCCTGGTCGTGGAGGATGGAGGGGCAGCATAAACATCTTCCCCAGACAGGAGCTGGTAGGGAAGGAGACAGTGTTAGCCCTGGGGAAGGTAAGAGTGGTTCATGTAATCGCAGTATGGCAGCAGGCCCCATGCCAGCACTGCGTACAGTAAAACCAGTATGGCTGGGGCTGGGCACTGGGAAAGGCAAGCTGCTCCTTGTGGTGGGACACATTCTTGTCATTCCCAGGTACCTCTGCCACACGGGGACAGGGCAGTATCAATTTTTACAGGGGCCTGGAGTGACAAGACAAGGGGGAATGGCTTCCCAGTGCCAGAGGGCAGGGATGGATGGGATACTGGGAAGGAATTGTTCCCTGTGAGGGTGGGGAGGCCCTGGCACAGGTGCCCAGAGCAGCTGTGGCTGCCCCTGGATCCCTGGAAGTGTCCAAGGCCAGGCTGGACGGGGCTTGGAGCAGCCTGGGATAGTGGAAGGTGTCCCTGCCATGGCAAGGGGTGGGATGAGATGAGCTTTAAGGTCCCTACCAAGCCAATTCTGTCTGTGATTCTATGATTATTTACAGCATTCTCTAGATCAAAGTGATATCAAACTTCTGTGGGGCCACTTACTGGTGACCCCAGCTCATGCTGGGGGTCTGTGCTCTGCCAGCCATGTGCCAGCTACAGCAGTTTTACCAGTGGCACGTCACACATATCCCACCACTGGGATTTTGAGCAGTGGGATACAAATGCACTGGACCCTGCCTTGAGTGTGGCTCATGGTCCAGTTGTCCATGGACAACTGCAGCAGATGAAAGCATGAGCCTGCCTCTGTCTTGAAGGCAGAAGTCCTTCCCCTGCCCTGGATCCATGGTGAAGTCATGGCCCCAGTCAGCCACATTTCCCCCTACCTTGTTCAGGGCAATGTGCATGTGGTCCACGAGGTACACATAGAGCTCACTGAGGAAGTCCTGGAGTTGCTCCTTGGTCTCAAATGCTGTGGTCTTCAGGTATTTCTCCCTCACAATCTTCACCACAGAATACTGGGGAGGCAAGGGGATTGGACAAGGCAGGTTCCCCCATTCCCCCCACCAGCTCTGTAACCAGACAGAGACAGAACATATTCATTTTGCCTGAAGCTTCAACTTAGTTCTGAGAAATAAATCCAGCCCACCACTGGTAAAAGTAAAAAAAGGAAGCAATTTCCTTTCCCACCTCCCTGACACACCCTTTAGGGACAGCACGTGGAACGCTCATCTGCTCAGGACAAAGAAGGAGTCTCCAGGAAGAGTGTGGCTGAGGCTGAGTAGCTGAGAGAGGTTCCTTTTCCTGCCAGGGCAGACTGGGAATGTGAGAGCAGCCAGCTTTGCCTTTCTCGGGTTATGAGCATGGGGCAAATGAATGTGACCAGCTCCCATTGATAGGAAGTGTTTTCTTGGTGTGGGACCAAAGCAGCTCAGTGCCTGCTCCCTTAGAAGGGAATCCTGTCCCCCCAGTGCCCATGGCAACAGCTCTGTGTGGCAGGAAAGGATTCTGGAGCAGACATGATCCTGAGTTACCACCATGGAGCAGCAGTTCCTCACTGAGAAACTGTCAGGACAAAACAAGTAGAGAAGCAAAAAGCACAAAGGAGTCTTCACCTTTAGCTGTTCCTTAAAAGCAAAATATTTTCCGGAGGTATTGAGCTCGTAGGTGAGCTGACGCTTCTGTTCCTCCAGGGTTTCGTGGTCTATTCCTCCCTGGTTAGGCAGCTCCTTCCCAAAAAGCTCGTGATATTCACTCAGGATGGCAACAGCAATGCTGGTGACACGTTTGTGATAACCTTCCACCGCCTAGGAAAGAAATAAATAAATTTCACAAGCCACTTATGCAATCAGCCTTGATATGTATTTGATTTGCCACAGCCCACGCCTCCCATTAACTCCACCTGACTCAAGTCTCAATTAGTCTGTCACACATCCTTTCCTGTCCATGCCTGAGGGCTGAGAAAATATCTACAGGTAAACATAAAAGAGCTCCTTCCTGCCAGGATTTTCCATCAGAACCCAGTATTCCAGTCACTGCTATCTCTCCTATAATTGGCTGTGAGTAAAATCTATCTCATTTACCGGGAGCCTTGAAACCCACGGCCAGTCCTCTTCAGCAAAACCTGTAATCTCCATAATCTTGACCCTCAGAAATTCTTGGTGACCAGAGAGTGGTCAGGGGTGATTCTGTTCAAGTTGTCTGAGTCTGATGAAGCACTTGGGCTGGTCTGAGACAAGAAACTGTTGGGACTGCCCAGGATGAATGTAAGGTTCTGGTAGCTTCTTTTCCCAGCATCCCATTTCCTTCCAAACATCCCCCCATGGCTGCCTTCCCTCCCTTTGCTCCATCTCTTCATCTCTTCTCTTTGTATGGGATGTGAACACAAGTGATGAATGGTTCCCAAGGCATACTACTGTAGAGACAACACACACAGAAGTTTCCTTTTCTGTGTATTTCATAGAATCATAGAATATGCTGAATTGGAAGGGATACACAAGGACAGAGTCCAACTCCTGGCCCTGCACAGGACACCCCAACAATCCCACCCTGTGCCTGAGAGCATTGTCCAAACATTCCTGGAGCTCTGGCAGCCTTGGGGCTGTGACCATTCCCTGGGTAGCCTGTTCAGTGCCCGACTTCTCTTCCTAATATCCATTAAAACACGCCCTGACACACGTCCAGCCATTCCCTCAGGTCCTGACCCTGGTCACAGACAGCAGAGATTGAAGCTTCCCCTTGTGAGGAAGCTGGAGACCCCAGTGAGCTCTGTCCTCAGTCTCTCTTCTCCAGGATGAACATTCCAAGTGACCTCACCACTCCTCATGTGGCTCTATTCCCTTCTAGACCCTTCACCACCTTCGTGGCCCTGCACCCTTGCCCTCTTCAAACCTCATCCCCATGTTGCTGTGGGCTGAGAATGAAGACTGCTGTGTGAGAGGGATGAGGGCAGAATGGGGTGGCAGAATGGTGGCAAGGCCACAGGCTCTCACAAGTACCTTCTTGGCTCCTTCCGTGTGGGCAGGCAGCGTAGGGCGGGGTGGAATCATCTCCTTGACCCTGTCAATGAGAGCAGAGGAGAGATCAGCAGATCCACTGCCAGAGATGTTGGCTTGTCATGAGCACAGGCAGTGTGAGGTGCGAGGGGTCCAATCTGCCATCATGTCCCTGAGACACCTCAAAGGGATCTGGGAGGAAAACAGAAGTGAACAGGTCCCTACAACTGTTGGTCCCTACAACGACAATGCTTGTAGCTCACCATGACAGGGTGAACATTTATTGTTAGCAATCCAAACTGCTCTCTTGGAGCAGCAGATCTGTATCTTGGAGCTCTTGGTTCTGCCAGAGCAGCTGTAAGGAAGGAACCAGCCTGAGGAAAGCTCTGTAGAATTTGGTCACTGAACAGCCCAGGCCACGTGATCCATCAGCTCCCAGCATTGCCCATTGTGGCTGTGGTGCCTCATCCCTTGGCCACCCGCAGACATCACACCAGCCCTGCCTGGGCCTCTGCTGGGGTTACAATTTCGTTAGGATTAGCATATTTTTAACTAAGATTTTATTAAGGTGAGGGTGGCTGAGCACTGGAACAGGAGTCTCCGTGGAATCTCCTTCCCTGGATATATCCAAAAACCATCTGGACACAGTCCTGAGTAATGTGCTCTAGGGAACCCTGCTTGAATGTTGGAATAGGTGACCTTCAGTGGTCCCTTGCAAACAGAATCATTCTGGGGTTCTGGAATTAAAACCCCTGGTGCCAAACCAGCCTTAATTCACTGAGATTTTTATCAACACTTCCTGCTTGCTGGACACCAGAATACCGTCAGTCCTCAGAACACAATCCAGCCCACCAAGCCAAGGTGCCACAGGCCTAGTCCAGGTGCAACACAGCAGGTGAACAACGAGGAGTTACACTGAATCTGCAGACATTGCAGAAGAGTAGAAATGTATAAAATAGGCCAGGAAAAGATCTGTTCACTTTCCTCAGCCTGTTCCTCCTGGAAGACAGCAGGTAGCAGTGAGGACAACACACATACCTTCCCTTCAATGAGTGGATGATATTTCTGTTTGAGATATGCACCTGTACTTCTTACACCTTATTAATCTGGTGCATTTATTTTTTATTCCATAAATGAGATGTGTTATGCCTTTCTAAACCCATAACACAGCAGGGCTGCCACTGGACAGGAACTGGAAATCTCAAAGCAGCAGAGATAAAAGAGCAGCTCTGCAGCAGAACAACATGAAAACTAACATAAAAGCTGAGGAATAGGTAAAACGTTGAGAGAAAACTTCTGGAAAGCTAAAAATAAGAGAATGCTCTGGTGAAGCAACCGCAGCACTACCTAGGGCAGTCCACACTGGTGGCCAGGACTGACCAAGCCACTGAACATCACATGCAAGAGTCAAGCACATGGAGATTAGTGGGAAACAAAGCCCAGACAGGAACACAGACACTGTTGTGCTGCTCTGGTGTCTCTTGTTTTGAGAGGAATGGCAGGGAGATGCCAGCTGGGATGAACAAGTGTTTTCCCAACACACCAGATGCCGCGTCTAAAGCAGTCTGGCCAAATCCTCCCCCTGATTCCTGTGGGCTTTGTCTCAGGCCCTCTTTATGGAGTATTCCAAGGGGGGGTTGCTGTACAAGCCTCTCTCCACCCTGCAGAGAGGAGCTGTCAGCCCCACAGCCCATCCTTACGCACCGTCGGGCGAGCTCCTCCCGCTGCCGCTTTGGGACCAAGGGCTTGTCCAGCTTTATCTCCATCATCAGGAATGTTCCTGCCTCATTGTATTGCTGTGGAGATAAACATTGCTCCCTGTGTCGTGCTGTCTGCAGCCAGCGTTGGCACAATGAAATACTGAGCACACAGCCACAGATCTCCAAACTGCAGAGATCCAGCTTGTTTTATAACCCATCCTCGGGATGAGTTACAGCAGCAAAATCCAGCTCAAGAAACCAGGCTAGGGAAAAGGAGAGAGTCCAGATAATCAATCTGCCTGCAGAATGAATGTGCATTCCAGAGGAAGAAGCCAAAATATGAAGGGATAATTTCAATAAATGCCTGACAATTTACAGAGACCTTCTAGCCCAATGCCAGGCTGCTTTCTGGGTGGACGTCACTGGAAGAACTCTGGGACCGCATCTACGTAAAACATCTCTTGTCCAACTCACCTTTGAGGAATTTAATTGTGTGAAAGGTGTGAGACACCAACATGGTGATGCTCTACAGTCTCTCCTTCTCTTTGGAGAGACATAATTACCTGTCCTTCAGGGCTGAGATTTGTGACATTTTCAGATCCTCTAGTGCCATCTGACAACTGGATTTTGGATGGGTTGAGTAATTATTAGGAAAAAGAGAAGATGTCTCGTTTCAGACTCAATAAATCTCATATCTTTGCAAGTCCAGGGTGTGAGATGGGACACTTGCTCAGGCAGCATGTCCTAAGATTTCAGGATAAGGGAAGACTGCTGCTTCCTTGAAAGGAGCAGATCCAATCTCTGCTCTCTGTGACCAGTGACAGGACCTGAGGGAACAGCTGAAGCTGTGCCAGAGGTGGATTAGGCTGGTTCTTCCCCCAGAGGGTGGTTGGGCACTGCCCAGGCTCCCCAGGGAATGGGCACGGCCCCAAGGCTGCCAGAGCTCCAGGAGGTTTGGACACTGCTCCCAGGGATGCACAGGGTGGAATTGTTGAGGTCAGGGCCAGGAGTTGGATCCATGATCCTTGTGGATCCCTTCTAGTTGAGGAGATTCTATATTTCTAGGATGATGAGTATCTCTCAGTTGGCTGAGGCAACACAGCATCCATCCCTGGTTCGTGCATATCCCAGCTTCCTGTGACATGGAAACAGAGCAACCATGGTGCCATGTGCCTCCCCAGACCTTCCCTCCAACAGACCTTACCGTGTTGGAATCTTTCACTTCCTTCTGAGTCTTAGTGGGAGCAGCTTTGGAAACAGGAGAGGTCCCCAACCCTTCCTTGCCCAGACTGAGCTGTGACCTGTGATCCCGGAAAACACTGTGCTGAATTTTGGTCTGAAAAACAGAGGATTACAGAGAGAATCAAGGGACAAAACAGGTTTCCTCACCCCTTTGGCTTAACCTCTCACATCACAAAACACAATGTCATGGTCTTAAATGCATTAAGAAGCTTTGCAACCTCATTCTCTCCTAGTAGAGTTCAGCTGCTGGTGCTCCAGGCCAGCTCTGATCCTCTGTAGCTGTGAAGCCTCAGTGGGGGCTGAGACTATGAGACTCAATGGGGTTTCTCCATCTTCCCACAAAGAACTGTGTTTTCACTGAGAACTGACCCTTGATTCTTGCCTGAGCTATGTGGTGAACATGCTGGAACCCAGATCTGTGATCCTGAATTCCTGGTGGGATCCTAGACCTGCCTCACAGCTGACTTGCCTGGTGCTGAGGACTGCTGGATGCATCTGGCTACTCTCACCAGGCCTGCTCCACACATTTTTGGGGGTCCCCACCTGCCTCTTGGCTCCTAGATCGTTTTCTGGTGTGGAGCAGCTTCCCTGACACACGCCAGGGAATAGCAAGGAACAGGTTTTGTCAGACTGTGTGTTTACAGAGTGTTTGACCACCTAGACAGGCTGTTCCCTCCCACACATCCTGGCTACAGGAACTGGGGTAGCAAGAGTAATGGAGAGCCTGGGGAGAGGATGGAACAGCTGTAGGGAAACTCCTTAGACCAAGAGGCAGCCCAAAACAACCAGGGAATGAGAAGGACTTCACTTGGGACAGATAAATGGCACAGGACAAGCAGCACCATGCAGCCAAGAGGTCATTATTCACGGCAGGGAAGCAGAGCCCAGCAGACACACTTGTGCCCAGCCCTGCTCTGCAGCAGCCAGCAGGAGCAGGGAGGCAGGAGAAGGGCTGGAATTCACCTGGCTCCTGCGCCTGGACCCCAGCCCCACAGGAAACAGGGGTGGTAAAACCAAGCTGTGCATGTGCCCTCCTGAAACAAGCTCAGGTCTGTTCCAGGAGGGATGGACTGTGGGAAAATGGAGATGTAACTGTCACTCTTAGAGAGGAAGAAACACAAAGACAAATAAACCTCGGTGAGCTAGAGCTGAAAGAGCTCCAGTGACAGCTTTTTTTGTGGTTGCTGGGGGTAACGCGATCCTTTTAAAGCCACTGTTTGCTCTTCCCAGCAACACAGCTCCTTCCCTGCCCATGTTCTAGACTGGGAAGAGAGGAGCATGCTGGCACAGGAGGGAGTGGATTCAAAGCCTCTCTCAGCCCCCAGACCTGCTCACGCCCCCCCGGAAATCTTCTGCCTTGGACAAATCTGCACATAAAAGCTTGTATCATTGTTTTTCTCCATGGCCAGCAGGGCACTGAAGGTTGAGATCCAGCTCTGTGCAGCACACTGCCCACACTGCCTGCTCCCAAATAACCCCTTGCCCGCACTGCCTGCTCCCAAACTCCCTCTGCCCACACTGCCTGCTCCCAAACACCCTCTGCCCACACTGCCTGCTCCCACACACCCCCTGCCCACACTGCCTGCTCCCACACACCCCCTGCCCACACTGCCTGTTCCCAAATAACCCCCTGCACACACTGCCTGCTCCTAAACACCCCTCTACCCGCACTGCCTGCTCCCAACCCCTCTGTGCAAACCCAGGTGCAGAGCTGGAGCAGAACCTGCTGCTCTCACCTTCTCAAACACCTCGCTGTCCTCGTAATCAAAGACACGGAAGGCCCCTCGGATCTGCTTCACCCCAGGGCACAGGAAAGACATCATGTTGACATATGCCACACCATGGAAGGCAAACGGCTTGTCCTCATCTCCCTGGAAACACAGAGCAAGGGATACTGAGATCCTGAACAGACTGTTATTCTCCTTAAGGGAACAAGGTCACCAATCTCATTAAGAGGAGGCCACACAGCAAACTGATGCACCTGATGAGCCAGTGGCTCTGTCACTGGCACGCAGCCGAGACAACTTGGATGAATACACTGGAGTCATTCCATATGTAGAATATTAATTTTATCCCCATGGGGCAGCTTTTCTCTCTAATTCCTGCACTCTGCTATTCCTTAGGATGGTCTTGCTGAGATACAGCTGAAAAATTATCAGCTGTGTGGTTAAGAATCCAGGTGACCTTACCAGAGTTGTGCATCTTGGGTTGGACAGAAACCAAGTGGCTAAAGAGGTGTGGGAGGCCTGGCTAGAAGGATCATCATCAGAGCTGCAATATCCTGGCACTGCTGAGTGCTGAAAGGGATTTACACCAACTTAAATGACTTTGCCCTGGAATAGATTAGGAGCTCTCACACAACCAGCTGCCAGCAGCAGAACCATTCTCTAAGGGGCTGTTTCTCTGTTAAACCACCCCGGTTTAGATGCAAAAGCATAATTTACGTACAGCCTGAGAAAGAAAGCATGAACTTCTTCAAGGTGTTCCAAAACCCCATTGGCCGAAGATAAGCTCTATGAATGACCTTAATTCTCTTCAAGGCCAGGCTGGATGGGCCTCTGAGCAACCTGGTCTAGTGGAAAGTGTCCCTGCCCGTGGCAGGGGTTTGGAAGGAGATGGAGTCTGAGGTCCCTTCCAACCCAAACCATTCTGTGATTTTCAAAAGCACCCTCTCCCTGATCCCTTTCCACTCAGACACCACAGACCCTCAGTGAGAGCTCTGTATGATATAAGGAAAAAATATGACCCTCTACCTATTTAACACCTCTATAAAGCTGATTTTTCACAGAGCCTCCTGCTCTCTGACTCACTTTGGCTGCTTCGAGGCTGATTTTGGTATCACAATGGCATCAAAAGGAAAATAGCTGATAACGCAATGCCACCCCACAAGCCAGAACCCACTTTTACCTTGTCAGCTCTGCTGGCTTTCCCTTTGCCAGCTGCAGCCATCCTGCAGAGCTCCACGGGGAAGTAGCGGCACTCAGCAATGCGCTTCTGCAGGCTGGGCACAAAGAAGATGCAGGATGCACAGAGGAGAGGCAGAAACCCAGCTGGAGAACCCCACCACCCTCCTTTGTGCCCCAGCAGCTCCTCTTGGGTTTGCTGCACCCCATTTCCTCAGCAAACACCCTCAGGCCATGGGAACACTGTGATTTGGGGCAGGCTGGGTACATTTTCTCCTCTACCCACTGCTGTGTGCATTTATGGCACAGCCAGCTTTAAAATAACTGTGAGAGCAACACACTGGGTTTTCTCTCTCCCCTGGTTATTTCAGAAATAAAACAAGCAAAAAGGAATGTGATTAACTTTGCTATAAATCCTGAATTGTACAGAGCAAGTGGATCCTGAGCTTACATTCTATGTGGCTGGTGACTCTGACTCCAGCAGGCATGCTGGTGGATGTGTAGGGAAAAGACCTTTAAAAATCAAATGAGATAGAAGGGAGTATTTCCACACAAGGAGTAATTTGGCTGTGAAATGCACAGCCATGATGCAGCTGAGGCCAGGAAAATAGCATGATTCAAAGATAAATGGAACACTCATCCTGATCTTGAGCATATCTGGAGCTGCTAAAGGTAACACTTATCCAATATAAAAGCAAATGAAGAGTGCCCACATGGAGTGACAGGTTTGAATGTATATGGGATTCAGTAAAACTTAATTAGCAGCTCAGAGGAGAGCTGTGGAATCCACTCTACTCCATGTCTGCTCACCATAAGTGCTGCCCCTTCCTTCAAACCATGGGAGAGACCAGCCACCAGCCCCAGCTGCTGGTAGCAGGAGTGAGCATTTGTGGCATGAAGACAGCAGCTCCAGCCAATTCATCTTCCCCCAGCACAGCAGAACAAAGCTGCTGCCAGCAGTTCAAGGCAGTTCAAGTGCTGCTCCCCAGCTCAGGTGAACACTTGTGGCCAAGAGACAGCCACAGGAGCCATGCGAGGTGAGACAGAGCCACATTTTGACCCCCTAAGAGGTCCAAGAGCAGCTACATGTTGCTGCTCCCTGCCTCAGGTCATCCATCTGAGCATGTTCTGGGGTGGGTTGCTCAGGTCCCTTACAGGGCCACTGCAGCAGCATCTAGGAAACAGCGCCTCTCCGTGTCCCACACGATTCTCTTTGCAGTCTCTGCCCGGATCCTGAAATCCCTGTCCTGTGAGAAACAGCGTGCAGTCAGAGCCAGGACAGCAATCTTCACAGCCTGCATCATTGTCAAAAATGTCCTCAGGAGGGAATGTGAGTCAGACAGAGGTGTCCAAGTGCCCATGGCCAGGCCAGCCCAGCAGAGAGGCCGACAGCCTTTCCTGCAGACACCATCAGCGTTAAGTGCCTAGCTCACAGGAGATAACACAACTCCCAGCCCAGCAGGTCAGTGTGGGTGTTTTTTGGGACCAGACCTGCCACATTTTCCCTTGGGATGTCTCCTGCAGTGAGTCAGCATGTCTGCTGTCTCAGGGGAACCATCTCTGAGCTGGACACTGCACAGTGACCACCCACCTCCTTCTCATATCAAGTCTCTCAGTCCCTGCTGGTTCTGTTCCAAACATGCCAGTCCTTCCTCACCTCAGTTTTGGTGAGCTCTCCATCCTCATCCTCATAGGGCCCACCAACAATGAGAGAGTTGGGTATGGCCAGAGCACCACGGGCCAGGATGGAACCAAGGGGCCAGTTTTTGGGCCGGGGCAATTGTTCTTTTTCACCACCAGCCTTCAGGATGCCGTTCCTGAAGAGCAATGGCAATTCCTTCTAGAGAGACACGAGAAACAAAGGATTTTCATTTCTAACAGAAGCAGGAGCAAGAGCCAGCTGCTCCAAGCTGGGATAACAAAGCAAAGCAACAGTACAGGGTGCCTGGCTTGAAAAATGCACTCCACCACACGCATACAAAGAATGGAATAAAAATAAAGAGCCATGTGGAAAAAAACCTGCCAGTTTGAATCCAAATCTTTCCAAACAGACCTTTGTTTGTGTTAAAGAAACACGTCACGCCACAGAGACTCTGAGCCCTCCCAACAAAGGCTGCTGGTGCACAAGCATGGGAGCTGTGCACTCCACGTGCCTGGACACTTGCTCCATGGGGTGGGAGAACAACCCAAACCCAGCCAAAACCCCTGTCACTGTGCCTGGACCATTCTCACCTCGTCAGCTGCTGGTATTTGCAAGCAAGCCATGTAGTTTTGTTGGGCTTCAGTGGTAAAGGCTTCAGGGACAGAATAAGCTGCCTCCAGCGTGATGCTCAGGAGGTTCCCACTCGAGAACTGGGTGGCAGAGAGCAGGACCTCTTTGGTGCTCACTGTCACCTCAAGCGTAGCCTGTGAGACAAGGATAAAGTTGAGCCAGTAAATAGACAATTGTAACTTGCCTGCTCTTAGGGAGAAGCAAGAAGAAACCCAAGGCCAGAATGTATAATGTTATCTTGTGCCTCATCTCAGATGTAAAAGAAAACAGCCCAGCACAGCAAAGGAATTTCAGGATCAATTTGGCTCAGTTGTGGTATTTGTTTGTTTAAATCACAGCCTGTTTCAGGTATGGCACATGCCCCAAGGGTATCATAAAATGAGCCGTGGAGAAAGAGGCAGGGTCTTATAAAAGGAGCCACAGAGAAGGAACATCAAGGGTGGAAAATGATGCTTTTCCCCTGGTGATTCAGAGAGCCACAGCTTTGCCTCTGCCCTATCTCCATGCTCTGTGTGCAGTCTTTAATTACCTGTCCCAGCCTTGGATGGATGGTGTGTGAGGGAAAACCAGCTGGTCAGCATTTATTACCTGTCCTCCCTAATGAGTGCCCCCCCACCTTGCTCACTGTGAACTCCTCTTAAACACAGAGCTGTTAATGGGATATCCACCCCTCCAACTCACTCCCGGTGCTCACTGCAGGCAGGCTCAGGAGCCAAATTGGACACGTTTTCCCAGCCTCATACTTCATTCCCTGTTTTAGTCACTGGGTACTTTGCAACCTGCTGAATGAATAAGGACCTTGCAGGAAAGGCAGTCAGAGTTTGTACAATAATGGACTCAGACATTTTATCTGCAAAAAGGAAGGCTAATAAAGCTGGGCAGGTGACCCTGTCGTTGCCTTTTCTGGGGTTTTCAGCACTGTGCTTTCCATCTTTATTATTTTTTCCAGAGCAATTGGGTAGCTGCACACATTAGCATTTCCCAGCACGACTTCACCTATCAGAGGGAAGTAGGGACAGACGTCAGAGGGAACAGGAAAGGCCTCCAAGCCTGTAACATATAGGACTGTACCACATCCGTGATGAGCCAGGCAGCTGAGTCATGTTCTCCCTCCCATTAAAAAGCAGCAGAGAGCTGAATGAGGGAAGGAACAGTTCCAAATTCCACATACCATGGCCTCAGGGTGAAGCCTCTCTGATGGGGAGGCAGCCACTGCATACAAAGGAGCAAAAGTCTTCAGTGAACGCAATCCTGAGAAGCAATAGGAATGAGAACAGCCTAAAGTGAGACCCTCTGCAAAGAATCATAGCCATGGAATGATTTGGGTTGGAAGGGACCTTAAAGATCATCTTGTTCCAGCCCCTGGCCATGGGCAAGGACACTTTACATGAGACAAAATCATGGTCTAACCCTGAATGCTGAGCTACCCTCTCCCCCCACCAACTCAGATTTTGCAGAGCTATGAAGGTCACTTTGTCAAAAGGAGATAAGTTGTAGTCAGGGGTCCATAAGCAGAGACCAAAAAGTGCAAGGGATTAAGGAGTGGTCATGGAGGCTGTGGAATTCAGTGTTGTACCTTGCACCAGAGGTAGAAGGTCCACCACAGCTTGGCCAAGAGGTGTGATTATCTCCTGTTTTTTCTTCTGCTTTAGCCCCACTTCTAGCACTGTCACTAGGGAGATAAAAAGAGAGGAGCTGGCAGAATTCCTTGGACCAGCAGGTCAGGCACTGGGAAGGGTCTGTGTCAGCTCTGGCACATGTTCCTCTTCACCTCCCAAGGCTGACAAGCACAACAAAGCCAAAGGAGCACGGGCCAACATGAAAGGGGATTCTTCCAGCTGGCAGAGATGGACAAGAAGTGCTGAGAGCCTCCCACCACTGCTGCTGAAGTGCTATTCCTGAACCAGTGACTCGTGCAGCAACAGCACCCAGCTCCAAGGTGGGAGATCTGGCACCAGGTACTTACAGAGCAGTGGTTTATGCACAATGACATCCACGGAGTTGGGCCCATCGAGGCTGCACTCAAAGCTGGTGCTGAACTCATATTCTGCTGTCCCATCTGGCAGGACATCAGTCTTGGGGGACTCTCCCAGGACTGCTCCGTTGTACTCCACACGCACCAATGAAACCAGCACGTTGCTTTTGAGAGTTTTCTGTCAAAAAAAACCCAGCTCACTGAGCAGCTGCAGCAGCACCCCTGGATCAGAGTTCCTCTGGCAGCAGCTCGGGTCAGTCACCAGGACAGGGCTCACTTGTGAGGGTCTGTTCCACCACAGGAACGGGGAAGAGGAGCAGAGCTTGGCTATGCTGAGACCTCACCCTTCCCTGCCTTTAGGAGGGAAATTTCCTGTTTCACTATCCTGTGATGCCCCAAAGATTATCAGGAGCTGTGGCAGGGGAGATAGAGAAGTCAGACTTCACCTCAGGAAAGACACATCTGAAATAAATCCCAAAATACTCCACTGATATTTTTGTGCTTCCAGGAAGCTTGAGACCTTTGCTGTCTCCTAAGAAAGTACATCCTGACCTACAGGGATAAACTCACAGGACACCTGTAGGTGTCACATGGTCCAGAATGTCCTGAAATGGACAAGCAAAAACGGCCTCGAGTTATGCCAGGGGAGGTTTAGGTTGGATATTAGGGGAAAATTCTTCACTGTAATGGTGGTCAGGCATTGGAACAGGTTTCCCATTGCAGAGGTGGAGTCACCATTGCTGCAAGCCTTCACAAGACATGCGCATGTGGCACTTGGGAACATGGTTTAGTGGTGTCCTTGGCAGTGCTGGGTTAGAGGTTGGACTTGACGGTCTTAGAAGCCTTTTCCAACTTAGATGATTCCGTGATTCTATGAAATGAAAAGAAGGGCTCCAGCAAGCTCTTTGGGAGCTCTGCAGTTTGTTGCTACACCACCTTCATACTACTTGCTTTTATCAGAGATGAGGAGATTCAAATTTTACTTTGAATTTCAAATTTCTAAACAGAGGGGCTTAAACAGGGCTGGAGAGGGACAGTGAGGGCACAGCATGTGGCAGTGGGGACCCACATGGGCAGCATCAGGCACCTCCATAGCAGAGGAAGAGCTGGGCAGCAGCTACCAAAGGGCTTCTTGCAGCAGAAACACTGTTTAGTTCTCAGTCCACAGAGAAGTAGCTGAACACAAGGACCATTGTACCCAAACCCAGCCTTTCCTTAGTGTTGAGCCACAGGGATGCCTAACCCGCCCTCAGCTCCCTCTCTCCCTGTCACTGGGGTAATTAGTTCCATGCTGGTTC
The DNA here is from genome assembly GCA_013397895.1 of Origma solitaria. Lineage (NCBI taxonomy): Eukaryota > Metazoa > Chordata > Aves > Passeriformes > Acanthizidae > Origma > Origma solitaria. Next base: position 135,383 of record VZRL01003131.1, on the reverse strand, counting down.
TTCCACAAAAGGAGATCTCTTTCACTTGGTTTTAATTTTCAGCCCTTCTCACTGTCTCCTTGAGCATACATTCTATGAATGGCTAAACAGCAGAATCCAATTAACCTTTCCCTGTACCATTAATTATCCAAGACTCCTCTCTCATCCTTCTCTACATTGTCTCTAATTAAGCAGATTCCACACTTATCGCTGGAAGTGGATTCCACATTCTTACAGATGGATTTTTTTTGCTGTGATTATTGCCCTTTTGTAACCCCCCCCCTCCCTTTTGCACAGCCCTTTCTCACGGTGGAGCAATCAGAACCACAAAGCAACATTCCAGATGCAATCAATCCACGAGCCTTTTCTTCCCAGCGTTGTTTTTCCTCCTCTCACCTCATACCTCACCTAAGCTGCTGTTTGCTGAATCTATCAGTGTAAGAGGTACTTCAATACTACAATGTAAAAGCCTCAAGCAGGTGCTTTTGAATTGCTTTTTCTGTCTGCTGCTGGAGCAGAAGCAGGGATTTGCATTTTTTCTGCTTGCAGCAGGAGCTGAGTTTCTCCACCACATTCGCTCCCAAATGCCAGTTCCTCTGGAAGACTTTAAGGACAGCTGGGTGCATCACATGGAAATCACAGCAGTGGTGGTTTGATTGGCACCAGCTCATAGCCTTGCACTGGATCCACTGCCTTTTTAAAACCAGAGCCACCCTATTGCTTTCAATAGGATTTAAGCAGCTGGAGCTGGGATGAAAATCTGACTTTACACCCAAGGTGAAATCCTGTCACAGGTATGTCCCACTGATCACATTTTCACTGTGTTCTGCTTTAAAAAGCTGTCATTTACATATAGTTGGAGGAGGCAGAGAGGTAGATTTCACCCCAGCATCTGTGGCCTGCTGCTGGGGAGGTGTGTTCCTCAATTTATGTGCCTCACAAGCTTTTTCCTGTGTGAACTCCTCAGCAGGGAGGAGGAAGCCACAGTGTGGCATTGCTGAACCTCTGATACTCCCACCACTCCTTCCTTTAGCCTTATCACACCCCACCTGCTCTCGCAGGGGATCCCAGCACACAGAATCACTCTGACCTCATTTATTAAAGTAGAGATATTTTCAGAACTTTACCAGGTCCTGCGCCTTCAGGACTTTGATGTGTACTGGTATTGGCTGTGACATACTGAGAAGAGATGCACCAGCAGAATCCTTCCCACCAGCCAGCCCCGCAGGGACCTCCATGACTCTGCAGGAGAAAGAATGAGGAAAGAAACATGAAACTGCTCCATTCCTCTCCCAGGACTCATTCCTCTCCCAGGATACCTCTGCAGGACACAGCAGTGCTGGTTGCGAGCGCTATTCAGGGCTTGGCTGTCAAAACACCATTGAAAGCACAGGGCTTTGGCAGTGACGAATCTCTCACGAGGCGCAGGGGGAGGACTGGGAGAAATGTAATGTGAAAATTATCCATCTCTGTAAGCTTCACCCAGCTGCAGCTCCCAGGAAAGGTTTGCTGTGCCAGGCTGCTCTCGGCTCCCACTGCCGGGTACATCCCTGGCTCACTTTTACCCCCTGTTTGAGTTAATGATCACCCCATGGGCCAAAGGCTGGTGGCTGCCAGCCCGTCCCCTCACGGCTCCCACACGCCGTGGGGCCCTGGCTCCATCCACTCCTCAGGTTTGTGAATCCTTCCAGATTCCCTCAGGGCACCCCAGGGACCCCATGGCCCCCTCACCTCACACCCCCAGGGTGGAGGGCACAGTCATCTGCCTGAGCCTGGCAGCCCCTCAGGGCAGCACCGATAGTCCCGGGGCTTCTCACCCTGGTGTGGACCCTCACCCACGGTCCCGGGGCTCTTGCCAACCCGGGGAGATCCTGCAGCCCCTCACCCACGGGCCTGGAAGTTCTCCTGCCCCAGAACGGTCCTGCAGCCCCTCGCCCATAGGCATGGAAGTTCTCCTGCCCCAGAACGGTCCTGCAGCCCTTCACCGACTGTCCCGGGGGTCTTCCCGACCTGAGCTGAACCTACAGCCCCTGACCCACGGGCCTAGGGCCTCTGCCGACCGGGGGTGGTCCTGCAGCCCTTCACCGACTGTCCCGGGGGTCCTCCTGCCCCGGGTGCTCCTGCAACCCTTCATCCACGAGCCTGGGGGCTCTGCCGAGCTGGGGTGGTCTTGCAGCTCCTCACTCACGGGCCTGGAGGCTCTCCTGCCCCAGAATGGTCCTGCAGCCCCTCACCAACAGCTCTAGAGGCCCTCCCGCCCCGGGGGCATCCTGCAACCCCTCACCGCGAGCCCGCCGGGGCACCGTGCGGCGCCGGGGCTCGAACCTGCGGTCTCCCCGACTCGGCGGAGGGCTCGCGTCCCGTAACCACAGCGACGCGGTTCTCCCGCAGGCCCCGAAACCTCGCGGGACCCCGGCCCTTCCCCGCGCCTGGGGGCGTGCCCGCGAGGCCGCGGCCGCCGCCATGATCGGTGTGGGCAGCCCTCAGCAGCCGCCAGTGGGGCGGGGGTCCCCCCGAGCCCTCCCGTATGAGCTGGCGGTGCTGCAGGGCCACCATGTCCCCCTCCGCAGTCTGCGGTGCCCGGCTGCTGCCGCAGCCCACTGCTGGCCCCCGCCCCGGCTGGCAGAGGCCCACCCAGCCACTCCCTCACACCCCACTGGGCGCCCTGAGGGGGTGGAGGAGGGTCCCCGGCCGAGCTGGGGTGCCTGGGGAAGCGACGTTTTGTCCCTGTGGTGACAGAGGGGTCCCGGGGGCTTGGGAAGCTGCCTCCAGGTTTGCAGTGCCTGCAAACCACTGCCACCAGCGCGGCTCTTGGGGCGGGAGCCGGACCCCCGGAGCGGGTTGGCTCGTTCCCGGGGAGGGGATGCCCAGAATAGCTCCGCTATCCGATTCCGAGGGGCCACGGCCGTCTGCACCGCCGGCTCCCGGGGGCTGACATTTGAGCCCAGCCGCGGGACGGGACGGGACGGGACGGACGCTGGGACTGTCCGGGATCTCCCGGCACTGCCGGGATCGGAGCGGGATGGCGGGCGGGAGGCGCCGTGGGGGTGGCGGGCGGCGCGGGGGACCCCGGCAGCACCCCGGGACCCCCGGGCCGGCCTCCTCGCCCGCACCCGTCTCTCCTGCAGCCGCCACGGCCCAGCCAAACGCAGGCGCTGCCCCCAAAACCGGCCGCTCCAAGAAGCCCCCGGAGGAGCCAGCGGCGAGGGCTCCCGACGTGGACTCGCTGGGCTTCCAGGCCATGGACCGCAACGTGCCAGGGCTGTCCCACGTCATCCTGCAGAAGCTCAACATGAAGAGCTACGAGGACTACAAGTGAGTGGGCACCCGTGGGTGCCTATTCCCCACCCCCTCCCCCGTCCAGAGCATCTCATGTGTCCCCCCGCAGCTGGAGCAACTCCCATGGCTCAGCCCACCCTCCCGGCTCAGCCCACAGGGAGCTCTGGTGGGCTCCTGGGTGGACCCCTACAAAATGCCTGGCTCCCTGTCCCCACCCAGGCCAGGATGCTCCTGGCTGGAGCTGAAAATCCCGGCAGCCTTGGAGGCAGGAAATCAGCCCTGCTGTGGTGGCTGTGGGTCGGATCCTGCTCACCCTCTGACGTATGCAGGTCTGCCATGGATGGGAGGAAGAGCGGCAGTGATTTCGGCATCCGGACATACTTTGACATGTTCCAGAAGATGGAGGACACCTTCAAGTTTTGCGTTGAGTGCAAGAAGCTCCCAGATGCCCTCCCAGACCCCAAAAGCCTCCGGCGTTGCAAGAGGTATGGTGGGAACACAGTCTGATGGCACAGGGATGGATCCATCCCTCATTTCCAGCCCGATGGCGGGGGTGAAACGAAGGGTGTCTGACCCCAGTGCCCACCTCCAGCCACAGGGAACCCCCAAAACAGTGACACAGCCCAGGGGGGGGTGGCAGGGAGCCTGGCTCAGTGAGCTGGATCCTGCCCCCCCCCCATTCCCTGTGGCTGGGCATGCTGCCTGTCTACCCAGGTGCCAAAATGTGTACTACTGTGGCGTGGCGTGCCAGCGTGCCAACTGGCCGCTGCACAAGAAGTTCTGCAAGAAGCTGAAGCTGGTGGCCCTGGATCGGCTGGTGGAGTGGCTCGTCTTCACAGGTGGGTCATGTGTCCCCCTTGACCTGCCTGACCCCCGTCCCGGGCTGCACAAGGTCCCGTGGTGGGATGTAGTGTCCCTTCTCCAGCCCCACTCCCACAGCACAGGTGGGACAGGCAGCCTGGGTTGGGGAGCCACCACTGTGCCCTCCAACCTCCTCCTTACCCCCCAGGAGACATCCCTTTCCCCACGGAGACCTGGACAAAACCCCCCCGGGACGTGAAGGGCTGGGAGGACTGGTTCTCCATGCAGGAGCAGCTGGAGGAGAAGCTGGGTGCCATCATGGCCGGGCGGTACATGACCCTGCTCTGGGCCAACGCCGGGAAGCCCCGGCCGGAGGACGCAGAGCTGCGGGAATCCATCCGGCGGCTGGTCACCGACTTCCACTCACGGCCACTCACCATCGGCCTGGGGCTGCGGCTTTTCGACATTGACCCTCTCGCCAGGCCTCTCACCGTGCACGTGGTGGGGGCTTCCCACGTGGAGACCCTCAACACGCGGGTGACAGACTACGATGAGCTGACACGGATGTTCCCAGGGCACCAGGGCATGGAGATGGTGATGGTGGGGGTGGATGTGGTGGACGGACCCATCATGAGGCCACCCCTGGCCACACCAGCGCCCTGGGGAGGGGTCTATCTCAGCAGCTACAAGGGGCTCTACCACGACTTCTGGGAAAGCCACGTGGAGACCAAGCTGGCCGCCCGTCCTGACCTGGTGGTGGGCTTTCACCCAGGTGAGTGCCTGCACCAGGGAGGGGCTGGACTCTGGCCACTGCTGGGATGGGGACATTCCCACCGGGCACATGGAAGGGACTCCTCAGGCCCTGCCCTGAGCACCCTGGTAGCACCTGGGGCTGAGCCTGCAGGTGGCTTGGGACATGCCCAGGGCTTTGCACCAAGGCACAACAGGCAGCTGGGGGGACCCCCTGGGACACAGCTGCCTCGTCACCCCCACCAGGCACTTGCGTCACTCACCTGCAGGTGAAATAGATCCCTTCAAGTCTCAGTGCTGTGGCTCAGCCCAGGAACCAGAGTTTGGGGTGCCCCACATGCTGGTGGGGAACTAGACCCCACCTTGTTGAGGGCTGCCAAACTCACCACGTACCCTGGGGTGTCCAGCACAGGGTGGGTGCAGTTGGAACTGGCTTTCCCCAGGGCTGGAGTGGGATGGGAGAGAGGTGAAACCCTTCCCACTGTGTCCCCACAGGTTTCCACGCCTGCCCAGACCTGCTGGCGGGCTGGCTGCCCACCCTGCTGCTGCTGCGGGACTATCGCCTGCCCGTGCTCTTCACTGTGTACAGGTGAGCATGGCCCCACCACCCCAGTGGGCCAGCACAGCCACCCAGTGATGGTGCCTGTCCTCTCTTCTGGCAGTGAGCAGGAGCTGAAGGCCTCCCTGCAGATCCTCGTGGAGCTCGAGACACACATTGTGACTTATGCCAGCAACCCCTTTGCCTCACTGAGGCCCGAGCAGGTCTACTCCAGCCCCAACAAGGCACCCGTCTACTGCAGCTCCCACTACATTGCCCTGCTGGGAGCAGAGGCTGTGCCGGGGGCTGATGAGCTGGAGGATGATGATGGCTGGCAGGGAAGGGAGCCCAGTGCTGCCCCTGTGGCTGGGGGCATTTCCCCAGGGCTGGGCTGATTCCTGCCTGCCCTGCCCACCCGACTCCCACAGCCTCGCTGCCCCATCCGGGACTGCATCTTCCCCACCCCGGGATCAGTGATCCACACATCCCTCATTGCACACATGCAGGCCTGGGGGATGCAGCACCCCAGTGCAGGCATGGCACTCTTCCACAGCTCCAAATAAATCACTACCAGCAAGCAGCTGCCGTGTCTCGAGCTTTATTTCCAAAAAGGCCTTTGTTTTCCCAAAGAAAACAGTGGGCCCAGCATGCCCCAGCCCCCGTCGAGCAGCCATGGCCTCAGGAGGGACAGCGAAGGGGACCCCAACTGCGGGACCAGCCGTGCACAGGGCGGTGCAGCCCCTTGGGGTCCCGTGGGGAGCCCCAGCCCAGCGCCTGGCTGTCACTGTCACCCTCACTGTGCCCCCGTGCTGGTGCCTACGCTGCAGGGCACTGCTCCAGCCTGGCACTGGTGACCAGCCCAGCCACGGCAAGTGGGTACCCGCTGGTACCTCCCGACTGCTCGCCAGCCTCGGTGGCCCTCGCAGGCACCGGGGCGGGTGGAGTCGAGGGAAGCAGCTCCTGCGGCATCGCCCGACACTGCCAGGGACCCGCGCTGGCCTGGCGTCCCCTCCTGGTGCAGCCAGCGGGTCTGGCACGGCAGTGGAGGCACTGACCCGCGTGGGCACCGCGATGGCTCAGGGAAGCCAGCACCCCCCAGGGCTGCCAGCGCCCTGACGGCGGGTCCGGGTCCCCCCCTGGGCTCTGCTCCTGTCGGCGGGGCCGGGGTGGGCGGCGGAGCTGGCACAGTCCAGCACGGAGCGGCACTGCCGGCGTCACTCGGCGCCAGCGCGTTCCCGCAGCGCGGGCAGCGTCAGGGTCTCCGGCGCCGACTTCTTCCGCGGGCGAGTCTTGGGGGGAGCCAGGAACTCGGGGGCCTCGTCGCTGAGGGGGGTGGAGGGGGCGCTGGCAGGGGCCGAGNNNTGGGCTGCCCCACCTCGCTGACCGAGATGGCCGGTGCCACCAGGCCGATGAGCTCGTTGGTGGCCTCCTGTGTCTCCTGCTCGTAGCGCCGCACCTCCTCCATCGTCATCCCTGCTGAGCACAGCCGGGCTTGGGGCCGCTCGGCACGGCCGTGTCCTGCGCCCCCTCATCCCGGGGCAGCCCGCGCCCCACCGAGCTGGGCGACAGGAAGGGGACAGGGACTGCGGACAGGGGGTGGGCAGGGAAGGGGATGCTGGGCAGCACAGCCAGCTCCCCAACTCCAGCACCAGCCCAGCCAGCAGCGGGGAAGGGGTGGACAGGCAGCGCAGGCAGGGCAGGCAGGGGACACGCGGGGAGGGCAGCTGGGAGGGGGGACCCTCCGCCGCGGGGTGCAGGGGGGGCAAAAGCCCCCCTGCCTGCACCCACCCCCAGGCAGCAAGGTGGGGTCCGGGGTGTCTGTCCCCGGCAAGCAGAGGGGCTTATGGGTGCTGGCTCCCCAGCTTTTGGTTTGTGGCCACTTGCATCTGAGTCTCGAAGGCCCGGACCTCTTCCAGGGACATGTCTGGAAGGCAGAGAGCCGCTCACCGGGACGGACTGGCACCCGCTGCCAGCTGTCACCAAACCCGGGGCTCGCGTCACCATGCCCGCACGTGGCAGCCGCCTGCAGCGCGTGTCCCTGCCAGAATGGGGGTGCAGGCAGCACAGGCAGGGTGCTGGGACCCCTCTCCCCGTCCTCCCCCAGGGGAGCAGCAGAGCGGGCAGCGTGCGGGCGTGCAGGCAGGGGTGAGGGCAGGGGGAGCAGAGCACAGCAGGCAGCGCAGGCAGCGCAGGCAGCGCAGGCAGTGCAGGCAGGCGGAGGAAGAGCAGGAGCTGTGGTGGGGTTAGTGGCATCAGCAGTCTGACCTGCAGCCCCCTCCCACCACGGGCACCCCCTCCCCACAGTGCCGGGGTGACCCCACGGACTCACCGCACCACTCGTCCACCCAGGCGAAAGCCTGCCGGTGCCCGATCAGCAGGATGTCCCGGATCACCTGCAGCACCACGGGGGTCAGCACCCTGTCCCTGCCCCCCCAGCGCCTCCCGACCCCCCTTGGTTCCCCTCACCTTGTGCACGAACTGCTCCACCCGCGTCTGCAGCCCCCACACCTCGAACTTGACGCTCACCAGTTTGTAGGAGCACATGATGGGCTTGGTGTGCTGGCGCCAGCCCTCCCGCAGCGGCCCCCGGCCGGTCTTGGCTGAGCTGAAGAAACGGGGGTCCTGGGGGGATGGGGAAGAACAGGGTCATGAGTCCCCTCCGGGACAGGGGACAAGGGGGTGGCCTCAGGGAGCTCCCTTGTCCCCAGCCGTGGTACCTCCAGGCTGCGGTAGTAGCGCTCAGGGATCTCGTCGAAGGCGATGTCCAGGAAAGAGACCTCGTGGTCACCCAGGATTTTGTCACTGTGGAAGATCTGGGGAGGGTAGGAAGGGTGAGTGACACGGACCACGTGTCCCCAAATGATGAGTTTGCCAGGCTCAGCTGCAGTGCGCACTCACGTTCTCGCTGTCCCCGCAGTTGTCCTCGTACTTGGTCTCGATATAAATGGAGAACTTGGGCAGGAAGGAGCACTGCAGGGAGCGGCTGTCAGCTGGTCCCCGAGGGACACCCACCCCGAGGGA
>VZRL01003131.1:109891-122214 GCA_013397895.1 Origma solitaria | reverse complement strand
GCACCGCACCGCACCTGGACCGGCCCTGCACCGCACCGGCACCGCACCGCACCTGGACCGGCACTGCACTGCACCGGCACCGCACCTGGACCGGCTCTGCATCGCACCGGCGCCGCACCGGCAATGGCAGTGCACCGCACCGGCACCGCACCGCAAGGACAGTGACACCGGCATGGACACGCGGGCACCAGCACCGGCACCGCGCTGCAATGACAGTGACACCAGCACCATGGCACCGTGGCACAGAACCGAGAGACCCTCGAGCATCGGGGCTTCTTTGGCATGGCACAGACTGGCACCAAGAGCTTCCCGCACCCACCGAGTCTCAGACCCTCCCAGCGGCCCCCAGCGCCTGCCGTGTGCCCCAGCTGGGAGGTGCCCTGATGGGGCTCCTGTACTGGGCTCCCCCTGGGAACCCCCAGACCTCCTCCAGCCACTCACCTGAGCCCCACTGCCAGCCCAGCCCCTGTCCCCTCAGCCTCACCACACCCCACGTGCTGGCACTGCCCACGTGCCATCCACAGCCACACCTTACCGGCACAGCTCATCACCAGTGACACTGCTGCCACTCCCTGCGCCTCCCGTCCTCCTGCCTCCGTTAATCTCCATCATCCTGGGCACTGTCAATACCCAGTGCTTGGGTGCTGCACTGGGCTGTGCCTTGCCACTGCCGTTTTCCTGCCATTCCCTCCACTGCCTGGGGTACAGGGGAGTAGCCCATCAGTGCCCCATCACTGTGGGGACAGGGATCAGGCAAAGGGGACACCCACCAGGTCACTCTGTGGTGTTGCCATCCCAGGCACTGCTGGGACCTTGCACTGCAGTGGCCCTGGCACTGGCCATGGAGGTCCCACCTGCCCAGGTGCAGGGGCACCCATGGGCTCTTTTGTGGTTGCCACTCGGTGCCATCTCTTGGTGGTGGGGACCCCACTTTGTGTCACCCTGTGAGCCCTGCTGCAGCAGGGATGGGCCCCGACATGGCCCTGGCGGCCCCGAGGCGGCAGGGATGGCCCCAGGCTGTAGCCAGGACAAGCAGCGGCATAAGGAGCAGTGTGGGGACAGTGGCCCCAAAACTTGTCAGGGTGCCCCACGGGCAGCCATCCCACATCCGGGAGCACGGTGCCAGGAGCTCTGCCCGCAGGCACACCTTCCCCTGCCGGCCCTGCACTGCTGCCTTCTTCCCACATACCAGCCTGTGGTGTCACTGCCCTCACGGTGACATGTGTCAGCACCCCCACCTCTGGTGGCACTGGGAGGCAGCCACCCCCCTTCCCATTTTCCCTCAGGGAGGGGACACCCCAGCAGCCCCCAATAGGGGACTTTCCTGCCTATGTGGCTGGGACCAAACCCAGCAGGGCTCCCACTGGGGTGACTGTGGTGGTGATAAGGACCCGGCCATGCTGGTGACAAGCACCTGGCAGGCTCTCAGCCCCCCCAACAGCTGCATTCCTCCTGAACCTGTTTGGCAAGGCCCTGTGCAGGTGCCAAGGAAAAGGCATCCGGGTTGGGCTTTTCCTGGTCATGCCCTGCTTCACTCCAGTGCCGAGTCAACAAGGAGGAGAAAGGATCTGCTGGAGCCTGGTCCCCACAGTGCTGCTGGTGCCCCCCAAAGTCACCCACGGCCCTGAGTGCTGACGGTGCCTCCCAGTTCCTCACCCCCACAGCAAGGATCCCACAGAAAGTTGGGAAGGGAAAGAAAGAGGAAACAGAAACAAGTGAAAAACGACCCAATTTAATCCCAAAGCCCCCTCAAGCTCCAGGGTTTCGGGAGCCCCTTGTGGCCCCTCCAGCCCCCCTGTCTGTGCAGCCCGTGGGGCCTGGGGCTGAGCGTCCCCCTGGGAGCACCCCCTGGCTCTCTGCTCCGGCATGGGGACAAGGAGCTTTCCGAGGCATCCGGCCTCTTCCTCAGCTCCACCGGCAGCCCAGCACTGACAGCGGCACCCAGCCTTGTCCCACCACCCCTCGCCCCGCCCTGAGCCCTTAGGGAGGTGCCCTGATGAAGACCATTCTGGTGGAATAGACCAGGTCCACCAAGTAGGCGATGAGGTTGAAGATGGTGAGGAAGGTGACCCCCAGGTTCTTGTTCCACCAGCAGTCCTTGCCGCAGGGATCGGGGCGGCTCCGTCCCCTGAAGCTGTAGAGGGGCCAGAGGACGGTGGCAGTCAGGTACATCAACAGGGCCAGGAAATTGTACCCCACCAGCATCTTGTCCAGCGGGCAGGGAATGTAGGCAAGGCACCGGCCGATGGTGAAGATGATGATGAGGAGGGTGAAGATGAAGCAGATGGAGTAGACAGCCACGCACCACATCAGGCCAGGTTTCCCACTGTACTCATCCAGCAAGGAGAAGATCAGGCAAGCCACGTAGGCTTCGAAGACCTTGAGGAGCCCGGGCACGGTGGAGAGGAAGCTGCTGATGTCCCCCGGCTTGGCGCGGGTGAGCCCCACCTCGACGGCATAGGCGAGGAAGCAGAGGCAGGAGGCGGTGGTGGCCACGGCCTGCCGGGCACACCGATTGCTGCTGCAGGGGCTGCTGATGAAGGTGGAGGGGAAGACCACTGACGAGGTGAAGACCATCAGCGCGGCCAGCATGGAGAAAGCTGAGGTGAAGTCATCCCAGGAGAGCGGCAGCAGGGGGTAGAGCTCCAGCAGCTCCAGCAGCAGCACCAGCAGCGTCACGGCGAAGCAGAAGCACCAGGTGAACATGCACCACGTGCCGTAGGGAGCCCCGAAGCGCCCGGTGGAGGCCACCAAGCTGAAGGCGAGGCAGGACAGCACGACGGCGAAGAGCCGGGCGATGCCCACCCAGGAGGTCAGGGCGCGGAGGTTCACCGTGGCCACGGCCATGGTCCGGCCGCTCTGCCCAAGCGGCGCTGGGCAATGGGTGCTGCCCGCAGCCGCTCTTATCTGGGTGCTGGGGAAGAGGGGTGGGGCACAGGGCAGGGAGCCGCCAGCCCCCCGAGCCGCCCGTGCCAAGGACCCCCGGCTCTGCTGCCGCTGCCACCACGCCGGTGGCTGCTGGGGGCTGGCGGCCACGGCGGCGGGTGGATCATTAACGCGGGGCTGGGCAAAGGGCGGTGACGCCGAGCGCTGCGGCGGGGCCGGGGCGGGCAGGAAACCTCCGTGTGCCACCGTCCTGGCACTGAGCCCCAGCCCTGCCCACGGCAGGAGGCACAAAGGGACCTTTCATGCGCCCCTAGAGTACCGGGGGGGGCCCACCCTGACACCTTGCCCGCACTCGGTGCCAGGGCTTGGCAGCCAGCAGGGCAGCACCCACTCGGCGCTCCTGAGGCGTTCAGGGGCTGCACGCAGTGCTGGGTGCCCCTGATGGGGGGTGCCACAGCTGGGTGTAGCCCACTCACACCCTTGAGGGCGACACCTCACACCCCTCCGGCACCTCCACACCCCTCCGGCACCTCCGCTCCCCTCCCGGCACCTCCACCACCTGATAAGCGGCTCAAAGTCCAGCTGTGCCAGCTGCCACCACCCGGCAGGGCAGGTGAGGTGATCACGGGGAGGGCACCTGCATCCTGGCCACACCCCGCAGGTGGCACCCCCACTTCCCCTGGGTGCCAGCAGCCAGAGCAGCACAGCAGAGTGGTGGCACGTCAGAAGATGGGAGTCGAGCAGGAGGGTGAAGGTTGAAGGCTCTGGATTGACCTTTAATGTCACGCAGGGTCCAGGGGGTCTGTACCCATGGCAGAGCTTGGGGTGAGGGACCCATGTCGGGGCAGCTGGGCACACTCATGGGGGCTCCTCACCCCTGGTACAGCCATGGTGGGTAGGGGCGGGCGGTGCCGAGGGGTCCGGCGGTGGCTCTGGGGGGCACAAGGTGGCTCAGAGGTGGCTGCTGGCCTCGCCCTTGCCGGGCAGCCCGTTCAGGGGGCTCAGCCCTGGCCGGTTGCTCTCATTCAGCCGCTGCACGCGGTAACTCTCGTAGTGGACGTTGTGGGTGATGTCCTTCAGGTCCTGCAGGTGTGACCTGCCCGCGGTGGTGGGGGGAGAAAGGGTATCATGTCACTGTCCCACCTACCCTGCTGTCACCCCATGGGGTTCCAGCACTCCCCACCCTGTCCCCCGGATCACTCACCGGATCAGCAGGTCCCGCAGGAGGGGGAACTCGCAGTGTGCCGGGTTCTCCACTGCAAAGCAAGGCAGAGGGGCAGGGTGGGCAGGAGGGCTCAATGGTGCGGGATGCCCGGGCAGCGCATCCTGGCACACCCTGGGTACCACCAGAGCACCGGCACGGCTCCATGCCACATCCCATGGCTCGGCACACACCCAGGCAGGGACACACCCATAGGTGCTTCTCCCTGCACCTGGGAAGGGCCGGGGGTGCGAGGGGCTCTGCTCACCTTCAATGATGCCCCACTTGGTCTTGCGGCCCAGCACCCGTTTGCCGTTCACCTGGTGCTCCTGGTCCGCCCCCACCACGGCGAAGGGGATCTTCTCCTGTGGGCACAGACGCTGTGCTCGCCCCGGGTGCTGCTCCCCAGGGTCCCCAGGGTACCTGCTGGGCTTCCCAGGGCACCTGTCTCCCACCCTGCTCTGCAGCCCATCCACCCCGCCATGCCGGCACTCACACGAATCCTGTCGTTCAGCGCTCTGTCTTCGGGGTCCTGGTCGAAGTCCTCCTGCGGGTACACGCTGATGGCGTGGGTCTTCAGGTCCCCCTGGATCTGCAGGATATGGGGCTTCAGCTGGGGCTGGGGGGGACAGAACACCCCAGGAGCCCCTCAGGGACTTGTCCGCACCCGCTGCTTGAACTCTGCCCGTTCCTCCAGGGTGAGCGTGTCGGCTTTGGCGATCACCGGCACCACGTTGACGATCTTGCTGAGCCGCTGCATGAACTCCAGGTCCAGCGGGCGCAGCCTGACAAGGACCACTGTCACTCCAGGGTGTCCCCACCTTTGTCATTGTGGGGTGACCCCACCACTGTCACCCTGAGGTGACTCCACCACCACTGGCCCAGGGTGACCCAACCACCATCATCCTGAGGTGACCCTCACCACTACCACCCCAGGGTGACACCCCATCACTGTCAGCCTGCAGTGACCCATCATCATCCCAGGGTGACACAACCAGCTCACAGTGACCACCCCACCACTGTCATCATGGGGTGACCGCACCACTACCACTCCAGAGTCACCCTGAGGTGACCTCCACCGCCATCACCTCAGGGTGATCCCATCACCATCAACCTGGGATGACCCCACTACCATCGTCCTAGGGTGACACAACCACCGCATAGTGACTCCATTATCACCTCAGGGTGACCCCACCACCAACCTGGGGCGACTCCATGATCAACACCCCACACTCCACCATCATCACCTCAGGGTGACCCCACCACCATCATCCCAGCATGACACAACCACCCTACAGTGACGCCATCACCTATGGCTGCTGCAAGTGGGGACTCACCAGTGACCTGTGGGAGGGACAAAGTAGACGCATCCATGGACCCTCGTGTCCGGGATCTTCCTCTTGCGGGTGATGAGGATCTCCTCCCGCAGGTACCTCTCGTACTGCTCATTGATGTATTTGATGATGGGGTCCCAGCTGAGGATGAGGAGTTGGGGACAGCATCTGAGCTCAACCTCCACCCTGAACTGCCACCCACCGAGCTGGGCTCCTGCACCCATCGTGTCCTACCAGTTCTCATTGTTGATCTGGTCCCCAAACCCCGGTGTGTCCGTCACCGTCAGCTTCATCTTCACCCCCTTCTCCTCGATGACTGTGGGGCAGAGAGGTGGGTCAGGGGGGATGAAGCATTGGGGAGAAGCAGGGGCCAGGCATGGGGGATGGTTTGAGGCTGTGAATGCAGCTTCAGACCGCCACCCCAGTCCCCTGCTTTGCCCAAGAGCTGGTGGGACACGACCCCATGGTGGTGACCTTACCATGGGTGATGGACTGGAGCTGCACTGTTTTGGGAATGCGTTCCTCCTGGCCAGGCTGTGAGGATTTGCGGCTCACCTTGGACTTGAAGAGGGTGTTCACCATGGTGGACTTCCCCAGCCCACTCTGCCCTGAGGGGACACCAGCAGCTCTGGTTTGTCCCCCAGGGCAGTAACACCTTGATATCCATTCAGGAGCTTCCCAGAGGTTGGGATAACTCTGGTTTATCCCCAGATAAACTTCTTCCCCGAGGCAATAACCCCTTGGCATCCACTTGGGAGCATCACAGAGGTTGGGATAGTCAATTTCTTCCCCCAAATAAATTTATTCCCCAAGCTGATAACCCCTGGTACATATTTGGGAGCATCCCAGAGATTGGGTTAGTCCAATTTATCTCCCAAATAAATTTATTACTGGAGGTGATAGCCCATCAATATCCATTTGGGAGCATCCCAGAGGTTGGGATGAGCTCACCTATCAGCATCACTGTTACAGGGCACGGGATGTTGCTCCTTTTTAATATTTTGCTACTCAAATCAGTTTAAATAACTCAAATTTCTTTAAAAACCCTTAAAACTATGATTTCCACTGGCATGGCAGAATCGGAGCCAGTATTTCCACCCCAGCCGGGAGCAAATCCCATGCCCAGTGCTCACCCACAACCATGATGTTGAACTCAAAGCCCGTTTTCATGGTTTTGATTTTCATCTGGTCGAGCACAGCTTCGATTCCCACGTATCCGAAGAGCTGGCAACCCACGGGGCCGGGCGCCACGGAGAGGGGCACCTCCTCCTCCTCCTCCTCCTCCTCCCCCGGCAAGGCCGGTGCCTCCATGCTGCACTCCTCGGGCTCCAGGCTGCTCCCTGCATGGTGGGGTGGGCAAAGGGGGTGAGCCTGGGCCCCTCGGTGCCCACCCCTCGGTGCCCACCCCGCGGTGCCCACCCCGCGGTGCCCAGCCCTGCGCCGGCAGCGTTGCCCCAGCAGCGGCCGTGCGGGCGGGCACGCAGCCCCGGCACATTCCTGGGAGCCGGTGAGGCTCGGCATGGCAACACGGGCACGCCACCCCCCCGCCAGCCGAAGGGTCCGAGGAGGTGCCAGGGGCATCTTTGCGGTGGTCGTGCCACCGGACCCCACGATGCCGCTGGTTGCTCTGCGCTCATCGGGCACCGCGGCCATGGTGCCCAGCACCGTCTGCCCAGCCCAGCGGCCACCCACGCCAGGCCACCTCCTGCCGCACCGCCCCGGCCCCGGCACAGCCGGGGGTCAGGCCCCAGGGCGGGACGTGCCACCCCACATTGTGCCTAGGCATTGGTCACTGCTGGGCCGGGGCACCGGGGGTGTCGGGGGTGCAGCGCAGGCACCGGCACAACCCCGAGGGACACGTGGGGTTTGCCCGGGAGGCCGTGCCCCAGCCCGGGGGCCACCGGAGCCCCGTGCCCGCCCCATCCCTTTGTGCGGCAGCTTGGGGGGCCCCAAATCCCTTTCTTCCTTCTCCTCCTCCTCCTCCTGCTTCCCAGCACGGCCATTGTTCAGGTCCTACCTCGGCGGCGCGGTGCCCTCGCTCAGCACCCCGCTAGGGGCGGGGGGGTCCCCTGGGCGCCATCCGCATCCCCGAGCCCGGCGGCGCCGCAGCCCGGCCCCCTTCCCTCCGCCAGCTCCCGGCTGGCACCAGCCCGGCTCCGCCGAGCTGCCGCTCCCACGCATGACCAGCATGGCAATATCCCGCCCCCCGCAGCCCCCTCCCCACCACGACCAAGCCCCTGCGCACGGTTTGCCGCTTGATTGGTGGGTGGGAAAGGCTGCGCCAGCCGTGCTGTGCCCACCCGGCTGTGCCCACCCAGCACATGGCACCGCTCAGCCTGCAGCCAGGCCAGCACGCCTGGCGACCCCTCCCATGGCACAGGGACAGCCTCACTCCGCACTTTTGGCCCCATCACCCCCGTGGGCAGCTGCGGTGGCACCGAATGGGAGTGGGAGTGCCCGGCTGTGGGTGCGATCCCCACTTGGCACCCAGGGGCTCCCTGGCACCACCCTGCGCTGTGCCCCCGCCGCGTACCCCCCGAGCGGCACCTGTGCCCGGCCCCGGCACGGTGGGGTGGAACGAGAGGTGGTGGCCCTGCCACCCGCCCCACTGCCGCAGTGCCCCACGGCGCTTGCGTCCCCCCACGCCGCAGCCTCCCCCGTATGTGCCAGCCGGCGCTTGGCACCGGCGAGACTGGAGCGGCAGCTTGCGACGGCCCAGGCTGTGAGGGACCTGCTGAGACCATGTCCGTGTGCCACGCAGCCAGGGGACAAGGGACATGCGGGCAGGGGACGGTCTGAGCCAGCCCGGGGTACCAGGAGATGATGGAGATGAATAACCCCATTGCCATGGTAACGGCATCCCGGCATGGGAGCCACCCAGCACCCTGTGCCACTGGGTGCCAGACTGATGGCAGCGTTGGGCACAGCAGTGCCGCATGTCCCAGCTCCCCCTGCGCCCCCGTGGGTAGGGATGTTCCTCGGAAGTGCTGAAACAGCCGCGGATTTCCTGGTGACAGCGGTGACACCCGCCTGGGAGGGCTGGGGGAGGGCAGGATGCCCACTCCGGCGGGGATCCACCTACCCAGCACTGCCCGTCCCCACAGGGTGTTCCACAGGCTGCCAGGGAGGTGGGATGGGAGCTCCCCATCAGGGAGGGGACCCCGCAATTATTGTGGGGGATGCTCTCCGGACAGTCACCGCTCCCAGGGGACACCAGCCCCCCTGTACCCCCATCCTGGCCCCTCTTCCCAGTCCCTGCAAGCCTCGGCAGCTGCCAGGACAGATCCAGAACCAAGTGATGCAGCCGCTGGAGCCATCCAGGGTGGGGACACTGCAGGCAGGGAGCAGGCAGGATTCGGTGCTTGCAGCCCCCAGCTCCCCGGGGCGGTTCCCAGGGTGCAGCCCCCCACGCAGCACCAAGGGGACACCCACAGCCACAGGGCATGTTCGGGTCACACTGGGTACTGCACCCACAGCCGCTCCCCCACGGGTCCAGAGCCCCCCATGTCCCTGCCCTCGCTGCCAAAAAGCCCCATTGGCAGTGGTCAGAAGCCAGGTGGCCACATGGAAGCTCTTTGGCATCCCCACGGAGCTCCGGGGCAAATGGCTCCTGCAGCCAGACCTGTTCCTGGACTCATCACGGATGCTCCTATTTTCCAGACAGGGACAAGTAATCCCGGGTCCGTGGTCTCCTCCATGGATTTAATTACTGATGCAGGCTTAATTGGCCAGTTCCCCGAGAAGCCTGTAATAAAGCTCCAAGGGTGGAGGGTGCTGGGAGAGGATGAGCTGGGACAGGAGCTCCCTGTCCGGCTGCTCGCCGCTGCCCCAAACCGAGCAGCCGGGCATGCCGTGGGGACGGCGTGGCTCCGGATCCAGCACGAGGGAGCTGACCCCTCTGGCAGAGGGATGGAGGATTTTGGGGATGCACCCACCACCGGACCACACCACAGCTCTTGCCCGCCCAGCCGAGCTGACCCAGAAATGCCAGTACCTCTCCCAGGGCCAAACACGACCTAAGGGGACAGTGGTGACAATCCCCATCTGCAGCCGGACCCGGAGCCACCCTGTCCGTCTGCCCGTGGCATGGGTGGGAGCCACGGCAGGGGGCTGTAGGGGGCTGGGGACCGTCGGTGAGCAGAAGCAGAAGTGAACCATCGAGCGAAACCCTGCGCCTGCAGCACCGCAGGGGACAGGGGACAGTCACCCAGCCCCGATGGCAGCACCCCCTGCCCGCACACCGCCCTGCCCGCTGCCACCATGCCATCCCTACCTGGGCGAGCCGGCCGGAGCCGGGGCTGCTGCCGCCGAGAGCTGGTCACCGGGGCCAAATGGCTCCTGGGGTGCAAGGCAGAGGGCGGCTGCGGCCCACGGCTCCTCCTCCGCTCCTCCTCCTCCTCGCCCCGGGCCCTGCGTGGGCGACCCGGCGTGGAAGCGAAACGCGGCGGCCGGCGGCTCACTCGGAGCTTCCTCCCATGGGGCGTGGGACCCACCGTGCCCCGAGGCCACCCACGGGTGCCAGCGGCCGGGGGCCGGGGTGGCCTCCCGGGAGAGGAAGCAGCACGTTCCCACCTCTTCCTGGCACACAAACCACTGTGCCCGAGCGGTGTCTGCCAGCCCCCCTGCCAGTCCCGGGCCATCTGCAGGGCAGCCGGTGCCACCCGCTGCCCGCTGGCTCGTGTGTCCCCCAGCCTGGGCACGCCGCGCTCGGCTGCCGGCCACCAACACGGCTCTGTCCTGAGCAGTGTCCCCTCATCACCCCGGCTCCATCCCGAGCACCGTGTCCCCATTTCCCCGTCTCCCCAGCTTGCTCTTGAGCACCGTGTCCCTGTCACAGCCCTGAGCACTGTCCCTTGTCTCCCCGTGACCCCGGCTTGGCCCAAAGCACTGTGTCCCCATGACCCCAGTTCAGCTCCGAGCAGGACTGCATCACCGCAGCTCGGTCCTGAGCACCGTGTCTCTGTCACCTCATCTCAGCCCTGAGCACTTTCCCTTTGTGTCCGCATCACCCCGGCATTGCCCTAAGCGCCATGTCCCCATGTCCCTGTCACCCTCATGCAGCCCCAGCTGCTGTCCCTTTGTGTCCCCATCGCCCTTGACTCAGCCCGGAACACCATATCCTTGTCCCCATCACCTGCCTCAGCCCTGAGCACGGTCCCTTTGTGTCTCCATCACCTGCCTCAGCCTCAAGCTCTCTTCCCCCACATCCTCATGACCCCGGCTCGTCCCCGGCCCCATGCCTCGCGCGGGGAGCCGCGGGCAGCAGGGCAGCCGGGCTGGCTGGGCAGCACGGCCACGGGCAGGCTGGGGGATGATTCACCGCGGCCCGGAGCAGATGTATGGATGCCTTTGCCGCGTCAGTACTTAGGGCTCGGCGACGGCGGCTCCACGACAGCCCAGCGAGACGGGCAAAGAGCCCCAAGCACCCAGCCAGGGAGCACCGGCGGCGGCGGCGGCCGTCTCCCGGCCACCTCGACGCCCTCCGGCCCTCCTGGAGCAGCCGCTGGGAAGGGGGACACTCGGGCACCCCGCTCCCGTGCTTGGGGACGGGCGTGGGCTTGGTGGGAGCCGAGGGCACAGCCTTGCCGGGGAGCCGGGCATCGTTCCCCGCGGCACTAGGCGCACGCCTAGCACGCCCCGGCGCACCTTGGCCCCCCGCCACCTCCCGCGCCCCACGGGAAGGGAGGAACAGGATCCATCCCCGTGCCAAGCGAGGAGGGATGAGAGGGGAAGAAAGCGCTGGACGCGGGACAAGATCGCGGCGATAGGCGGCACGCGCGGGGCCCGGCGCGATGGGGCACATGTGTCCCGACCTGTCTCCCCGCGCCGGGAAAAACAATTAGCGCCGGGGCGGTGCGGGCGGCTCGCCAGGCTCCCCGGGGCCGGGCGGGCCAGGAGCGCTGCCAGCTCCGCGCTCGGCTCCGCGCCTCAGCTCCCCCACAGCCAACGCGCCCCGTGGCCCCCGCACCAGGGAACAGCGAGCTGGCGGGGCTCCTTCTGTCCCCGGAGTCCCTGTCACTCCACACTCATCCTGGCACCAGCTCATGGGGGCTTTGACAACGCTGCGCCAACCAAGGGGGTCCCGATGGAGAAAGGGGATGGGGACAGGAGCAAGTCCTACCGTGCTCTGGCGTCACCGCTGCCCCTCCGCCGGCCGCAGCCTCGCCGGGAGTCGCTGCCACCACGCAGGGTCCCCGTGGTCCCATCAGCCCGGCGCTGAAGGGGTTCCCCCTGGCTCCGCCGGGCGCTGCCGGGGTGCCCAGGGCCGGCATCAGCACCAGGCCCCCGAGGAAGGCGGGCTGGGAGCTCACTTGCACCGTCTGCGGCTGCGACACCAGCCTGAAGGTGGCGGCTTGGGGGGCTGGCAGTGGTGGCAGCCCCTCGGCCCTCCCCGGGGAGGGGGTGGCGGGGGCCGGCGCTGCCTGCCCCTGTCCCCAGGGCTGAGGAGGGGGCCGGCGGGATGGGATGGGGCTGGCACTGAGGGTGACCCTCAGCTGCGGCCGCGGCAGGAAGCGGGGGGCCATGTCCCACCCCCCCGGTCCCTTGGGGAGCGGGGGCAGCCCTGGGGCTGTGTCTGTGCCATCGCATGGGGGCAGGGAGGAGGAGGAGGATGAGGAGGAAGGCTGGTGGGAGCGAGGCTGCGGTGCAGGGCTCGGGGAGCCCCACGGCGAGGGGTCCGGTGTCCCCGTCCCTGGCTCCTCGGCGATGTGCAGGTCCAGCGCCGGCAGAGAGCCGTGGCTGGCGGCGGCCCCGCGGAGGGGATGGTGCAGCTCCACGGGGAACACACTGCCGTGCGATGGCACCTTCTTCAGGCCGGGGCCGGCGGCCGGGGGGCTGCCCGGTGGCTGGGGGGGCCCGGCGGGCGCGGGGCTCTCCAGGCTGGAGGATGAGCTGCGCTGGCT